>BLFO01003539.1:268232-275732 GCA_014634245.1 Montipora cactus
CGTGATCTTCTTATCTTCCACAGTTTTCAAAAAATCCTGGAAATTGTCCATCACTTCCTCCTCGAGCTTCCTTCTTGATGTTCTTTCAGCTGAGTAACACGGTGAAAGCACCGAAAAAACATAATCTGAGTCCACAGGACCATTTGTATTGTGCACAAACAAGTCCTTACAGAGGGCAGCATTATCTTTCATGAGTTCATATACATTAAACAGTTTGAGACCCTCATAAAATTCCCTCAGGTAAAGTAAGCGCTTGTTTATTATGCTCACTTGAATGGTTCCAATAATGTCATCTTGATGAGTCTTGTCTAATGGGCCAGTGTATCCATGGTCTAAAATCAAATCTCGCAAGCTTTCATCATAGGAATCACGGTTTCTTATCTCTTCAAAGAGTTCCTTGTCCTTAGGAGTGAAATGTGTTTGAGCATCTAGTTGGTCAAGGTTGACGTTGTCCATTAGCATCAATTCATACACTGACTCAGCCAAAACGATGGAGGAGGACCACCCTGTGCTAGTGAAGCTGCAACAATTTCACCACATGTCTTAAATCTCTTATTTTGAACATTGTATATGGAGTGAATGGGTGCTCCATCAGGGAACATCGATTTCCCAATGTCCGAAACAACATTTGAAAAAAATTCTTGGGACAATGCACCTGTATCAATACCACTTTCCCCACAATACTTAATTCGCAGGACATTCTCTGGACAATACTTGCTTGCTTGCCGTTGCCAAAGGGAAATTATTCTTGGAAGTGGTGCTCCTCGACGAGTAACAATGAAGAAGTCACTATCTTGCTTGACATTCTTATGCATTGCACGCACTACCCTTGCGGTAACTTCATGGGCTGAGGTGGTTTTCTCTAGACTGTGAAGGTCAACTGTAGGAACAGTGAGATCTTCCCTACTTTCCTCATCAAGCTGCTTTTGTAATTCTCTAGCCATAGCTTCATCTGATTCATATGTAGTGAGGACCTCTTCAAATTCCTCAGTTACTTCTTTTTAGCCTCTTTATCATCATCTTCTGTGCCAGGTAAGAAGTCACTCATACGGCACAAATAGAGGACAATCTTGGCATAATCTTTTCCCAGGTCCTCTCTATACCGTTGTAAGGAAAAGAACTCTTTGGGGCATGACCCTGGGATGAACTGTGCTTCCTCCTCACTTTCTAGAAGTAGTACATAGTCTTCATTGGTGTCGACAATATCACTATGGTAAGCCTTGAATTTGTCCATTGCCTTCTCCAGGATTACATTGCAGGGTGCTTTATTTGACCCTGACAAAGCAATGCGCTTCCCCCTCTTTGGTTTAACATCATGCCTATCATAATTTGTACTATTACTTCCTTGTCAACTTGTTTCTTAGACACCATGGCTTTCCATTCTTTTCCCTTGGATTTTCTGAACTCAAAAAAAGACTTTACTGCTGATGGTAGTCTACCTAAAAAAGAAATTCCTATCATGATTCTTTCAATCCAATAAAAGTCTATATGGTTCAGTAATCAAAGATGATAAATACGTGGAGTCGAGTATTACAACTGAAAGAACATGTGAAGTCTAGTAGTTTGTAAAGCAGATCTTTATAGAGGTTTTAAAATTTGCACAGGGGAAAGGGGCCCAAAACGCAGTGACCTGGCCATTGACACAAAGAGTTCTAGTTTGGGTATTATGTAAAGTCTATTTTCCCTTCTTTGAGCAGAAAACAATCATTATTGCAAGACCAACGTTAAAGCACCAGTCCTTGTTTATACTGTTGCCGTGCTGGGTCAATGCAAAGATAAAACAAATAAGTTTCATATCCATAGCTCAAAAATTTGAACAATGCATTTTATGCTTACAATTTTTAAGCTTCTCGGGGCAAATAAGCAATGACAAGTTTACAAACTGAAAAAGAGAACAACTTTACAACTTTACTGTAAAGTTGTTCTCTTTTTCATTTTGTGAACACTATCTCATTTGCTCCTCTTCAAGGACTGAATAACAAACACATTGCATATTGAAATTTGGTGAAATAGGGCTGATTTTGTATGTGACTGTGAAAACACTTTTTCACCAAGGGAGTCTCAAATTAAAAGCCTTTGATAAGAAAACATAGGACGGGGGGTGGGCAGTGGATATGTTTTGGATAAATGCTAGTACTGTGAATATTTAACCAATATACACGTATTCCTTCATCAATGTACCTTGCGCACTTGTACTGGGAGCAGGACTGTTGAAACTGAAGTGTGCCACTGTGGGGAAAATTAAATATTGCGTTTTAACATAAAACAACAAGAAAAACTGTATGTGGCTATTAACCAGGTGGCTATTAACCAGGTAAGTTATAACTCTTGTCTTTTCATAAAATGAGAATGAAGAAATATCGTTTAGGGGTTAAAAAGTGAATCATCGCTTCACTTCACTGCTACAGGTCTGTTTCATGTGGTAAAAAAAAACCCACACTCATGAAGCAAATTTCAAACATCCGATACACGAATTAGGATAGAGATGTACTCAAAGTTACTCTGTCCGCCCCTGAACTGCAGAACACCCTGCAACTAATTCTTTTATTTCATTAAGCGTCTTTTGAGAACACATTGGACACCCTGAGATCAGCAACAACATCAACAACACCTTACCTTTGCATGGCTATAAAAAGTATTAAATAAATACAGTACTGCAAAAGCAACTTACATTTAGTCACTAGTTATTGAAATAACATGCAATTGACAGGTGGGAATTCTGCAGTTGCTATTTCAAATATATCTCCTATCTTTCTTAGCGAGATGTTTTCATCATAGGAATCGCCTACGATAACAACACCGCTTCTCTCTGCGATGTAATCAGTGATCAGTTCCTTACCTGAAGCTGATGTTGTGGGACCAGGATTTACTTGTGACCTCACAAACTGTAGTTCTGTTTATCGTTGCAAACAAATAAATAAGAACGAAACAAAACTGAATCAAGTTAACTTTATAAATGTCTACAGTTTCAGCAAAATTTCAGCTACAATTTTGTTGGCGCTTGTACTACGGCAAAAAGCCCGCCTATATAACTCCATAAATGATGATGAAGGATAGGATCTGTGGCGTTATCCAAAATTTGCTGATCTCACCAGTTAATCCTACAAAAGAACTGAAAAAATAAGACCTACACACCTTTTCCACAATTTGTAGCGATATTATGTCCACAATTCGAGCAAAACCTGCCAGTGTCTTCACATTTATGTCCACAGTTTGAGCAAAACATCCTGCCTTGTCCCAACAAGATGGCCGGAGTACGACTACCCAAGATGCATTACCAGATAGCTCGATCGAGTCCCTTGCAACTTTCTTCGGTTCCAGATTTCGGAGTGTAGTTTGGAATTGGGAGTGTAGCTTGGAATTGGGAGTGCACTTGTGGGCCACCGTATTTTACAGCTGATATCACTCCACAGAAAGACAAAAAAATTATCTTGATGTTATAACGTTCTTTGAATTCAGAGAAAGAAAAAAAATCTAGTCTCATTTTCCATCAAATGACCAATATTCTGTATTTCTTGAGAAGACCATGATAAATAGTGTATTGGTTTATTATTAACACGAATAAGAGAGTTTAGCCAAAGACTCTGTGACAGTAACTGTTTCTTTGTAGATAATATTTGACCAGGTGTGCAAAATTTCTTGCAAGAAAATATCCAATACCTTAAAGTAAGTTAGTATATCCTTTTTGTGGAGATTACCTTTAAGAATAATATCGCCGCCTAAGTCTCTTAATTGTACATTGAAGAAAAGCTTCCATTTTGCCTCATTTCCTTTGTCAAGGTACTTTTTTACCCAACTTAGCTTTAAAGCTTGGGTAAAGAATCTTATATGAATCATCTTTAGACCTTCATCTTCATATTCACTTCTCATTATATCACGCTTGATCTTGTCGCCTTTGCCATCCCACAGAAACTTAAAGAATAGGGTGTTGACTTGTCAAAGGTGACAAAATATACGTGAGTTGAGAGACAATTAAGCTTTTTAATACAGTAATTTTTCCCAGTAGGCTTAATCTACGCAATTCCCAGCAGCCCAAGCTTGCCTTAAGTTTTGTTATTTTTTCCTCATAGTTAGCTTTCAGCATTATGTTCTGGGTCAGTTGAGAGCCATACACCTAGAGTTTTTGCTTTATCACTCATCTATCTTAAATCGTTCTCGAGGCAGAGTTTTTCTTCGCTTCCTGCATTTGCACCAATCCACAGCGCTTCTGTCTTTTTATAATTTAGTCGAGGCCGGTTATCGCTCTAAAAAACTACAATATCTGCAGTGAATTTTGGAAGGATGCCCTAGATGCATCTAAAATAAGAGTTGTATCGTCTGCATATAGACTGATTTAAATTTGCTGTCCGTCAACAAATATGCCTTTAATATTATTGTGTTTCCTTATTCCGTCAGCAAGAACTTCTGCACATAGAATAAACAAGTAAGGAGACAGCGGGCAGCCTTGCCTAACCCCTCTTTCTAGCTTGAAAAGATTACTAGACCAGCCATTGTTCAAGATACAGCTTTCTATGTCATGGTAAGAGAGTTTGCGCCAAAATTAAAGTGGTGAAAGGCCACTCTATCGTATCAAAGGCTTTCTCAAAATCAAGGAAAACTAGATGCCCGGGAATGTTTTTAGCAGCTGTAAAGTTGATGACACTATCAATAAGTCTGATGTTCTCTCCGATAAATCTACCTTTTAGGAAGCTCGTCTGATCGTTATCAATAAGTTTAGGAAGTACTACAGTACTGTGCAAAAGTAATGATAGCGAATTTTGTCGAATTTCAAGGAAGTTCTACGAAATTCTACGTAAATCTGCGAAATTTCGCTGGCCTCTATTGTTTCACCATTAACGAAATTTCGTGCAGATGTGCGAAATTTCACTTGGCAAATTCGCTGAAGGTGGCAAAATTCGTTCGAAATTTCGTTAGTGGGAGCGAAATTTCAAACGAAATTTCCAACACTTTGTTTGTGTGAGCGAAATTTCAAACGAAAATCTCGTTTACCATTTGTGGTCATTACACGAGGGTGTAATGCAAACTGAGGAACAAAAAAAAACAGTTCACTAATGGCTTCCGTGTTGAAAGACATCGATAGTCATGCAGTCCTTTTCCCGCGATTTTAACAAAAAGGAATTATTGCAAGTCACTTGCAAGATGTTTATTTCCAAAGCGTTCTGAAGACCTTGCGGAAAAAATCATATCTCCGGTTATATTTAACACAAATTGTTCATTCAAACAGTAAAATGCTCTTTCTTTAGCCATATAATTGTTTATCAAAGTTTTTATGGCGCGCTGCTCACGTTTAGTTATTTTTTACTTCAAGGAAAAATTCTTTGTTTTGCACGTGTCGGCAAGTCACTTGCGAGATGTGTATTTCCAAAGCGTTCCGAAGACTTTGTGGAAAAAACAATATCTCTGGAGTGCCGCAAAATTTTGCTCGAACTTACGCAGATTGCAGGGAAATATTGTTCTCGCTCAAACAATAGGACTCGAGAAATATCGTTGAAAAAAAAAACTGCGATCCTTTGTGTTCAGACAATATTACCGAAATAAACTGTTCACTGTAGTTACTAAAACATGGAATGACTTACAACCACCTCAAAAAATTGAACAACCACCTCGACAACATTATTATTATTTTACCTCGACGTTTCTCGTGGTTGATTGTGGTTGACAATAAGATTCTAGGGGGAGCTGGAGGTTTTTCGATTGTTTGTGGTTGTTGAATCTTTTGAGGTGGTTGCAGATCGTTCCATGTTCTAATAACTACTTTTTTTCGCAGTTAATGACAATTCGAAAACTGCAAAATATGATATGATACATGCGTATTTATGTTGAAGACCTACATCTGTAGGCCAAGATCAGGGCAGCCATCACACTACCAACGTCGAAACTTACTGTAGCTCTCTCTGGCAAAACGAAATTTCGCACGCATTTTGAAAGAAAATTCGTCTCACCTTTCGAAATTTCGTACGCATTTTGAACGAAATTTCGTCTCTCCTTTCGAAATTTTGCACACCTCCAGAGCAAGATTCGGCGAAATTTCGTTACACTTTTCGAAATTTCACCAAGCAAAACGAAATTTCGCACTTCTCCTGAGCGAAAATTCCGTGAAATTTCGTTAGAGCTTTCGAAATTTCGCTGAACCTACAAGACATTTCGCATGTCTCCAAAGCGAAAGTTCAACGAAATTTCGGCGAAATTTCGTTGAGAACTAAGCACGAAATTCGACGAATTTCGCTATCATTACTTTTTTACAGTACTGTAGTTTGAGGTGATTAGCGACAGCTTTAGTGGCTAGTTTGTAGTCACAATTTAACAGAGATACGTATCTTTTTTCGGAATAAGTTTAATGATCCCACGCTTCTGGGATACGGATAACTGCCCTGTTTGATAGGCATAATTGATTGAGCCAAGATATATATAGTGTATATATTACATTATATTATTTTGGAAAGGGTATTATTCTAAGATTATTTTGATCAAAAAATAGATGAAATGTTACATTGTGATTTAAAAGAAATTTTATTCCAAATTGTATCAGTAGTGGTTCTGGTTTTATTCACTCTGATTTAATATTTAAAAATTTAAAAAGAACTGATAATATTGGAGATATATAATGACTAAGTGTTCATTATCCAAGTGAAAAAAACTGTTGGAATGAAATAAAATTTATAAACTGTGATATTAAAATTGTTTAAAAATTTGTTTTTTCATACCATTAAATATAATCGAGATTATATTTGATGGTACTAATTTTGATTTGTCACAGTCTTTTTATATTTTTATTACAGAAACCACACCAAACACCAGGCATATTTTAAATATATTCAAATTTGTGATAATTATTGTCTTTTTTTGAAAAGGCTTTTGTGGCATGATTTAAACCTTCACATACTATTTTTATCAAACCACCAATAAATAATTAATAATTGTTTTCCAGTCAAGTGCTGTTTTTTGCAGATTTAAGATTTTCTTTTTGTGTAATCAGTTATAAATTTTCTTAACAATTGTCAGTTTTAACATTATTTATATGATCAACGACTTTTTCTTTTGGTAACAAATCTATGAACAGAAAACGTTTTTTGTTTTGATTCATAATGTTTTCTAACAGTACATTGTAAATAACCATTTTTACCTTTGTAACCATTCATTATTACTTTTTTTTTTCAAAGAAATCACATTTCCGCATTTACATGCAGCATAAAGATCATATTTTGGATGAATTTTGAATTCATGATTTTCAACTTAACTGTTTTCATTTTAATTATTGTTTGCTATGTATTTTTAAGACACTTTAAAAATGATTTTTAAACACAATAAAAATATAAACTGTTACAGAAAAAAAAAATTATTAAAATAAAATGAACACAACAAATTTTTCAATTAAAAAAACGGTTTTGGTTTATTTAAAGATTTATTTCAAAAATATTTGAAAGATGCAAAAGAATTAGGTTATAATTGGAAAGACCTTCTTAAAAAATCTACTCGTCAAAAAATTATTTTTTCAATTTT
>BLFO01003539.1:285247-287747 GCA_014634245.1 Montipora cactus
GATTCCACTGCTGTTTCATGGTTACCCAGTCAGTAGCCTTCATTCCTCCACAAATCTTATCGCTGGTTTTCACGACAAAAGTAATGTCAACTTGTCCATCAATGCTTTCAATGCCAATTTCTAGGGTAGCAGCCATAAGTTGCACCTTCTGGTCGTTCGCCACGTTGATGGGGATTTCTTCTTTCTGTGTTCTAATTCCTAACGTTTCCACTACATCTTCTTTCACGTAAGTTGTGTCGCTGCTCTCGTCAAGGAAACAGTTCTCAAGTAATCACTTCTTTCCGTGTTTTAGGATAACAGGAACTGCGCGTAGCGCAATGATCTTCTCTTCGTACCTTTCAATTGTGTTGAGAGTTGTAGTTTTGGCGTTCCCATCCCCCTCCGTGATTGGGGCCGCCGACTCTTGTTGCTTTGGGTCGTGCAGCAGAGGGTGGTGTGTTCTCTTGCATCCTTGTACGTTGCATGGTTTGCTGTTAGTGCACCGGTTACCTAGATGGTCTCCATTTAAACATCGAAAGTCCAAATTGTTTCGCAGCATCCCATTTCCTATCTCTGGGCCATCCAGCAAAAACTTGACGTTTCTCAATATGATGCGACTCCCCGCATGCTCTGCACAATTTTTCTTTTTCTCTCGCCATCTTCATTTTGGTTGTTAGGTGCTTCTTATTTCCTTCCTGGAGAGTCGTTCCAAACGATTTGCTGCTTTTTCCGTCCCGGCGAGACCACCTGCTGTTTTCATGTTTTCGATCTCCCGACCTAGATGTGAAGCCATGTTTTACTTCTGACGCTTGCATTTGAAAATCTGCTTCCTCTGCCACCCATTCCTCGAAGTTTCCATTGTTTTGTCCTTTTCCTGCTCTTTTACCCAGCGATAATACTGCTTCAGCGAATTCTCAGGCAATTTCTCGACAACAATTCCATATAGGGTTCTGCCCCCTAAATCTGCATGAAGACTGTTGCCTTTCAAAATAACGACTGTTTTTTGCTAAAATATCAGCAAATCTGTCCATTGATTTCGGGTCCCCTTTGATAACCGGTTTCAAATTTCTTAGCTTGTCTATCTGGGCCTGAACTTTGCGGCATCATAAGCAGTTTGTGTGTATCCTAATCCTTTGATTCTTTGTGCTGCTGCTCCACATAGGCAACTTTCTAAACTTTTTAAAGTCTGGTGCAGTCGATGCAAGTAGAAAAAGCTGCGAACCATTGCTGGAACTCTACCTTGTTGCCTGTAAATATCAGGATCCTTATTCGTTCCAGTTGTTTGTTCGGATCCTTCGACATGGCCACAGATAATACGTGTTGCATGTTTAATTCGATTTCCGATGTTACATCAGTGACTGTTGACAATGAAATCTCCTTTGGAAGCCAAGAACGAACGGGCTTTGCTCGTTTCTTGATCTACACGCTCGATCAAAGCATCTGCTTCTTCGCTGAGCTTCTCCGCTTCTCCTTCTTTCTTGTCTTTGTCAAGCACAGCCTCGAGGTTTGCGTGGCTGTCAACGCTTCTTGTCTCTTTTCTTCTATGCACTCCAGAATGGCTGTTACTTGAGAACAATCTGGTCCTTTTGCGGCCAGTTGTATTGTGAGATTTGTTAGTGACTGCGTAATTGCAGATTTCAATTCTCTTTTCGCTTTCTTTAAGCCCTTTATTATTTCCATTGCAGTCTTCCACAACACTGTGCCCCACCCTGAAACAAACGATGTCCGATGTTTGATGAAAAAACGGAATTCCAATTCAAATCCGTGCTTGAAGGACCAATACTTTTTACCTAAATTTTCGATGCTTAAGAGGCGATAACGACGATAGGATTCGGGCCTAAATCGAGGTCGATAAGTCCAAGTAAAGCGCATGCTAAAGTGACTGCAACACACTGATTTATTATATACAAAAATCAAGATATTAAATTACAACTCAGAATAGCCTGACCGAATGTCACGCAATGATAACACAAACAGTATTCAACAACATGATAAATTTATTTTGAAATGGTTAATTGACCAAGGAATTAAACCATATTGCATTTACAGTGGGGCAAAAATCTTGTTTATGGAGATACCAAAATGAAGAATTCGTTTTATTGATAGTTTAAACTTTCTTCAAATGCCTTTTTTAAGTAATGCCGCATTACTTTAAAAAATGCCATCAAAATTATGTTGGTTGTATACCAGCTAAAAAACATCATGGATACAATCAAATGAAATCTGATGAACAAGAAAAATTTCTCAAGTGGTATGAAGAACGTGTAAATAATGATAACGTATTTGATTTCAACAAAGAGATAATCGAATATTGCAGATCAGATGTTGATATACTCAGAAGATCTATGATAAAATTTATAGAACACTTTACAAAATTGGAAAATATTGATCCATTAAGGTATATTACAATTGCTAGTGTTCGTATCGCAACTTATCATGCAAATTATATGCCTAAAAACAAAATTGCTGTTGATCCTGAATATACCAAAACAGACAATTTCAGTAAAATGTCAATTATGTG
>BLFO01003539.1:295247-298212 GCA_014634245.1 Montipora cactus
ATCCTTGGAGATGAGACAAAGAATGGGCTTAGTGTTTACGCTGATTATTGGTTTCCCTTTAGCACTATAATCCTTTGTCATCCATTCAGTGAACGTACTATGATTTTGCTTGTTGTGTTTTTTTATTCGTCAGTTTGCATGGAATGATGGCTGCTGTGAAACGTGGCAGGAAGCGTTTGGATTTAGCTATTAAAGCCCACGGTAAATGATAATTTTTGTTCGGTAAAAAGGAAGGGCTGAAGTTTTGGTTTTTTCCTGTTGTTCTATTTATTGTAGGTACAATGACTTTGATGCTATCATGAGAAACTCTTTGTTGCTGTTTGATATACATTGTACTTTTAGAACCCTTTCACCGGAGCACACTGTGCTCAAAAACGGATTGCCACACAAAGAAAATGAAACGAGAGATTCATTAAAAATCTCTCCAATCTCCAACTAACTGACAACCAAGTCAACGTTATTTCCAAAGGGCTCAAATTTGTCCCGACATGGTTGACAGATGAGAAAAATATTAGACGCCAACTTTTGCAAGACTTTGAAGAATTTGCAAGACGAATGCGTCTACAATACATATTCCACACAAAAAATACAGAACCGCACCCATTTCAAGTCAAATCAGACTGGGTACCACAGGATCAAAAGTCAGTTGCCCTTGAAAGCTACTTGGAAAGTGTCAAAATCCAACTTGCAGAGATCAAACCATCAAACCCTAAAAACAATCTGTCACACATCGAATACAAAGCCCTTACAGAGTTTGTTAACAACACTGAAATCATTCTCAAAAAGGCAGACAAATGAACAAGTGTGATAAAATACAAGAAGCCTAAATTCATCTCAACAATAGAGAACATTACAAACCTCTCAAAAACGCCATGGTGGAAGAAGCATTACAAAGAGTTAATGAGCTAGTCACACGTCTTCACCAAAATAACTATATTGATGACATGTCAATAAAATGGTTTCAAACACGCAATCCTCCTAGAATCCCAATATTCTATATGCTTACTAAAATCCACAAACAAAATCCGGTCAGTAGACCAATTATTTCGGGCTGCGAAGGCCCTACAGAAAGACTACCATCGTTTGTGCACAAATTACTACAACCGTTTGCACAGACACAGAAATCGTATCTTAAGGATACAACGCACTTCATAAACTTTATAGAGAAGACAAAGGTCCCTCAAAATACTATTTTGGTGTCTATGGATGTAACAAGCTTGTATACAAACATACCGCAAGAGGAGGGTATTACAACGGTATGCAAAGCATACAAAAAATTTCACATTTACAACCCTCCCATCCCATCCCACTATCTTAAAGAAATGCTTTGCCTTATCCTTAAAGAGAATTCATTCCAATTTATTGGAAAAAATTACCTCCAGACCCATGGAACCGCAATGGGTACGAAAATGGCAGTTGCATTTGCCAACATCTTCATGGCGGAAATGGAAACAAAATTGATAAACCAAAGCAACACAAAAGCAATAAAGTGGAAACGTTATATTGACGATATTTTGTCATTGTGGGATTCCAACATACAGGAAATAAACCTGTTCATAAAGCAAGCTAACAACTTCAACCCTACAATCCAATTTACGGCTGAAATCTCAGAGATAGAAATAACATTTCTCGACACAATCATATCTAAAGGAGAAAGATTCAGAAACGAATCGATCCTTGACATCCGAGCACATTACAAGCCGACTGAAACCTTTCAGTACACACATTTTACCTCGAGCCACCCACCAGGCGTGAAAAAAAGTTTTATTAAAGGTGAAGCCCTTAGACTCCTTAGAACAAACTCTTCTGAAACAGCCTTTAATGACAGTATCACCAATTTTAAATTGCGCCTCATTGCGCGTGGCTATCTTTACATGATGATACAAACAATGTTATCAGAAGTCAGCTTCGCTGCAAGACAGTCGGCACTCCAACAAAAAGCAAAAGCACGGAAACAAATCTTGCCATTTGTCACAACATACCGCCCATCGGTGGGTAACCTTAAAAATATACTCATAGACTTAATACAAAATCAGCCTTTGCTAACACTATTTTCAAGAATTCGCCTATCTATCGTACAGAAGGGGTAAATCTCTTTCAGACAGGCTAGTTAAAGCTAAGCTATGAAGGCTACATTCATCTACAGTGAAATCACACAGGGAGTCCGTGCAGACCTGTCACTAATCTTTATCCACGAATGGCGGATTATGAAGCGGCTCAGGTCGAAAGGTTCTTACTCCTCGTAGCCGCCTTGCATCCAAAGAAAAGAAGAAAACAAGGAATGGGAGATGGGAGGAGGCACATGGAAAGCTTTATATAGCGAAAAATGTCTATCAAACCTGGAAAAAAATAAAGTGTATGTGCGTTTATTCCCCTGACATGGCCTTCGAACAACATCTTTTATCCTTGGAGATGAGACAAAGAATGGGCTTAGTGTTTACGCTGATTATTGCTTTCCCTTTAGCACTATAATCCTTTGTCATCCATTCAGTGAACGTACTATGATTTTGCTTGTTGTGTTTTTTTATTCGTCAGTTTGCATGGAATGATGGCTGCTGTGAAATGTGGCAGAAAGCGTCTGGATTTCGCTATTGAAGCCCACGGTAAATGAGAATTTTTGTCCAGTAAAAAGGAAGGGCTGAAGTTTTGTTTTTTTTTTTGTTGTTCTATTTATTGTAAGGTGCAATAACTTTGATGCTATCATGAGAAACTCTTTGTTGCTGTTTGATATACATTGTACTTTTAGAACCCTTTCACCCTGGGCTGACGTCAACTCCTTCTAAACCTGGCAATGTGCTCGTTGTTCAGAGCCCAGTTGTTTTACAGGACACTAGGTATTGTCATATGTATATCTAACAACATGCAAATAAACCTGATGTAATGATAATGATGATTTGATACAACCTTTCTCGATGTCCCTTGTTAATCATTATTTCCTCCTGTTGTGACAAGTTAGCACAACGAG
>BLFO01003539.1:298431-310387 GCA_014634245.1 Montipora cactus
CTTAACAGGCGCATATTGGTCCAACAAATTCGTCAAGGTGGTGTTGTAGCACCCAACAAGTTCTTCTAGGTCAGTGAATGACTTGGTGCAAAGTTCAGAGCGGGAAACCTTCTCTCGAAACACATCCATATCAATTGACTTAAGCTTCCTGAATGACACCTTTCCCTGAAATTCAGTAGGTTTTCCGCAATCGAGGTTAAAAAGAACAGAGGCATGGTCCGACACATAGGTATCAATAACAGGATTAGTCGATACCACCCTGTAAAACGATCTAGTGATGATCAAATCCAGGGTGTGTCCATCCTCATGAGTCGGTTATGCTGATTATTGGTTTCCCTTTAGCACTATAATCCTTTGTCGTCCATTCAGTGAACGTACTATGATTTTGCTTGTTGTGTTTTTTTATTCGTCAGTTTGCATGGAATGATAAGAAAGCGTCTGGATTTCGCTTTTGAAGCCCACGGTAAATGAGAATTTTTGTCCGGTAAAAAGGAAGGGCTGAAGTTTTGTTTTTTTTTGTTGTTCTATTTATTGTAAGGTACAATAACTTTGATGCTATCATGAAAAACTCTTTGTTGCTGTTTGATATACATTGTACTTTTAGAACCCTTTTCACCCTTTCAACTACTTCTAAACCTGGCAATGTGCTCGTTGTTCAGAGCCCAGTTGTTTTACAGGACACTAGGTATTGTCATATGTATATCTAACAACATGCAAATAAACCTGATGTAATGATAATGATGATTTGATACAACCTTTCTCGATGTCCCTTGTTAATCATTATTTTCTCCTGTTGTGGCAAGTTAGCACAATAAGCAGGAACAGTGCAGCAAGTTTTTGAGTGGTTTGGGGTGGGGGAGGCATTTTACAAAGGGCAGTTTGTCATTTGTCGCGCGTATTGATAATGATTAGCAATTTGGCTCTGCTATTTTTGTCAAATTATTTATTTTTATTTTTGCACAAAAAGTGGGGGGGGTGGGGGCCTCTCTCTGTGTGTTCCCTGATAAGGAAGAATCTCACCAGCCCACATGTACATGGCTTGAGTGAGTGCTCTTTTTTTGGCACAGAACTTACTGTAGGTATTTTTCTGTTTATTGAAGTAAATTACCCTATGTTCATCCATCTCTCTTCGGTTTTGTTGATATGGTTGATGATGAAGTGGATATTATTGGAAGTGTAATTACACTCCCGTACAGTAGGAGATTCAAGCTTTGTTGTGGAGAATGGAGAGGTGTCCATTTTGGAAAGTGATCATGATTCTGACCATGACAGTGATAGTGCCAGTAATGATAGTGCTGATGCATCATTGTAAGGTTTTCCTAACAAGTTATGTTTTTTTTAAAAATTCATAATAATTATGAAAGTTCAGTTTTTGTCTGTGTCTTGTAAAAGGCTTTGGATCGTGGTATAACCGTAATTTCGAATGCATTCGTCCGCAAAAAGATCATTTTTTTTAAATCATATTTTATTTCTTTTTTGTCCTTTTCTTCAGTACATTAAATTATCTTAGTGGGCTCAGAGATCTAGATGAGGATCAGGAAATGAGTGAAAGTTCAACTGACAGCGGAGATGACATGTATTACAGGTCTGAGAAGTGATGCCCTTTAGAAAATTTCTGCTCACACATGTTAACGTATTCTACATAATGCATCTTATCAATGTTGATACATTTATATCAATTTTCTTTAGGGAGGAAGAGTCTGGGGATGAGATGATTGATTTGGGCTCCTCAGTTGAAACACAGAGTAAGGAAGGTGAACCAACGGCTTCAGTATCTACTCGGACCGATGCATCAGACTTGTCCTCATCCTCAGAGATAACCAATATTGAACAAATGGCACCTCTTCAACCAGTTCCTTATGTAAAAAATGCATTGCGTGCAAGTAAATTCAATCGTCTGGAAGAGCAGGCCCAACTCAAAAAAGAGATTACTCTTGTGGTAGGAACAAAAGTGATGTGCTCCCTTGATCTCCTTTTGCGACTATTTGCAGAGAAGTGTCACCATCCACAATGTCTGTTAGCAGCCACAGTTTCCCATACTATTTGTGGCACCAGTGTACCGATAAAGTGGAAATATCAAGCAGGTCATCAGGGCAAATTTTGGAGTTCCTACAAGGTGAATGGTGTCCTTGCCAATAATCTGCAGGCATGTGCTGCTATTCTCCTTTCTGGAAATAACTTCTCACAGATGGAAAGGTTGGCTAAGTTTCTGGGTTTGACGTTCGTGTCGAGGTCAACATTTTGTCGTGCTTAAAGGCTTTACTGTATTCCTGCAATTAATGAATGATGGACTTGGCAACAAAGAGTAATCAACCAGGAGTTGCAAGGCCAAAATGTGGTGGTCATGGGTGATGGTCAGTGTGATTCTCCAGGATTTACAGCCAAGAATCTTTGTTATTTTCTGATGGAAATGACTACTGGCTACATAATTGATTTGGAGGTACTTGACAAGAGAGAGGTCGAGCTAAAGTCAGTTAACATGGAGAAAAAGCCCTTGAAAACATTTTTCAGAGGATCAAGCATGTTTTGAAAGTGGTTGAGGTTGTGACAGATGCTTCAGCCAGTATAAAGAAGATGATGGGTGAGTTTGTAACACAAACGTATATTTGATCCAGTTATAGTTACATGCCGCACAATGGAGCTACAAAGTGAGCAATATTGTTGGGAACTGGGTTTCAGAGATGTAAGCATGTATTACATTGTGTAGTACAACAATGCATTGCATGGCCTTGGTTAATACAGTAGAAGCTATCTCTTTTTGCCTCTTTTTCTGAGGCATGCAAACAAGAAATAAGATTATTTAAGTACTGTATGCAGTGCTAACATTTTTTTTCTGGCTGCATCACTCTGACCAATTGTGTGCAAACTTAATTTTGTTTTTTCATCTAAAGTTATCATTTTTTGCTACTCAGGAGGCCTGTTTCAATATATTTTTCATTCGCTGGATGTATGGCATAAGGCCAAGAGCATTAGAAAGTACATTAACATGGTACTGAAGCATAAGAACTATTGAAATAAGTTATACCCTACAAATGAACAGTATGTAACTGGTACTTTTAGCAATTTTTTTCCCAATGGCTTGTGTTAAAATTGATTTTTGTAATATATTGTATTCTGAGAATAAAAAGACCCATGGGAAATCCTAGATTCGTTTAACTATTGCTGGGGCTTTAACCAAAGCTAAGGAAAATAACTCGATTTTGGCAGGATTGGTTTGGAACACCCGCCTGTGCTGTGAGAATCATGCGAATTGGGAATTTCCTTGGGAAATGTAAATAAACTTGACATGATATTGACCTTGTCTGTGTTTTTTCTTGGTTCCTCTTCTTTGCAATAAGGACTTTCAGCCATTTTCAAGAGTATAAGAAGAACTTTTGGGCACTAAGTGGATACACACCAATGCCACATGAATGTGGAAATCTTGTGAGTACAACAAATTTAGAATTCAAATGTTGTTTGGAACTTGGTAGCAAAAGAACACCATGACTAAATAATATTGTTGGTGTTTCACTCCCAAAATTCAAAGCAAAGATTAGAGGCAAGTTATGTGAAGTACGCCCCTCGCCGGCAATACTATATTAGGGTTATATACATAGACTTTACCCATAGTTATAGAGGGGACCGGTTTGGAAGCTCAGCAACCATCAAAGGAGGAAACAAAGATGCAGGTTGAAAAGTCTCATACACTATGCATGAAGTACGTAACCAACACGTTTCTATTGGTTAGTTCCTCAGTACGGAGTAAACAACTATTGTTTTGCGCACGATCAAGGCCAAAAAAGAGAACAGAAACCTACAGCAAAGAAATTTGTCGGGTTTCATAACCATTGCCCTCTATTAACTATGCTTTACCCCAACAAACAGGCACTGATATTGATTGATTCCTGGTCACACATTCCACATAAAACTCAACATGACTGTTTCCATGCCTGAGTGACCAAAAAACAATTTGAGTAGTTGTTACCCCCTCATAGATCTGACTTTTTTTCAATGCTTGTTATGCCATGCTAGTCTAAATATATGACAAAGCATGTCATGTATGATCCCTCAAGAAACTATTACAGTACTTTACCCACGATTCCTGATATATCCCTCAAAAACATTAGGACTTTTGAGGAAACAAAACTAGTACCATTTCACTTGGGACCATTCACAACGTGTCTTACCACCGCCCTTTCATTGAGCTCTGAAACACATGTATACACCCGTTGCAGATGGATAGTGTCTTCTGATACAAAGAACACAGCAAGAGGGAACAACTTTCTTCTTTCTTTTCCCAAGGTGACCATGAGTATCTAAAATATAATTGCTATAGGCAGCTTTGCGAAAAGTACGACTACTGCTGTCTTGTCCATCATTGCGGACGTATGCAGTATTCTTTGCACAGATCTGCAGATACTCAGCATCCAAACATAATTTGGGGAAGCGCCTTGTTTGAGAAGTACAGTTACATGGCCCACAACATTTATTTTCAATGTCCTGAGGCATTGTGCAACAGCATCCACACTTGCACCAGTAAGGAACTGGTTCTTGGTTAACGAATTGACCACTTGGTTATGGCACTCACAGAGGCAATGCATTGTCCTGTTCATCTTCATCTTCTTGGTCAGAAGCATTTTTATCTTCTAGTTCCATTAGCAAGAGGGAATCTACATATTCCATACTTCCTACACCTCTCTGCAATGCCTTTACCATTTGCTCATCAAGGGTGTTTATCGCTATGAAAGGTGGCATTGTAGCTTCGTGGAATAGGTAGAAATAGGTATTTTGCCGGCATGGACCAGAGGCCTGGGAACGCGTAAGAGGGATTATGGGTAGCTTTGTGAGATATGTATGTTGTTTGTTACGATTTTGAATCAGTCTACGTCAGCACTTACTCAAGCTCCTTAATTTTATTTTGTTAATTTTGAGTTATTTGTTTTCTAGATATTTTGTGTTTGTTATTTTTTGCGTACCTCAGCCCCCAGAGTTGGCGGCACTGCAGCTGAGTTCAGCAGGTGGGGGTATACGTTTCCTTTTTTCCACTAAGTGGTTTTGTGGTTTTCGTATCCGGCGGTGCCGTATTTAGTTTTTTTGCATAGTTTGATCTTTTCCGACGGCGAGTGTTAAGTGTATACTGATACGTTGATGGTGGTTTTGCAATAAACTGGCTTTGAGGTCCTCGCTGACCTATAAGCCCCAGTATCTACATTGTTGTGTGTGTGTTTCTCTGGGTAGTGTAGGCAAAATAACGTGTAACACAAACAACATTCAATGAAGCCATGCTTTTAATCTCTCCTCCTCTGAATTCTGGGAAAGCCCAGAAGACTACCTCATGTTACATCTCCCTTTGTAACAATAAAAAGGAATGATGGGGAAACATGTAACAGAAATAAAATGTTAAATCAAAAACCATGCAAAACTGGCTTAACAATAAAAACAAAAATTAAAATGTTTTGTTTTTTTGTTTGTTTGTTTTTTTTATTGTTGTTTAGCAGCAACTCAGCCACTTCTCACGTGCTTATACATGTACTTCAACATCTTTTCTTCAGTGCGGTAAACTCAACAAATGTTAAAAGTTCATTGTCTCTAGATGACAAAGTCATCAAATCTGGAAGGGCGCACACTGGTTCTGCCACTTCAAGTAACAACAGCTTGTTGTGGTTGTGAAGTCACAGTCTCTTTGACTGGTGCCTTTCATGCGTTTGTTCATTGTTGGTGCCTGTTTTGAAGGAGAATCTGCCTTGGCATGTGGTAATTACTCAGTTGGTGACTCTGCATGACTAGGCAGATTCGTGTCACTGCCATCCGATCGGGCCAGTTCCTGGCTACGATCTTGACGAATGAACTTGCGATGCCCTCTGTTTCAATAAGATAGGAACGTGGTCCAATTTTTGCCTCACATGAATCTTTCTCCCAAGGTGCTTTAGGGTTTACGGGCTGAAGCCTTACTGGTTCTCCTACATGGAGCTCGGGCAATGGTTTTGCATGCTTGTCATATGCTGCTTTGGCCTGCTGTCTCTTCCTTTTAATGTTTTCTTACACTTCATCAATAACCTCTGGCTTCAGTAATGCTTCAGTTGTTGGAATGGTGGTCCTTGACCTTCGAGACATCAATTTTTGGACTGGGCTTAAACCATTACTGTCGGGTGTGTTACGCCACTCAAGCAAGGACATCTGGAGATCTTTGTTACCTCGTTTTGCCTTCTTTACCAGATTATTTGCGATTTTGACTGTCGACTCAGCTTTCCCATTGCTTTGGCAATGTAATGGTAAACTGGTAGTGTGCTGAAATTCCCATTCACGAGCGAACCTGCTAAAGTGTGCACTTGAGTACTGTGGACCATTATCAGTGACCATGTCAGCAATGCCGTGACGTGCAAAGAGGCGTTTGGTTGCATCTATCACTGATTCTGCAGTAGTGCCTGATTGGAAATCAAGCTCAAAATAATCAATGTAGTAATCGACAGTCACTAAATAGTTCTCATCGCTGAGAGTGAAGAGATCTGGACCAACCTTTGACCAAAGGGTTTCAGGAATCTTGTGGGTCATCAATGGTTCCTTCTGTTGTCTAGCTAAGAAGTCATTGCAAACTTCACAGTTCTGAACTTGATCTTTGATTTGGTCTGCCACGCTCGGCCAGAATAGCACATCACGTGCTCGCTGTACACAAGCATCAGGCCCAAGGTGGCTGGACTGACTTCTTGCAATCATTTGAGATCTCATAGAAGCAGGGACAATCACTTTCATTCCTTTGTACAAGACACCATATTCAACTGTTAACTCTTCTTTGTAGTTCCAATACTCACGGATACAAACCGGAACTTCTTCTTTGGTAAGCGGCCAACCTGTCATAATCATGTTCATGAGACTTTGTAATGTGGCATCTGCAATTGTACACTGTTTGATCTGCTTATGAGTGCCTTCTGATAAACGCATGTAATCAAGTTGATTGATGTCAGCTATCTCTTGAAACAACAATTGCTCCTCGCTGGGCTGGAAGATTTGATACTCTGGGATGCTTTCACATTGGCTGTGATCCACTTGGAGGTAAGCTCTACTTAGCGTATCAGCTATGGAAATCTGTGGTCCAGGGAAATACTTGACATGAAGATTGTACATCTGTAATCGAAGGAGCATACGTTGCAGCCGTTTTGGTGCAGAATGTAGCGATTTCTGGAAATTGGTACCAATGGCTTGTGGTCGGTCTCCACTGTAGTTGATTCTCTTCCCTGTAGGTACTGATTGAAACGGCTGCACGCCAAAACTATCGCCAAGCACTGTTTTTCTATTTGTGCATATCGGCGCTCTACAGCTGACAGTGATCTTGAGGCAAACGCCACAGGCTGCCCATTCTGGAGAAGCGTAGCTCCCAGGCCAGACTCTGATGCATTGCATTGGATGGTGGTTTCACTGGCTACATCATAATATTTGAGCACTGGTGTCGAACTGATCATACTCTTGATGGTTTGGAATGCTTCTTGCTCACTTTCCCATACAAAGAGGGCATTCTTCTCGGTCAATTTGCGTAGTGGTTCAGACACTTCTGAAATAGTTGGCATAAATCTGGAAAGATAGTTGACACAGCCTAGAAGGCGTTGAACTGCTCTCTTGTCATCTGGTCGAGGCATGCTTACGATGGCCTCCACTTTCATGGGATCTGGCCTGAGTCCTTCAGATGTGAACGAATGGCCCATATAGGTGACTCGGTCTAGCCTCAACCTCAACTTCTTTTTTAACTTCAAATTCATGCTGCGAGCACGATCCAGCAAGTTCAGTAAATTGCTGTCATGATCCTTTAGAGCACCTTCCATAGTTTCTCCACTTCCATAGCACAGAATGTCCTCTGCAATTACTTCTACACCATTGAGACCTGCAAGCGCTTCATTCTGACGACACTGATATTCTTCGGGTGCACTGCTGATACCTTGTGGCATTCGTAAGTACTTGTACCTACCAAATGGGGTCCAGAATTTAGTGAGCAACGAGCTCTCTTTGTCTAGCTTTACCTTGTAAAAACCATCCTTCGCATCCAAGACAGTGAATACTTTAGCTCTGGCTAGTTTTGGCAAAACTTCATCGACTGTGGGCATTTGGTACTTTGGCCTCTTGATAGCTCGATTTAAATCTCGAGGATCTATGCATACTCTTAACTTCCCAGGTTTCTGCACTGCTACTAAGCTGCTTATCTAATCAGTTGGCTTGGATTCTTGGATAATGATCCCTTCTTTTTCCATCTCATCAATCTTTTCCTTAAGCTTTCCTCTGAGTAGTACTGGAACGTGTCGGGGAGTATGCTGAACTGGTGTGATATTCCCGGGAAGACAACCGATACCAGTGAACACGTCTTCAAAATCTCTCATAAGTTTGTCAAATGAGAGGGGTTCGTACTTTTCACTGTTTAATGAGTGAAGAAACTGATCTGATCCTAGAGATATCCAGCCTTGTTTTATGCACGTGTTGCCATCGACGATGGGCCAAGGGGCGTTTTCCAAGATGTCAAAAGAGATCTTGCATTCTGAGCCACTGTTCAGGCTGACTGTGAAGGTGTATGATCCCAAAGGCTCAACCACAGGTGCATCGCACAATGTTATCTTCCCACCAGGGGGGTCCAGCTCGATTTCCCCACTCTGCAATATATTTAGGAGGTCGGTATACAACATACCACTACATGTTGCCCCTGTGTCAAGTTGAGTTCTGATGACAGGGCTGTGCTCGGTGTGAAATGTGAGTGGTACCATGAAAGAGGATTTGCCCATGTTACTAGTAACAACTCCAACACGTTCAGTGACGAAGACAGACTCATCAGAGTCGGATACTGACTCACCACCTTCTGCATATCCTGGCTCTCCACTTATGTGATGTACCTTGTTGGCTGGCCCACTTGAGACTTGATTCTTTTCCTGACACTTGACGGCAAAGTGTCCTTGTTTGCCACATTGAAGGCAAGTCTTACCAGACGCTGGATGATTGGTGCCACAGAACTTGCATTGCCTTGCATTTGTTTTTTCTTGTTTACTTTGCTTTGATTCATGTCCCCAATTACGTCGATGTTGCTTTTTATTTCCACGATTCTGTTTGTCTGCCGGATGGATGGTGTTTTGCGGATCCTTGTGTTTTGTAGACAATTCGCTGGCTCTCAGGGACTCAATGCATCTTGTTAACCCGGGGACTGGGCATTCCCTGAGTAGCCTGTCATGTGTAGACGAATCGCTAGTACCAATAACTAATCTGTCACGAATTAAACTTTCACGGACACCTTCAAATTCACAAGATTCAGCCAGCTGGCGCAATCCCACAGCATACTGGTCAATAGTTTCGTGTTCAGTTTGATTAGCAAATCCAAACTTGACTCTTTCAAACAATAGATGTTTTTGAGGCACGAAATGGTTGCCTAAGGCGGTTAGAATCTTCTCAGGATCACTCTTGTCCTCAGGGGCTAGAGCAGTAAGACTATTCATTACTTTCACACACTCCAAACCCATCACACTACATAATGCACCCGCCTGAACTTCCTTAGATTTCTTGTTTAACTCAGTAGCGGTAACATAATATTCCCATGCTTGTTGAAACAATTTCCAGTTGGTTGAAACATCGTCCTTTACATTCATAGGTGGCAGTGGAGGTATGGTATAAACTGACATGATGAAAGAGAAGCTCTGTACTCACAATTTCGGTGCTTTCAAGAGCAGAGAACCAATATGGTGGCTGATAAACCTCCACATGTTCAATGCGTGGAACGCTGAAATACTGCAACAGCGAACAGGCTTCAAATGAAATCGCTCACCTCGCAGTCTTCCACTGTTAAAGAATGTACTTCTTGAGTTTTTTCACTTCTGACACCATGTTCATCACTACGAAAAGTGGCAATACGCAAGGAAACGAGTAACACAAACAACACTCAACAAAGCCATGCTTTTAATCTCTCCTCCCCTGAATTCGGGTTTGCTGGCTTGTACTTTCATCCTAAAATCAAACAAGCAGTTCGATTGCCAATCCGTGAAGGCGAACATTCGCTTGTAACACAATGTACCTTGTTTCCGCATGGCTTTCTCGTTGATCCACACTTACAAGACGCAGTGACAAATTTTCCCTCGGTTCTGCAAAGACATCCTTGGCATTTCTTTCCAGTTCTTGTCATGCAGGTTCTAGAGCAAATGCAGGACACTTGTGGCTATGCAAATGGAACGTATGAGTAATTTAACGTTGATGATGACTCGAATACACGATGACCTCGAATGTGAGCAACTACCTACTTGTGAAACAATGACACTGATTTCCCGTACGTTTTCCTCTTGCTCCACTGCAATATTAGTAGCCATTGCAGTCAAACAATGGTTGCAAACATGCCTCAATTTTATTTAGCCGCATAAACACTCGAAATTCAACGCAATTTTCCAGTAATTATATAATACGCGCTTTGCTACAGATGTCCTGGGTCGCGACATTTTCAAGTCCATTTCTATTGGCTGGTAGAAACTCCCGTGTCAATCAAGTCAGCACATGTGCATTATCGTGACACAGTCCCTTTAACGCAATCTGCATACCTTGATGGACATATCTTTGTTTATACAGAATACACACCAGCATTGTTGTGAGTTGTAATTTATATCCTGCTATGCGCTTATCAGATTGACCATATTGAATACTCAATAGCAAAATTTCGATATATTTCGGTGTGAGAGACTGGTGCCCAATTCTATTCACCAAAGCGAGGCTCTTGGGAATAAAGATATTAAAGTTGTCTTCGAGAATACACATGGAAGTGTTGCTTTTCTCTAGTAGACTGTTTCCCTTCTTTGCGTTTTTCGGCTTGGTATTTAAGCTACAGCCACTAAGTCAGTCCTGGCTCAACTATCGTGGAATGGAAACTTCACAAGAAGGAACATATGAAAAGAATTGTGACTACTTCCAACGTCAAAAATTGCCTTGCTGCAAACTTTCTTACATGAAAGAGGAATCCAAACATCTTGTGATGGCAAGGCTAAGTGAAAGGCTAAATTAGCCAAATTGGCGTTGAATTTTCATTAAATGAAGCTACCAAAGTTTTCTGATGGCGAAAGTGAGAACACGAATACTGTGGTTGCCAAATTGTTGAGAACAGACACTCTAAATGTTGGTTTCTTAAATTAAAAACAAGGTAACTTGTTTTAAGAATGCAATTCTTATTTTAGTTATCATTTTAAGACTTGGGAAATCATTCCAAGGTAGTGGGGTATTGTTTTAAGACAGTCCTAAGATTTGATATGATTGCTCTTATTTCAAGATTACGGTTCTTGTTTTGAATTTCTTTTTAAGGTTCCAATATGTTGATTCTAGAACGCAAATTCTTAATAATTTCAAATCATGAAATGCAAACAAACTCAACAATCTTACATTTTATTCAATAATTTTACAATTTAATATGAATTAATCAATTAAGATTATATCTCCGACAAGCACTATTCACAGTAGAAGTATAACGTCTGGTAAAAAATATCAAATTGACAATGTGCACATGAATGAAAAAAGTACATGTTTGTGGTTCAACAATGTACTGTTTAATTAAAAAATTAATATCAAACCATTTAAAGAAGAGTTCTTGGTTTAGGTAGTTGGATACAGGTACTAGTTAATTAATTCCTTAAATAATGTACAGAATGGGAGGGGGCAAAACAACAACCACAATTATTGAACACGTACCGTACCTGGTGTGTAGATGTAACATCTAGAGATCGGTACATTATTATTTTTTCTTGAGTTAGTTTGTTGTTTCCATTCATAACCAAAATTGCAAAACTACAAAAAGCCATTATAATAAACATTACTTTGCTAACAGACAATAGAGTTAAAGCTAAATGAGTCGTTAAATCACAGTCCTAAAATAAATTAAAAGAGAACAGCAATTTTGTTATTAATATTAAGTTAACTTAATTAAGGAGTCAGTATAAATTTTCTTTTAAAGAAGTCTAGCCTGCAGTGCAGGCATATTTTGGGT
>BLFO01003539.1:322869-326708 GCA_014634245.1 Montipora cactus
TAATCACAATCCAAGATGGCGACATCGAAAACCTGGTTTATCTAGCGTTCCGCGCCAAAATAGCGCCTGCACTGCAGGCTAAAAGAAGTCTGTTTTGCTGATTATTCTTTGATTTTTGTCAGATGTAGCGATGATTTTCGCCCTTAAATCCATAAATGTTTGGAAAGATTAGCTCTTTCTCCTTAAGTCGCATGGTCTATATCACAGGAAAATTTTCCAAAAAAACGTTAATGATTTTGCAGATGGTAATTGCAGCAAATCCCATTCTGAAGCCATTGATGGAAAAACAGAACACTTTCCATTAATGGTTTAAATAGCTAAAACCATCAATGATCAATAATCAAAAAACATAATGAGTTTTAATTAAAATACATTCATGTTTCTCTAACTGCAGATGATGGTTTTTCCAAAAAATACATTGATGATTTTGAGAATGGTAATTTGGATAAATCCCATTCAAAACCCATTGATGGGAATCAAGGTTTTTAACATTACTGGTTTTATTGATAAAACCATCAATGGTTAACAATTAAGAAACATCATGGGTTTTACTTCAAATACATGTTTGTTTCTTGAATTCCTATTCATAGTTCTTCCTTAAAGAACATAAGTGGTATTTCTGAAAGTCCCATTCTGGAATACCATTGATGGAAAACAGTGCAATTAACATTAATGGATTTCATCACCAAAAACCATCAATGGTTAATAAGCTGTAAACATAATGAGTTTTAGTTTAAACACATGCTTATCCCAAACCTCTATCCATGTTTGTTTCCCGAAAGAGCATGACTGTTCTTTGACAATTATCACAGAAGGAAAATAATCAGGAATCCCGAATTTTACTCTCAATGCACCATACAGCAAATCAAGGCTTTTATTGTCACTACCTTGTGGTGTTAAATACCCATGTACTGTATCCCTCACCATCCATAAATGACTAAATGAAAATATGTTACCGGTAATTAAGATAACAAGGTAAAGAAACACAACAGATGTTCTTAAAAGAACATTAAATGTTAATTGCAACATGTTTAACAATGAATTTATTTTTCCTCGCAACACAGAAGAATGAGGCAGGATGGAAATTGACCTTTTATTATATAAAGAACAAAATGCGTAAAATTTCAGAAAACTTGTCCTGAAATTAATCTTTACATAATGCAAAATTTTAACTTGTTACAGAAAATCCAAAGATTAAGGAACATACTGTACTACATGTATCAAATAGGGCTAACAGTAACATTTACTTAATAAAGAATGTATAAATGTTTATGTGCAAAAAGATGCCCAAAATAAGTCGGTAAACCTTGAGCTTTTGAACATTGTCTCTGTTGATATCTCGAAGGTTTGTGCTGTCCACCTTTACAAAGTTCTCCTTCAGAAAGGTCTTGGCCAGTGCCATTGCCACACTGTCTTTGCAAGCAAGATTGCAGGAAAGTTTAAATTTCTTTGCAGCAGAAACCAACTGTTGCTTTGCTACATCACTGTATTTGATTGCAGAGAACATAACTGTGATTATCACCCTGGCACCTTGCAGTGACAAATCTGAAAGTAATGAAGCATGGCTTGTCACTGGTCACATCTAATTAACTCTTTTGAATCGAGTAGTTCAATGTCAATCAAAAATTTTGTTAAGCTTTATCAATAAGAGATATTCAGTGTCCAGACTGTACATACCCTCTTCAGTTTCAGAGAGAGAATCAGAACTACTATTACTTGTAGAAATCAGTATGTCTGTGTCGCCTCCATCATCATTATGGACTGCAAGGTCACTGTCACCATCAGATGAACTGCCACTCACTTTAAGTTTTTAAGGGTACGCTTGTCTGGCTATAAAGAAATGTAAAAAGACCATTATAAAAGCCTTGATTACCATTTTATCTGAAACCTTAGGGACATCTGCATATAGTTCCAATAAAAATCCTACCAACTGAAATTAAGTATTTTACATAGCTTCCTTCTGTCTATGCCTTTATACTGAGTTGATGAAAATAAAACTACAAACCTGCGTGTAGTCATGTCCTTTGCGAATTCTACGTCTCCTTTCATTTAACACATCTAAGACATGTTGTTTGATACCCTCCTTGTTGAACCCTGCTGGTTCAAAACTGCAGGTCTCTTCCAGTGTAGACACCAAGTTGTGAAGCTCTTTTGTGGCAGCAGGATCATTCTTGAAGACTGGAATATCATTTCCTTGTCCAAAGCTGCACTGGTAACAGCTTTTCTTCTGAAAATTAATCAACAAAAATAATACATACATGTATTAAACAAGTAAGAGCAAAGTGCTGTCTACATGTATCCTAATGAGCATGTACACCAAGTTTCACCAAGTTTTAATAATAGAACTATCAGAGGTTTATCAGTAGTGTGCTATTTGTGGTTTGTCAGCTACTATGCCTCTCACTCTCATTTTGTCTTGAATGATTTTCATTCAAGTGAATATTGAAATTTTGTTGGATCACTACCAATTTTTTCTGGCTCGTATATAAGACAATGAAGCTTGTTTATTTTACTAATTTGGCGCAATGTTATTGTATGGGTTTGGTAGCTTGCTGTGTATGCGTTCTACAAATGGCGGGAAGTAAACTTGACGCAAAATATGCAGGAGATATCGTACGGAAAGGCGAGATATATAACTTATACTTACTTTTCTTTGTAAATTCTTTGATTTAATTCCGTCAATGATTTCATTTCTGTAATTGTGGGCTTTTTGCGATGCCTGCTCAATGCCAGAGGTAACCCTGATGCGATTTCTTTTAGGTGCATCTGATCACCGACTTTAGTCAATCCGCAGGCGGCATACTGCGTTGTGTTCCCTTCTCTCGCCAGAAGTTTGAGTGCATTGCCATCAATTTTTTGTTCTATATTAAAGGATGAAAAACCAAAGAAACCATAAATCATTGCAACAAACCGTAAAGGCAAAATGGGAATGAAAGATTCGAAGTGTCACTCCAAATTTACGCTTGGACATTTTGGCATGCAGGTAATTATCAGAATCGCATGTATACTAAAAAGCAAACTTCTTCTTAGTTCAGTTCTTTCGGCGAACTTTCTTCAAGTTAAGCTCATAAAAATTATTATAATCGTGTTAAAAAGGAGCATGTCAGAAAGAACGTTTGGCAAGTCGGACCAAAGAACTAACACTGACAGTCCACGATCGCATATCACTTCAATATGTATTTGCCACTTATACATGTATGCAACTTACCTTCGAACTTTTTCGCCACTTCTTCGTTAAACTTCTCCCTAATTCTTTTAGAGACTTCATCCACCGTCCACTCTGTTAACTGCCTTGAAGCGCCCTCCATAGTTTTAAGCTCAAGTGAATTATTGTGGCTTCCGTGGATCTAAATTGAAAAGGGCGCGAAAAAAACTAGCGCGCGCGAAAGGCATTGATGGTTATTGTGTCCAAATATGGACTAACTCGACACTTGCCCCAGTCCTCTATCTCGTAAGCTTTGACCGGCTGAGCAATTAATGTTGGAATAATGATGAGATCGATGTTTCTTTACTGAGTTCTTTACGGTATTCCTATTGCTCTGTGCCATGAAAAGAAGCTGGAGTTGAAGGGAAATCGTTCGATGTCATTGCAGCGAACTTTCCTACGCTCATGTTCATTGCCCGTGTACTTCTTGCAATGGGAAAGCTGTTTCGTTTTCGGTAGAGTTCAGACATTGGCAGTGGCAAAATTCTTTGGAACTGGCCGACCCCATTCTTGATTGGTAAGTGTGTTTTTCAGTTTGTCTTCAGTACAACATTAATTACTAGTAGTTCCAAATTGTTTACATGTTTTGCGCGAGTTTTGCCTAGAACGAGTTTCGCCAACGTCGATAGTTTCA
>BLFO01003539.1:326772-346772 GCA_014634245.1 Montipora cactus
ATGAGGGTAATTTACATGTATGTGAAGCTGAAGCTGACTTTGATAGTGCAGACAATGGTAATAGTACTGGTGTTCATCAGGATAGGTTGTGTGATTCCAGCGATGGAGATTGTGAATCGCTACCAAGAGACAAACAACCAGAACTAGAAGAAAGTTCAGGAGAGCTACAATTGAGGAAAAAAATTGTATGTGCCATATGCCGAGCACTTATGTTGGTTAACCAAATGCATGGGTCGTTGAATGACTTTGAAGAAGTCTTAGTTTTTGCTAAAGACATGTTTTGTCACAGTAACCGAAGTCTCACAGCTTACTGGCCAAAAAATTGGAGAGAAACCGAAAAACTTCTTAAGGAATGTGGTTACAAGGAACCAAAAGAGTTCATAATCTGCCTTGATCAAAGTCATCCATGTCACTGGGATGTTATGGATTCTCCCACTGCTACTTGTCGACATTGTGGAAAGAGTGGAAACATAAAATACTATTATCTTGGGCTTTCACAAAAGATACGTACATGGTTCTCTGACCCTAGTATGTGTGAGAAGATGCTAGCTCATTGGTTTAATAGAGAAGCATGGATCAGTGGAGTGGGTCCGAATTTTGAGTTGAGCGAAGTATGGGATGAGGCTCGTTTCAATGAATTGTCTTGGTTCTGGAACCCAGACAAAGAATGGGTTTTGCCATATAAGTGTAACTGTTGTGGTAATGTTATCAGCGTAGAGCAAATTGAAGCTTTCCCTGAAGAAGATGGTGTTTACACAATACAGTGTGAAGAGTGTGGGGACAGAACAGAACATCAACCAAAATTTGCTTGGGGTGAGCCTCGCAATATTGCACTCATAGGTCACTTGGATGGCTGGCAGCCATTTGGATCACCAGGTCAACATAGTTGTGGTGAGTGCAAGGCAGTAATCTTGAAAAAACTTTATACTAGTTTCTTAAAGCTCACTGGCTTGTGCTCTATTATTGCACTTTGTGATTGGTTAATGCATACAACATAATAAACACTAAAAAAATCTAGATTTTCACTGGTTATGGTTATGAAAATGACAAATAATTTGTAATTTAATTATTCAGAATGGAAACGGTGAAGGACAGGTTTAATTTGTTCAAATAAACTGAAAGCATTATTTGAACAAATGCTGATTTCAATTGAACTCTCTTGACAGGAGCCCTAGAAGTTTCTATTGCAAACTTGTACAAAAAAGACAGGAATGCAACTGATGAGGTGTATGTTGTTGGCTTTGTGCCAAGCCAAAGAAGCAACCAAATACCCTGGATCCATTCCTCGAGCCTCTCATCTCAGAGATTGAGAACATTTTTATTGATGGTACACATTTTTACATGTATTTCAGTATAACTGTATTTTATGTTTAGTTTTGGAAAATATCTGCACCTACCCCATAGAGGGTCATTGTAAATTCTGAGGAATCTCAAAGGCCAAAATGTAAAGCTTTTGTCCTATTGTTATCTAGCCTTTTTTAATTTTTATCACTTATTTTTTGTAACGCTTAGTACATGTTTCCACATTTTTATCGCTTTTAATATTCTCACGTGTGATTTTACTTCTTATAGGCAAAGTTTTATTCACTTTTTTTCAAACTTGAAAATGATCTCAGCGAGATCGAAACGTCGGAAAATTTTATCGCTAGTTTTTATCTTAAAATGAAATATTAAGCTAAACTATAATTTCTAGGGGGTTGAGGTTTGAAAGAAGAAATCCTATATAGGGGACTGTATGGTTATTCTGTGGAAAATGTAGTATAAAAGCATACAATAAACAATAATTTTAATAGGCCCAAGTGGAGTCCAATATTTATTATTGGTCTGTGATCATATGAATAATTAAGAAAATCCGGTGACCACAAAGTGGGAGTTCAGTTAGGTTATCCACTGACGTTACATGTACTTTATGTTTTAACTTGTGGTATGTATTTTGTAAACGATTTGTAAATGAGCTGTTAAAATATACTCTCCATGTATTGAGATTTCTTGACAAACATATTTTCTGTGATGCCCACATAAAGTAAAATGTAACTAAAAAAAATCTTTAATTAAGACTTGAATGAATATTGTCAACAGGCTATGAAGTGGAGTATATGGGTGACTTTCCCGACCTGCCAGCTGGCAACATTGTGGTCCGTGTTTTGCTTCTGCTTTGGACTGGAGACTATCCTGCTCAATGTGAAGTTGGCAAGTTCATAAAAGGTGGAATACTACCTTGCAGGAGAGATAAACTCAAAGGTGAAAAACAGAGAACTACATTATTCTTATTTATACATTGCATAACTCCAGTTGATGTTCATATATGTTATAAGTTTCTTATCACAAAAGTGCTACATGTGCATGTAGCAGGGCATTTTCCTTTTTTATAGCCCTGAGTTACTTGTTTTCTCAAGATACCCTGGGAAGAGTTTTATTAGAGCATCTGAGCCTTATATATGCATGTATTTAAAGGTTCTCCCTGTCAATTCATTAACATTAATTTTTATAAAGTATGCCTAATATAAAATGGGTTGAACATAAAATATGCTGATATATATATTGTATATACTTGACAGGAACCATTAATCCAACAGGTGGGACCCATTACTATTATGGACAAAACCGTCTCCATGCTAGATTCCCTTGGGAAAAACGGGAACTTGCAGTGGATCTTGCAAAAATGAAAGAGATAGCTGATGAAGATCGCCCCACTGTTCCTGAAAGATTAAGTAGAGAATCAGGCTACACAGGACTTAGCATACTGTGTCGACTCCACAAACTGTATGGATTTGATGTTACAAAGGACACAGTATTTGATGTCATGCACAATCTCCCTTTAAACATCGTGGGCAATTTACTCAAAGACTTGATTGCTGAGGAAAAACTTGATGTTAAAGTGGCAGATGAAAGGCTAGCAAAGTTCCCCTGGACAGCAGGTATGTACAGCCTTTTTGTTTGACATTACAAGAGGTGCACACAATTTTTAATATTGACTTATTTCAACAGCTTAAACATCACCAGCAACAACCTTTGATTCTTTGTTTACATACAGTGTAATTGGTTATTGATATAATTTGAGTACTGGCTGCATGGAAAAATCAAAAGAGCTCATGGAGTCAGGCAGCTATATTATTGTTAATTTGACTTACAGTACAGAATACATTAGTTTATGTGAGTGGTATTTTCTAAAAATTATCTATGAGGTAAAAACTTAGTGTCTGTGATTTGTTTGGTCTCTAATATTATTAGGGCTATTGTCAGTGCAAGGACAAGAGTTATGTTACAATAAGTTTTAGTGAGCCTAAAACATCAATTTTCATTAGGCCTTGTTTTAATTTGTTTGTTTTTGTTTTGTTTTGTTTTGTTTTTCATTTAGAGCTGAAAGATGGGAGGATGCCCCATGGATTATCGTCCCGACATGGCTACTGGAAAACTGAGGAGTTCCAGAAGTTTTCCTCCCCTGCCTCAGAAGTGATTTTGGCTGGCTTGTTAGAACCAATGGACTACCATTTGTGGCAACTCACAGTGAGAATGATAGAACTTATCTTCAACCATCGTAATAGGTGGTCTCATGATGACGTACAATTGTTTGAGCACTTGGCAAGGCGTTTTATCATTCTCAATGAGGAGCAACGAGGGCTAACTGCCTGTAGGATTACTGTCTACAATCTCCAGCATATTTCAGAAGATGCTTATCGATTTTCTCATCCCGACAACTATTGGTGTTATCCCTATAAACGAGCTGTAAAGCGATATGTGAGCATCTCAAGCAATTTCAAGAACATAGAATGTTCATTTGCCAAACGTGAATCCTTCAGAGAATTTCTTAAACTTGTGAGTGCTACCATCCTACCTCAAGAAGAGCCCAGTTTCAAAGTCGATCTTCAAAAGGTTATTTTAATAATAATTCCCGTGGCATATTTGGTAGTGAGGTTTGTACTATATAGCTTGCTAAAGGCAATAATATTCAGGGCTCGAGACTACTGGTAGTCAACTAGTCAAAGACTAGTTAAAATTTGGATTTCGCTATAGTAGGTTTGTTTTTCTGCTAGCCTCTGGCTGGTGAAAAACAGTAATTCTAACAGTGTTTCATAAAAATCAAACTGGGCATAGTTGTCATTTGCTATGTAGATATCGCAAATTTAATTTAACCTCTCCATTGCCAACAGTTTTAAGAGTTTCAGTTTGAGTTCTTCTTAACCGTAGTGACTGATCATGCAACTGTATTTTGGTAAAAAAAAACTGTACTAAAACCCTATACAAGAAATGAACTATATGACAAGTGAAAAATTATTTTAAATTGTAAAATCTGACATGTCACTAGCCAGTAGGCCAGTAAGTTAAAAAGTTAGTCTCTAGCCCTGCATCAATAAACAACTAATCAAAAATTATTCGAAATTAAATGAATAGCATACTAAACAACTAACTGTCCACTGTACTTATAATTTTTATGCTGAACTTCTTAATAATCAGTTGAAGGCCTTTGAAGGGTACATGTATCTGCAGGTGATTCATTCACATACATGCAAAAAACCTAATAATGAACTTGTACCTTTAGTTAGTAACTTTTATTTCCATTTTTTTCTTTCAGATGTCAGCAAAATCTTTGGAAGCTGCCAAACACATTGAGAAACTGATTGCCGCTAACCCAGAGTCTGCAAGTAGCTTTAAGGAGGGTGTTTTGGTTGGTGGAATGCTCTCCAGTGAATTGCATTTATCAGAACAGGATATTGATGGAAAGTTCTCAAAAACCGTTAAAGTCTTGAAGTACTCTAGTCCACTGGATGAGGAGGATAACCCTATATCTGACCCTTACGCTGGAGGCTTGGTAATTGATATTACCACGAGTGTTCAAGTTTTGATTGCTCCAGTTACAGCGATTTTGAGAAAGGCTATGCTGTACAATTATGATGATCCTCTGCATCCTGGTAGGAGAACAGTTCTAGACTTTCAAAGAGAAAGCTTGCCAATCACATGGGGTGACATCCAAGTGCCATTCCTTCCACAAGTAGATGACATGATTTTGATCAAAGGAGACGACCCTGACCCTTGGTTGGCTAAGGTGCTGACTGTTCAAGAAAGGTCAAAGACTGCCAAAGTTTGGTACTATATGAAGGATGTGGAAAGGCCTGGTGAAAACCTGTATGTACCATACCGTGGCATGAGACAGGCCCAAGATGTCGTCTCGTGGGACTCCATTTTGTGTCATTCAAGTGGTGAATGGAGAGGAGATGGATGGTTATCAGACATGTTGCAGACAAGTCAGATTTAGTTAATAGTAAGAAACTTAATTTTTATTTCCAAAGAAATCCAGATCTGTAGAATTCCTGGGTTCTTTTCCATTTTGGAGACAATTATTACATTCTGAGACCCACATCTCTCCCAAATTCACATGGAATGTTGTATCTCAAAAATGATATGATGTAATTTTAATTTTTTACTGTCGTATACTTTCAGAGAAAAATGTGATTTAAATATTATTGATATATATTTAGAAACTTTGTCTTTGAATTCCTTGAAGACAGTAGTTTTAGTTTTGCCACAACCTCTCTAATTTAGCAGCAATAATGGGTATGAACAATCAACTGTAAACTATTTTCATGGATGGACTATGTGCTATTTTGTAGCAACTGAAATGAGCATAACATGGATTTTTTTGTTCATCAAAATAGAAGATCCTTTTCTTTAATTTCACAACATTTTGTTTGCTAGCTTGTTTCCCCATTAATGGGAAATATGTACAGAAACCATTCATGGTCTTTAAGTAAAAAACATCCTTGTTTTTAGTTATCAAATGCCACCAAATCAAATGTGACCAAGCCATTCATGGTTTCACAAAAAAACATGAATGGGTTTTGACCACACAACCTCTTCATTTTTCACATTAATGGTAATTAGTATAAACATGGATGTTTCCTCACCAGAATACAAGAAATGTTTCTTAATTTCACAAGAGTGTGTTTTTGATTTGTTTTCCCATTAATGGGAACTATACAAACATTATATAAACCATCCTTGTTTTTAATTGTTACATGCCACCAAACATCTGTTGTAGTGAATTTGATTTAGATTGTTGGTTTATCTGTAATAAACATTAACGGAGTTAAATTGACATTAATGGTTATATATAAAAACCATTCATGTGTTTTATTCAAAATGTAAAGAGCTAAATACCCATGCATGTATTTTTTTCCTGTGCTATATGTCAAAAGTGGAAAAAACTGAGGAAGGGTCTATTATAAAACAGTTGAAAAAATGAAGTTAATTTAGGGTAAGTATAGTAGCTGTCAAAATTCCAAACAGCATATTTTCTTAGGAAAGATGAATTCGTTGATTCATAGCATAAAGTACATAAACCATTCTGTTCCAAAAACCTGTTTTATACTTAAATCAATTATTTGTGTAAAGAATTGAGTTTAAATTACTTGTTCACATGGAAGGCTTTAACATACAATTTGATAACTACGGAGTGTGGCAAATCTGTTAGAATTAAAGTGACTCTGTATTTTATGAACAATATTGGGGGGTTTCCATTGCCTTTTCGCTGTAAAGTATACCGTTGTATACATTTATGCTAGGTTTTAGATTTTATAGCCAAGCAAGTGGACTTTCTTTAATGATGATATGTAATTTGTCTGCACATTTGTGTGAATGGCAAACAAATGGCAACTTAAGGTCCTCTTGTCTAACAACTTCATATCCCTGTGGAAGAACAGGTTCCTCGACTTGAAAGGAATTAAAATCTTCATTATAATGAGATGTTACCATAGCATCAAGGGCAAAAAAAATTCCATAGTTTGCAATAAACCAGATTTTTGCTATCCTACCAAAAGTTGGCAACTTATTCTCATTACCAAAATTGAGAAAAGAATCCTTGTCTGGTTTGTAGAGCATTCCATGGATCTGAACAGGATCTAACGAATAAATTTTAGTAGCATCACAAAGACTGCCAACACCAGTAAATCTCTCTACTGTTGTTACAACAATATCCTTTTCTTCACCAAACAGTGCTTTGGCATACCCAAATGACATTTCTTTTCCAAAAATGGGACCCTGATCTGCTTTGCTAAAACTAATATGGTCAGCACATAGTGAAGACTAGTACCTCCTTGACAAGGGTAATGGAAGATTTTTGAAATTTTTTACAATTTTTGCCTGATCTTAAAAATATGCATGTTTTGCTTCAAAACGCATACACCAGGCACGGACAAGAGGCCCAAATTTCAAAATGAAAGATGGCAAATGAATTAGAAAATGTTGTTTGGGTGTAATGTTAGAAGTGTTGCCATAGAGGGATTTAAATAACTGAAGATGTTCCTTAATAGCCCGTTTTAGAAAAACAGTAGTTGCCAAGGAAACCTTGTGGGCAAAGCAAAGAGGCATAATTTCAATAATTGAAATAAAGCATCTCCAGTGGTCGGTGGTGGTATCAACAAACTCTGCCAAAATGAAAGGCAGAACAGTTGATAGTAGCCACATTTGAGAAGCGCTATGTCCTAGGTTTGTGGAAGCTGTCTTCTCCAAGTCCCTATCTAAGATAAAGGAAGGCTTATTCTTACTGTTAGAATATCCATAATGAAATTGCTGAATTCTGTTGTTTAAATCAGTAAGTCCAAAAGCCTTAATATCATTTATGAAATAATTTAGTAAAAGTTTAATTTCATATGCTAGAACTCCTTCTAGGAACACATGCATTACATCTTGAATCAGCTGGTTGCAAGGATCAAAGAAGGGTGCTTCAAGTAAATGACTTCTTACATTGATTCCATAATGTTTGGAATAAAATTCCCTAAGGTTTTCAGAAGCTGCTCCTTCCATTTTTAACAAATGTTGGATGTGGTTTTCCTTGCTGCGTAGCACTGCATATCTTCATAATTAGCCATGCAGTGACAGCATTTTCGCCTAGCTCCACCCACACCTTCCTTAAACCCACCTGCCTTATTACTGGCAGGTGTATCTGCCAAGAATGCCAAGATACCTCCTCTGAGATTAATATTGCCAATAGGTAAGGAGAAAGTATGCCCTCTATCAGAACCAAGAATTTTCACGTCCTCTACCAAAGGTTCTATTAACTTATTAAACCCATACTCTGAATTTGAGAGGTGTTTTGTTTCACAGACAGCAAAAAGATGAATAGACGTGAGGGTTGATCTGTATGCAGGAGGCAGATTTGCAAGTTGATAATAAAAAAAACTGAGCTTATGATTCTTATTTGTCAGTGGATTGATAAAATTAACATCATCATAGTACAATAAAAGAAGGAGAGCTCTTTCATCATTTGAAAACAATTCATGATTTTGAAAGAATGTTCCATCACAAAAGTCTTCAAGTATGGTTGGATCAGCACATTGTTTGGGCCCAGCTAATACTATGTCCAGCATTTTACTACAACCCAGCTGTATTTGGATCGTTTTTAATACAGTGATATAATAAAAGACATCCTCCACCTCCACAATCTTCTTTTTTTTGCCTCTTTTTACAGCTGCATGATGTTTTCCAAACACAAACTTCACTGGTTCCTAAAACAATAGTTACATTTATTTGATAATAGTATATTGCCTTGATGGTTGAATCAAGTTAACAGTCACCAAAGTCATTTAATAAATCACCCTAAGTGACAGTTAACGAAACATTGACCCTAAAAGTGCAATATTCTCAATCCTCCCATTGTAATTTGTGGTATGAATAGGCTGCAGGGAATGAATTATTCACAGACTTCCTCCTGAATTTTTTGTCTTAATTTCCCTAGATTTTGGGCACTTATAAGGTAGTGATGAAAATAATTCTACTTTAGTATTGGTCCAAACAATGCACTGTATAAATCTAACCTAGGCAATTCGAATATCACTTACAGATTTGTCTAAACCACAGTAGTTATTAGTTCCATTGCTGAATGTTTCACTCAATGGTGTCCTTAATATTTCCACATTCTGAGCTGCTTCATCGAATACTCTTTCAATATTCTTGAAATCCCCCTCACTCCCTATATCTGCATTCTTAAGAACCTCTCCAACATTTCTTTTTATATTTGACAACATCTGATGCATTAAATGGCCAATTGCGATAGCTATATTTTGGACAGCCTTTCCTGTCAGGCGGTTTTGTCCTCTAATTTTGCAAAGAAATTTTTTTGTGAGAATATTTAAAGACTCGTCACTGTGACAATCATCACCACTGGAGTCGGAGTCACAAGAGACATGTGATAAGCCACTATGCAAGTCCACATGAGATCTGGATGGTGAAGTTATATCTTCCATCTCTATGAAAACCTTTCAAGTACAAAAGACAGGCCTCATTGTTTGATTAATGAGCAATCAATCAATCAACTTTATTTATTAAAAAACAGTATATGACCCAGGAAGCTGGTTTTCAGACATGCTATGGAAAAATTACAAATTATAAAAAGTGGACCACCACATGGATATGGGTGACAAAACCACCCCTCTTCCCAGGATCAGCATTGGGTTACATTCATTATTTGATTGGATAAAATTTCAGAAATGTTGTTAGGTTTTCTTGTCCTAGAAAAGATCTATTATTCTCCAGAAGTTTTGTGCTTAGAATGGAGCCTAACCAATCCGCTTAAATCTCCTTCAGTTTTGCCCATCTGTGCTTTCGCTTATATTTACTGTGTTCTTTAAACCTTCCTTCCTTTATTTTTAGTTTTTTTCTTATTTTGAGGCCCCGTTACGTTTTTGTTTTGTTTAGCTTAATCTTGTACCAAGCAATGCTGTTTGGGGAAATCCAGTGTTTATTTTAGGTATCCTGGAAAACTACGTAGTATTAAATAAATTGTCTATGGAAATTTATTAAAGCGTTTTACTACTGCTTATTATTCTGCAAAGCCATCGCAACATAATTTGAACCCAGAAAGCTATCACTTGTCTTTCTGTAATAACCAGGCGCAGATCCACACTGGTTTGCAGCATTTTGCGGAAGTCGGTTAGATTTTTTGTAAATAAATAAATGACCTTCCTACAGGGTTGTCACAGTCAAGGAAAGTCAGGGAAAAATGAACATTTTTTAAGGTCAAGGAAAAGTCAGGGAAATCTTTGATATTGTCATAGTCAGTGAAAAGTCAGGGAAATTCTGTTTTCTTTTTTATAGTTCATAAGTTTTCTTCAAGACTTTGAAATGCACGTTCTTTCGGAAAATATGAAAAGTATGCTGCAAAGCAAGCAAAACAATCAATTTGACACACTACACCTGACTCAAAAGAGCAGAAGCGAAAAGTGGAAAGACGTTTAAAATGAAGAGAAAAATATCGATGGCCTACAAAAAAGAGCTAAAGTGAATGTAAACATTGATTGTTTCTCATTAATAAAAGGTCAGTGAAAAGTCAGGGAATTTTTAACTTTCTGATGAGTGGCAACCCTGCCCCTAGAAGGTTGCACCTTTGGCACTCGTTTAGGAAAATGTTCAGTATTCTCCACCCGAGAATTGTGTTGTTTTAAAGCCCACAAAGGAAGAATTTTTTTAAAAAACCTGCCATTGGTGGCAGTTTGTTTGTCTAATGTTAGTTTGCAGGCCGGAAGTCTAAATTTTATGTCATAGCTGCAGTTTGCTATTGGTATGCATTGCTTGTGCAGAACATGCTTTTTCATAACATTATTTTGTCCTACTTCAGGTAACATTCTGAATGGCAGCTACTTTTCTGATTACAGTCAGACCCAGTCATCTGTTAATTTTCATAGCCATGTCTGTGTTAAACTCATTTGCTGACCGTGGCGTGGAGTCCCTGGCTTGTTTTCTTAGGCTGAAAGGATTTCAAGAGGAAATAGTGGATTGCTTGTGAGGTATGGTAGTAGATCTTTTTTGACTTTGTAGAAGAAAGGGATGCTTGGTTGTTGGGTCAAATAGGGATAGTGGAAAAAAATGAAAAAAAGCCCTGCCCTTTGTTTTTGTACTACTGTCAAACCTCAATTATCCGAACTTGTTGAGTCTTGAGTAAATAGTTGGGATAATCGAAAATATGAATATTAATGAGACAATAATGTCAACATCGGGAATAAAGAAAACAAAATTTAATTGTGAATTAGCTCCTACTTTTATTCTTGTGCAGTATTTATGTAATTAAATGTATTTACAAATAAAAAACTTCTTGTTTCAAGTGGTCATGTTCGAAACAGATTAAAACAGTGTTTAAAACACGTTTAGAAGGATGAATGGACTAGTGTTAATTGTTTCACTTTTTGAAGATCACACCTTATTAATGTTCATGAAAAAAAAAATGGGACCAGGGAAACAAGTCCAGATAATCAAGGTTCGACTGTGTGCATTTCACTGCTGTCAGGGCTCTTCAGCCACAACAAAGTGCCTAAATTGACCGATTTGATAAGTAAATTGCATCTGACAATTCAGAAACAATATTCCTGCCATCTGTTTAAGCCTTCCTTAGTTTTGCCCAACTGCACCCTCTCTTGTATTTACCATGTTATTTAAATCTTCCATCTATTATTCTTATGTTATTGCCTGTTAGTTACATATTCTTCTCTGTTGTGCAGAGAACAAGGTGGATGGTGCCACATTTCTGAAATTCACAAGAGATGATTTGAAAGATATTTTTCCTACAACTTTTCAGTTTCGGAAGATACAGTAAGAGTTGACTGTTTATAACTTAAATCATTAACCCATTTGTTCGTTGTTTGAAGGTGTCATTTCTTCTCAGACGGATAACTAAGTATTTTTTTCGAACTCTGTCTTTCCATTTTTGTCCGTTTACAGTGTATTTTGAATTGGATGACACAAAATTATAGTCCTGAATTTCAAGCCAGGGATGGCATGCAGCAGCCATTTTTTGAAAACTTAAAATAATTTACCACTTGCAAGGAGCAAAAATATTCCTTCCAGTCACCCTAAAGTTATTATATGCACGTACATGGAAGTGAAAATGCCTTCCCTTAGCAACACGTGAAAGATAGATAAGAGGGCCCTTAAAACAATAATAAATTGGTAAAAAAATAATTAACACATCTTTTTACCATCAAAATGACTGCCGCTGACAGACATCCTTCCATTAAGTGAAAGATTAATAACATTAGTAGTCAAGTTGTACTAACTGATTACAAGTTCATTGTTTTGACCTGGCCTTAATATCAACTATCTGGTTATATTTTCTACCAAACAGAGGAATGAACGAATGATATTTGAAGATGTAAACAGTACTAGTACTGAACATAATGAGGTGAGATAATCTTCATATAGAAAACTTGACATGACAAAAGCATTCTTTAACACAAAACTCTTCTGTGGTTCACCGAACACATTAATTTTGATGCTGAACTTAAATACTCAAGCACTGACTGCAGTCCATTTTGTGCTTTTCTAAGAGAGCTGTGCTTTTTTCACTTGCTTTTACTTTTCATATTATTAGCACTGTGCAATCCCACCAGCATCCTTTGAGGGTGAGCCTGAATCTATCAGTCTGAAACCAACAGCCAATAGTACTCCTTCCCATACAAGATCCTCATCTGCATGCTCTTCTTCATCATCTGGGAGGTCTTCATCAAGCAGAAGACCGTTTTTAACTTCATCGAAATCTGAGAAGTCCACACTATCCTCATCTACATCTGGGAGGTCGAGCCCTTGCCCTTCTACTGAAAACATGATTGACATTGAGGAGGATTTCAGGTTTCATGTACCCGAAGAGCTACGAAAGTACAACCTAGAGCAGATCTACCCTGATGAAAAGATCTTGAGGAGATTTATCCGTGATGCTGCTGCTTGCCTTCAGGGGGTGACTGGATCACAAAACATTAATCATTAAGATTTGAGACTCTTTACCTATCTTGCGGGACCCAAAACCAGCATCATTTCCATCTACCCGCACATTTCCATATTGGGTAATCCATCTATGTTATTCTATTAAAAATATAACTATCACTAGTACAAACAGGCCTGCAAAAAAAGTAAAAATTGTCTGTAAAAATTGGGACATAATTCTAACTTTTCTGTAATCATACAAAAAGGTCACTCTGTACCATAAACACTGGCGTAGAAGACGCATTTGCAGATAAGCCACACCCAGAGTTTGGCAACTCAAATTTTGGAAAAAAATAGAAAGGAATTAAAATAAATCCAAAGCCAAGTCTTGAGAAAGATGTCTTACATGTACATGCATTGTTTGTTCAAGTTTCTTGAAAGTTGAGTGCACATCAACCCGTGTTTTAACTCAGTAACATTGAAAACAGAGAACACTAAAACTCTTACCTATAATTTTAGCTCTGTAATAGTCTGAAAACCTGACTTTGACTTATGCTTGATCTTCCTCTGGTATTTTTAATCCAGTATTTTTCATTCCTGTCCATTTTTCAATAGAATTTTACATACAGCACAAATGCTCGGACGGTTCATCTGTTCGTAGCTTAGTAGCCAGGCATTTCATCAGGAGATGGAGTGCTGGAAACGAGTATTCCAGATGTTCTCGCAGATAAGCCACATCTCTGATTTCATACGAAAATTTTAAGCAGAAAAGTGCGGCTTATACGCTGGTGTTTACAGTATTTCTTATTTCTGAAAGTCTTTCTATTTTGCTGCTATAGTGATGACTTATTAGTCCCAAATGAAACTCATGCCTTTGATAATTAGCAAAGCATTAATATGCTACATTCATTTGTAGGCATGAGTAATGTTGTGGCTAATCACTGTTTTGCTCTTGGCAGGGTACTGTACTTTTTCTGTTAAAAAAGAGAATACAAAACCTTCACGGTTACCAAAAGAGGAAAACATCATTGAAAAGACAGGGAATGCACGCTGCACAGTAGATCTAATTTTGATGGACAAGCACTCTGTATAAGTTCTCATTTGAATTGTGTATAGTAGTATAGGAGTTGGGGGTACCAGATCATTTTTGATCTGTTACCAAACCCAACTCCATACTACTTTCCATTTAATGGCTACCAATTTTTGATTTCGTGTTTTTGATCTCGTGTTTTTGGTATCGTATTTTTGATTTTATATTTTGGAAATCTATATGTTTTTAAAAATAATATATCTTCTAATATTATATGAGTTGTAAAGAATTTCATGAAGAACTTTCACATTTTGAAGAAATATTTTGTCCATTTTGTAATAAGCAAATCTCGAAACATACAAACGAAATAAAATCATGTTGTTCTCAACCAGATATAGTCCAGAATAACACTATAGTCTGCAGGAATTGTGGTTCAGTTCTTGGTTATAAACCACTTATAGAATTTATCGATTTTCATAAGAACAAATATAGGTTTTACCGTAAATCAGTCTATCAGAGAAAGTATCATATTGAAAACATAATCAACAACATTGCTGTTAAAAATAATTTTCAAATAACCGTGAAAAATAAAGACAAAATAATGAGGATTTTTGATGAAATTGGAAAAGTCATTAAGCATGTTAATATAGACCGAAAGTGCATGATCAACATAAATTACATTTTGAAACAAATATTAAGGATGGTTGATCTTCCTTTTGAAAAGGTCAAGACTAGCAAATCGAAAAAAACTCTCGAAAGTTACAAACAATATTGGCAAGAGATTTTGTCATTGATATCTGATGAAATAAAAGTCATAGTTAATGAATGAACTTTCTGTTGTATTTTGCAAAATATTTGTCAACACTAGGACACATGTCAGTAACAAAATCATCAATGTTTTTTAATTCTGTATGAAACGATGGATTAAATTCACCGCTTCTTAATGCGTCTTTCAAATCTATCAGTAAATGCTGATATGATTGATATGCATAAGTGCAATTTTGTATTTTCATGTCTAGTGATTGAAAACCCATGTATGACTTAATCAAAACTGCAGCTGTTGAAATACCAACTAAAGCAATGCCATTTGTAATTACAGCAGCAATGATACCACCAGCTCCTGTGAGAATAGACAAGGAATTTCCCAACAGTTTGAATTTTTTATATCTTTTAACAGCTTGCTTATAAGCCCAACACTTTCTGTGGTAAGTTTTGTAATAACTTTTCAGTTCATCAACCTGATCTCCAGTCAGTGAATCTGAAATGTGATTCCAGTCAAATATTGATTTACGTTTCTCAGTCATGTAAATAGTTTAGATTGTTAGTTGTTTGAAAAAACAATAATTTAGGCCTGTTATATGGCCAAAAAACGGACTTTTTTTCATGAAAATAGGGACATGTCCACTCAGACAATAAGTGTATCCCTCACCAATATGAAATCTGTTGTAAAATCGGCCAAAAGCATCGTGGAGAATAGCATGACTACTGAAAACGTTGGACCATCCGAAAAAGAATTCTAGTAAGCGTGTTAATTTACCGCATCCAGGCCCTATTAGCCCTAGATCATAACCTTCCATTTCTAAAATCTCCAATATGGTGATGTTTTCTTGAAAATAATAGCAATGAAGATATTGATATATTAGTGCTGATTTTAAGACTTTTTTGTTATAGTATGGATATTTTCTTTCGACTTCTTTAAAGCAGTCTTTCACATATCTCAATAAGCTTTTGATATACATATATAATTAAGTTATTGTATCTGCTCATCAAAACCGTGTGATGATCTAATATCGTTCTTTCATCAAGCATGAAATCCAAATAAACACACAAAAAATGCGATATTTCCGTTCAAAGGAGCTATGTCATCATTATTGTCTGAGTTGTGCTATTTCCTGTTCTGTGTTCTGCTATTTCCTGTTTCAGCTGTGAAATCTCCTATGTGCTTTTTATTCCAGTATATTTTGCTTTTTCAGTTTTCACAGATGATTTGTTGTCCCAATGCACAGACAAGCAATGCCATTTGTTAAGTTCACCGAGATTATTTTCACTGTAATCACCTAAACTTAGAAAACTTTGCAAACTACTAGCAGGACCGACATAAACACATTTATCAGGGTTGGCTGCACCAGATATAACTATATTTGATCCACTATGAGCAACGAATTTGTCATAGCCGCCATTATCATGTCCAAACAAAGCATTAGTCCAAAAGCTCTGAGAATTTCTTGAAGTCATTAGATAGACAATGAACACATTAACAGAGTCATTATTCAAATCAACCTATGATATCATTTTTTGAGAACCACTGAATTTTAGGAAATATCGGCCACTTCGTTTTTCAGCTTTTTCGTTTGATTTGTCATATATTGTTTCTACTTTTCTACTCGAACTCATTTTAATGGTCTGACCATCAGCTCTGTCCAACTGATAAGTGCAGCTAGAATACATTCTAAGGTCCTCGCTAACCCAAAGATCGAGAAATGAATCTCTAACGACATCACTGACTTGGGATTTTACAACAACATGGTTGTCATTTTCGGCTGGTTTTGCTATTATGTTTTTATCGGTTTCTGCATGTCCATCTTTGTTCAATAAAAGTTCGACTTCATAACTGAATGAAGTATCTTCAATGGTGTATTCTATTTTGTTTCCATTTTCATCGATAAAATCGGTTTCGTCTTCGTTTTTTGCGTATAATGACATATATAATATGCCACATAATTTCACTTGTATTATAGCGAATATTCTATAACACCACTGAAATGTTGTACAATATTGGAAACCTTACCCGGTGCCACTGCGACACTGATTTGTGTGACATTTACGAAAGTTCTGTTGATCGAAACATACAAATGACTTCCACCACTGTATTTGAAATAAAAAAAAACAGACCGTGTTTCAAGATTTATTCTTATTCTGTATCTTCCTAAAGTAGGAGTATGGAATATAATAGTAATTCTGGTGATGTGAATTTTGGAAAATTGTAAATTCTTTCCTTTATCGTGAAAATATCCGTCTTTCATCACCCATTGATACCCACTGTTTCTGGTTGTGACGTATGCGATGCGTGGTTGCAAAATGCTGTCGATTAAAAATTTTTTGCTAACTGCATCATTATCTGCTTCCGCCGCTGGTAAATCTTTTATTTTGTTGCCATTCATATCGATTGGCACATGCAGTTGAAAATGATTGTTTGCGACCTCATAAGCTTTTTCGTAATCATATACTGTCATGTCAAGATCGTTTTTTGCTTCACCTTTTATGCCGTAAATTAGAACATATAGAGGCAATAGACTGGGGCTAAGGTTGTCAAAACTACTCTGAACAGTCACATACAACCTTCTTTGGATTTGTTAGAAGTGCCATCAGGACTCAAATTCAATATACTGGGAAAATATTTGCAATCAGCACTTATTTTTATTGTGTTGTAATTGTCAATGTTCATGTTCAGTTTTTCGAATGATATATTGAAAGAATTAAATTCTGAATCATGTCTGCCATCTTTTTCGAAATACACTTCAATACACACAGTATATTTGTTGCTGAAATCATCACGTATCATCTTGAATAAATTGAAATCAAACCTTCCTTTGAACAGACTGGATCCGTCATTTGTTTTTTGAACTTTCATAGTGAATGCCTTCTTGTTCGTTTTATGAGGTGAGTCATTATAGGTAATTAAATTGACATCCTGCATTCCAAAATCTTCTGTAAATTCTCCATCATCCATTGCATACGCTAGCACATTTTTTCGGTTTTCATGTGTGCTTATATGACTCTCCGATATTTTCTGGTCTGTGTATTTATTATTATCGGTACTAGTGGTTGCAATAGCATCATTCACTTGCTTCAAAGTTATAGCATCTTGATCATGTGTCGCATTTTTTACATTTTTTATTTGTTTGTCATTCATGTCAAGATTTCCAGTCATTTTAGAGGATCCGTCTAAACGAAGTGAATCCAAAAATAATCGATCAACGTAACCTTTTCCAGTGGCATCATTTATACCTGTCGGATCAGCAAGATTGACAATCTTTTTTTGTGACATATCCAAATTTCCAGTCATTTTATTGCTCCCATCCAATCTTAAACATCTTGAAAACTGATTGTCAACATAACTTTTTCGAGTCACATCAAAACTACTACTCGGAGGACCACAATTAATGATCTTTTTTTGCGACATATTCAAATTTCCACTCATTTCTTGAGTACCATCTCGTAACACAACCTGATTAACATTTGGTTTTGCTGACAATTCAGTATCAATGTAACCTTTATTAACAACATCAGTCGATTGTGAACCGTTACCAACATTTGTAATTTTATTGTCACCAAAGTCAAAATCACCAGTTACGGAAACTGTCCCATCTCTTTTCAAATAATCGGCAAGTTCTGCTTTATCAGCCTTTTGAGTCATAAAATCATCGATGTAAAATTTTGTTGCAGCATCTTTATGATGTATTGGTTCGGCTACCCCCTTAATTCTTTGATCTTGCATATCAATTGGATTTTGTGCTTCAATATTCCCGGTGTCAGCATTCAGATCGACATAGAAGGCTTCAAGTTGTAGATGTGTTAATGCATCAGCTGTATTATGTCTTCCAGCTCCAGTTTTAATGTCTTATTGACCTCCCCATCGACATAACTTTTTGTACTGGCGTCAGTATTTGCTTGCGGTTGTCCCACATTAGTCAATCTTTTGGTTTCGATGTTGTAATTTCCATTACCATCGACTGAAAATCCGATTCCAGGTGGTCCTCGAGGACCAGGAAGTCCAGGTAAACCGGTTCCTGTTTTTATGTGACCAACATGATCAGGTCTCTGTTTGTCGTTAAATATTTCCATATACTATAATATTAGATATTTCCGTAAAAATTCCTTTTTACCAGTTTCTTTGGTTTGTCTACGTATAAAAATGAATATGGTTTGTTTGTCGCTTTCTCATATGACTTTTTTGTTACATTTAACTCTCTCGATATCATGTTTCTCTCATTATTGCTTGGAAATTCGTATAATACATAATGGCTACAATTGAGTCTGATGTCTTTTGGTGTCCTGTAAAAACTCTGTGAGAGGTATATCACAGAACAATTTTTATGTCTTCCTTGAATGAAATAGAGAATCAATGGTTTTTGATTTTTGTCGCAAATGAAATCGTCAAATATAACTATTTTCTGAGAGTCACTATCCAGACCATCAACCGGCTTGATTTCATCATTATTGTAATGTATAATATCATAACCAACCTGACTACTTATGTCGTTCATTGATTGGATCATGTGCTTGTATTTTTCTTGTACAAGATTTTTGCCATACAAACGGATTTGATCATAATAAACCAGCGGTTTCATGAGCATATGATAAAGCAAATTAGTTTTGCCGCTACCTGAATTTCCGCATATCAGCATTCTGAATGGTTCATCAGGCATATATTCAAAAAGTTGTTTGAAATTTGTATTTTCATCTTCTTGAAAATCATAATTTGGTATTTCCATATATAATAGGTTAGACAAGTTGAGATAAGTTTAGATAAATATAGATAAGTTTAGTTAAGTTATGTAATTGATATATATACATGGACATTAAAAAATTCGAAAAGATCAGTAATGCAAAAATTGTAGCTGGTAAAAAAACCAGAGATGTTAGAAATATGTTGAAACAGTACAAGGAGGAAAAACAAGATGCTTTTGAAGGAGTATCAGAAATCTACAAACCATTAATTGACACTCAAAAAAGTGTGAAAGAAACCATCGATGAAAAACAGGATCAATTGATTGTACAACTTCAAAACAACCAAAAAGCATTGAATAGTGGTTTGGACAATTTAATTTTATACAATCAATTAGCTCAGGTTGCACCAGAGGTTAAACAAATTGAATATCAACCATCGACGTTGTCGACACCAGCAATAACCATATCAGAACCGACAGAACCAAAGAAAACCAAATTAAAAGCACTGAATATAGATAATGGGTTTGATCCTGACGATGTTGAAACCCTTGAAAAATACAATCTATATATACCCTCCGAAGTGTTCAAACGTGCTATTAATGGTTCTATTGATATCGACGATTATAATCTAGAACTAAGCAAAATTAGAAGAAAACTTTCTGCTGAAAAAGGTAGACTTTCACAAAAAAGTGTCAAAGAAAAGAATGCTGAGAAAATCAAAGATGTGACGAAAGATTTGAACGTTTTGCAAAAGTACAGCAATAGAATAAATGTGATTCCTGAGGGTTTAAAAACCATGCAAACTGGGGAGGGATTTTATACACAAAGAAAGAGA
>BLFO01003539.1:351772-356772 GCA_014634245.1 Montipora cactus
AAGAAAAATTAGCAGATGAGTTACATACACCTATAAAACGTAATTTTACTCGGCGGCGTGTAATCACAAATCATATTGATGAAATATGGGCAAGTGATCTAGTTGAAATGCAACAGTTTAGCAAATGGAATAAGGGTTACCGATATCTTCTAATGGTCATTGATGTTTTCAGTAAATACGGTTGGATCGTACCATTGAAGGATAAGAAAGGTGAATCTGTCACTGAAGCATTCAATGAAATATTTAAGGAAGGTAGAAAACCACAATATTTATGGGTTGATAAGGGAAAGGAGTTCTATAACAAACACTTGAAAGACTTGCTTGGCAAAAATGGGATACTCATGTATTCAACCGAAAATGAAGAAAAGTCATCAGTGGTTGAAAGGTGGAATAGAACAATCAAGTCCAAAATGTGGAAACAGTTCACTGTTCAAGGTAATACACAGTATTTAGATATGTTACCAAAACTAATAAAACAGTACAACAACACAAAACATTCAAGCATAAAGATGACACCTGTTGAAGCTAGCAAAAAGAGCAATGAAGGAACTGTTTACTTTAATCTATATGGTGACACAGAAACATTGAAACAGAAACCTAAATTTAAGGTTGGTGACAAGGTTCGAATATCCAAGTATAAACGGAATGTGTTTGACAAGGGTTACACACCAAATTGGACTGAAGAAGTGTTTACAGTTGATAAGATCCAATACACTAATCCAATAACATACAAACTAAAAGATCTCAGAGGTGAAGATATTCAAGGAAGTTTTTATCAACCTGAATTATTAAAAGCAATACAGCATGTTTTACGTATTGACAAAGTCATTCGGAGGGACTATAAAAAGCGTTTGTGTGTAATACGTAAGACTTCACACTTCACTTCAGGATTAAAGCGTAGTTGCCATTTAGATGCCCAGGATAGTAGCTGATCGACATCGAGTTGCAGGGCTTCACTGTCCTTAGCTATATTTGACAGTTCTCTGTATACTTTGGTGTCGTTAGCAAACATCCTTAGTGTCGAAGAGATATTAGATGATATATCATTGACGTAAATTAAAAATAAAATTGTGCCCAAGATCGTACCTTGGGGAACCCCCGATATTACACAAGACCAGGATGAGTGGGTGCCTCGAACAACAACTCGTTGTTTACGGTCAGACAAGAAGCATCTAAGCCAACGTCGTAATGATCCGTCGATCCCGTGGCATTTTAATTTAAGCAACAGCCGTTCGTGTGGCACAGAGTCAAACGCGTTAGAAAAATCTAAAAATATAGCGTCGGTGGGTATTGATTTATTTCGTGAAGATGCCCAGTCATCAAAGCAACGCAGCAACTGAATTAAAGTTGATTTTCCTTCCAGGAATCCAAATTGGGTTGGGCTGAAGACATTTAGGGATTGCCAGAAATTAACTACGCGATCTTTACATGCAACAGAAGTGAGCGAGATCTGACGATAATTTTCTCCGTAATCCTTTCAACCCTTCTTATGGACGGGAACAATGTTAGCTATCTTCCAGGCATACGGTACTTCACAAGCAAGAAACGATCTGTTTAGAAATAAACAAAAGGGCGAAGCGATTTCGATCGCGCATTCTTTCAATACACGGGGTGGGAGGTGGTCAGGCCCCGGGGACTTGTGTCCTTAAGATTTGTCAGAAGGTGAGAGACCTCATTTGTATTACAAAAGATAGTTGATAACTTAGAATCCACAACATGACTATACTCAGGGAAATTTCCATAATCTTCTGACGTAAACACAGTTGAGAAATAAGGATTCATGCTTTCCGCGATCTCCAAGTCGTCCGTCAGGGTAACATCGTCCACTTTCAGGGCCGTAAGTTCGTTTAATCCTTTGCGCACTGATGAAACAAAACTCCAGAAAGGTTTTGGATTTCCAGAAGACTTTAGAATCAGATATCTTGTTGATATGGTCTCTCCGAGCAGAGTTACATGCTTTCTTTAGGAAGTTATTCATAGTACGATACACTTTCCAATCGTTTTGTAATCCAGATTTTTTGGCTTTCTTGTAAGGCTTCTTCTTCTTCTTACATTCAATAGTAATCCAAGGTGCGTTCTTCCGTAATTTTATTTGCCGCTTCGGGATACACTCGTCAATTGCCGTGAATAACAGGTCAGACCATGCAGACCAGATAATATTAATGTCATCTTGCAAAAATGCACAGTGCTAAGGGATATAATGAAGCAGCCCTCGTAGGTAGACCCAGTCCGCCTTGGAATAAGACTAGGTCACTTTGTTCGTCTTGTGGCGCTCATAAGGCCAGCGAGGAATTGAGAAGGTGATATCATTGTGATCAGAGAAAGGTTCCTCAACAATCAAGTTGTCAACAATATCAGGGGCGGATACCAAAACTAAATCCAAAACATTCTCCTCTCGTGTAGGACTATTTACTAACTGAGTCAGAAAGTTATCGTGAACAATGTCCAACAACAGAGTATAATTTGCGGAATTATTTAACGCACAGGTAGTTTCCCAGTCAAACGTACTGAGGTTGAAATCTCCTACTATAATCAAATCGTTTCTCAGGGCAATTTCTTGAAGAGCAGTTTGCAAATCTTCTAGAGGCTTGGTATCATTGTTGGGAGGTCGGTAAAAGACACCAAAAGTGATTTTACGATTGTTGGAAAGTAAAATGTCAATAAAAATGAATTCAGATTCACTCTGGAGAGACTCGCGTGGGATGGCTTTGATATGATTTCTCACAGCGATCAGCACACCTCCTCCATGGCGACCATTAGACTCTCTATCCCGTCTAAAGACCAAATAATCAGTAGGGAGGATCTCGCTATCGGAGATAGAGTTGTCCAAATGTGTTTCGGTTAAAGCGATAATATCATAGCACGAGGCGGCAATGTCAAGTTCAAGGTTGCTCCTTTTGCTCACAATGCTTCGCGCATTAGCATAAAATGTCGAGAGGCTATTGAACTTTGAGTATCTTTCTTCACTGGGATTATGCAGGTCGGTGGTACGAGGACCAGGATTCGGTTCAACATCGCCGCTCCTCAGGAGTAAAGCAACTTGATAGCTTGCGACAGAGTTAGAGTAGTAGTTAATCCTCGAAGAAGTGAAGCCTTCCGAAATAACGGAGAGATGAAACGGCGTCTTATCAAACACGTGGCAAGGAGATCAAAATTCCTTGAAACAGCATCATTTTGAGTAGCAATTTCATCGAACACGTCGACACGATGGCTAACTGGTAAACATTTTACCAGAGGCGCAAAAGATACATTAGAAATAAGAAATAAACTCAGTATTACACGACAAATGCCGGAGCGAATCGTCTTATCTTAGGGTAACTAATCAGAGCTTTGTTGACTGAGCCAGCACGTGAATGCAACAATGATTTTCTGAACCGATTCGCGCGGTTAACTTGTGACTGTGGGACTAAAAGCAAGTATCACGTACAACCCCAGAATTTTCGCAAAAAAGTTTAAATATCTAGCCAAAATTTCTTAAGATCTCGAATTTTTTTCAAAGTATCTATGTGGAATAATAGATGTGGAGTGAATGGAAAAACGTCTCGATGGCTAAAATTGCCAACCATGCGCGAGTAAAGAAGAGAAGTGACAGCAAAAAGAAGTCACCGTGGATCACCTATGAGTTAATAAGAAAAATGAAAAAAGAGGACCTCTTAAAAAAGGAAGAATTCTTTAACTAATGATGAGAAAAGAAGCATTCACGCTCAAACATGTCATTCCATTGAGAAGGGAGTGTCGTTCAATTTTTGTGCCCTCCACTCTCCTCCCCTCGGTGACGGTCGCTCCTTTCCCGCAGCACCTCGTGGTTTGCGCGGAAATTATTTTCGTGCCACATGATAACTACTTAATCCCCTTATTAGTAGCTTCCAGTTAGGGATTCCGATTTTTACAGGGTACCGTAACAGCTTTGCGAGAAGCAACCAATAGTTGGTCAGTGAACACTGATTATGGTCTGATTAATGGCGTAATCTTTATAGCTGGAATAAGTTACTGGCGTAAAATATGACAGTATGCAAATAAGTTAGAAAGAAATTACGCCCTTAGTTTCTGGGGTAAAATGTTACAGTGTTTTAACAACACTGTTGCGTTGGATTCAGTCGCAAGCATATTGCACTCGGAACAGTGCAACTCGGCTCGAATAACTAATTGAGTGGAACAAATATAACTGATTGTTGAATTGTGCATGAATAATATTGCATTATCAAAGTGACCAGAGGAGCCATAATCCAAAGTGACAATAATTAATTGATGGTTGATGAGGTCGAAGGCCAAATCAACTATCACCTCATAGAAATCGAGATCGAATAATTTAATTGTTTTTGTGGAATTCTTACCAAAATTTACTTCAAATAACGGTTTTCAATTATTTCTTGACGTATTATTAAACTTTGCGCCTGAAAAAGATCGCTCGGATTAAATTGCCATGTATGTATTAAAGGCCGGACCACACGAGGGAGCTTGCTCCTGAAACACGCTCCCGGGTAAGTACCCCAACCAGTACACACGAAGGACATGACGAGGGAGCTGAATGATGAAACAACCCGATTGGGGCATGGGAACTGTTGTGGATGAGAAAAATAAGCCAATTTGATTGGCCAACTGGAGACACGTCATGCCACGGCAAGCAAATTTCAGTACACACCAGAGAACTTGCTCCCGAAACCGACTAGTGTAACAGATTTGCCCCTGGAGCTTGCTCCCTCATATCAAACCAGTTTGATATGAAGGAGCAAAACTCGGGAGCAGAAGTTTTGTTGCGCAACATATTTTTTCGCTAGAAATCGTTGGTGCAGACGAGGGAGTTGCTCCGGGAGCGTCATGCAGGAGCGTGCTGCGGGAGCAAGCTCCCTTGTGTGTACCGACCTTAACATTCAATAGCATCAGCGGATGAACAATTGCACCTCTGGACAATCACAGATAACAAATATACTTTCAATCTCGCGCAATGGTTAATCATTAACACCAATAGAAAATCAATTGCATAGTATGACAATCAAGGG
>BLFO01003539.1:359272-376772 GCA_014634245.1 Montipora cactus
GGTACCTAAACTAACAATGCAACAATTCTAAGTTTCAATTTCTTTTTCCTTGCTGGCACCTAATAATAGCACTTCTTTAAAAGCAGAACCACGGATATCAGATTTCCAGCATTTTCAAGTTAAGTCAAAGACACTATAACTTCAGAATGCGAAGTGCTTTTTGACTGCAGAAGCACTTTTAGACAGGAGGCAGACAAGTTAGTCATTTGCAAGGGCAGTTACAGAGTCGACCAGGATGATGGATCTACCAAAAATGACCCTGACCTCTGAACTACCAAGTTCAACAGACTCGCCACTCCATTACACTACTTCAAATCAGTTGCAAGAAACGCACTTTTTACGGACGATATAATCTGCAATTGTTGCAGTTCAATGTCTCTAATCCTTACTGTGCCTCCTCAGAATTTATTTATCGATTCCAGTTTTGGACATATCCTCACAGAATCTCAGAAGAGGGAGTCCTTTTTTTATCACAGGATGACACAGCAAAAAATTGCAGACAATGTTCAGAAATTGTGTCTAAGACAGTTTATAAAAGATAGTACCGGTAACTGACTGTCCCATTTAATTACCTTCACGACAACACAGCTGCAGGCAACAACCTTCCTGGCTTTTCCCTCTTTGTCAATTTTACAGAGACCAGCCCACTCGCCAAGTTTCTTGTTATCATCAACCTTAAAACGAAAATCAAGATTAACAAAAAGAAACATATAACCCTTCAAATCAAGAAAAAAATTCCAAGAGCGAGTCCTTCTGAGAAGAGTCTGCAGAAAAGTATCGAAAATCACATTATATCTATTACAAGTCAGAATTAATTAACAATTAGACCCGTAGCCCGCAAGCGCTACAGGTCAATAGCCCATGAGGCGAAGACGAATGGGCTATTGACCCGTGGCCCTTGAGGGAGAAAGGGTCTAATTGTTTTAGTATCAGCCAACTAGTTGGACAGAAAAGGCTCTAAATAAAGTTGGCAAATGCAAGTTAAAGAAATTTTTATTTGGGAATAAAACGAATGAAAGCGTCGCGCTTTTCGCTTCTCGAGGACTATTAATAATAGTAGCGTAGCCAATCAAAATGCAGGATATTCATTAGTCCACTAGTTGGGCGATACTAATATTTAATACATACTGACACCACACAGATGTTTGGAAAATACTCAAAATTGACCATGAAAACTTCCATCTGGAGAATCTTTGAAAGTGACTTGAAAAACAAGTGCAAAATGAAGTTCAACATTGGGGTGTGTTCAATAATGACCGTATCCCGGAATAGGAATACATGGAATAGAACTCAGAAATCCTTCCTTTTTTGCAGAGGTTCACATTAAAATTATTGTCAAACACCTTCTAAAATGCTGTTTTAAACATATCTTTATCTGACAATTATTTGCCAAATGCGAGGTGAATAATTGTTTTAGTATAATTACATGTGTGATTATTTGAAAAAATATGCATTTTCTTTAAAACAATATCTTAGTCTCTCACTTCGGCAAAACAGCTTGTGTAATAGTCACCTCAAGTGCAACCAATCAGCGGAGAGCTTTCGATAAACACCTTTGAAATTATACTCATATCTTTTATTAACATTTTAAATCATAACTGCCCGTATTATTATTCCAGAACAGGGTCAATCGAACATACGCTAAGTAGTCGGATATTCGGGGTTTTATTTGAAGAAACAGATGTCTGTTGATCTGTGCACCTTTCATAACTGAAAATATCAGGTCCATTTGAGAATTGTGGTAGCGAGTATCTTCAAAATTTAGAGTTGGACAAATGAAATATTGCTTACATTTTAAGTCTCTTGTCACCATGTGAAAAGCAATTCTGTTCCACCGTGCCCAATACAGCGAATTCGAAGATGATAATTATGCTAACTCGGAATAAATTATTACGTTGAATGCCGAAGGCATACCACGTCTTAAAACCGGGCTGGTGTCAAATTTTATTTACCCTTATACCCTTCAGTATATCCGAACTTCCCTCCCCCAATTAGAAACCATATACTTTCCCTGCGCTTCGCGATCATGTGCGCGCGTTAGGCCACTCGGCCACCTCGACACCGTTCTGTTGCGACGAGGAAAGCAATTATTCATTGTGGAATCTTTCCGCCGGCCATGATTGACACAGTATTAATATTCGATACAGTGGACAGATGTTTTTTCTTTGAGAAAGACAAGCTTTAAAGGTAAGAAGAATTTTCTACGTTATTTCTATCTTGCTTCGTACTTATACTTGTGTGTTGCCCTGTGAACATTACGGTATTTTGCACAGAACGAATACTTCATTAGAAGTATTTTGCAAAGCACGAAAATACTCCAATATTTCTTGGGAACCGGTTTGTTCAGCCGTTTTGACATAGAAAGAAAATAGCTTTCAACGGCCAAACAAAATAAATGAAATCAAGTTTTAAAGAAAACGAATTACTGATGTCCGTCACGGGGACTTCGCAGCGGTCCCCCATCCAAGTACTAACCTCATTCGGAGGAGCTTAACTTCAGCTGACACCTGGGCTAACATCAACGATTGAGATCTTTGTGTTAAATTCGCACATATATCTTGTCGAACTTTATTAAAACTTGAAAGAAAAAAAGTAAACTAACAAAAACCCGGTGTCTTGCCGTCATTTTGTCACAGATGCACCAGATGCATCCTTTGTTTCGGGAGTTGTCAGTATTAAACACGCAAGGTAACTTGATCACAGGCGGCCGCTAAAATCGATGTCACTTTCGATTTTGTGATTTTACTCGTACGACCAAAATTAAACTCAGATTGAACGTACAAAAATCTCCCGAAATGTTTTTCGCTGATGGTAACTTGCATTATATTAGTGGCATAAAATTTATGATGTCTTCATCTCGCAAATTGTCTTACGTTCTAATTCGCTGCGGTTAAACGAACGTAAATTATTTTCACCTTAAATGCTTTAGAAATACAACACCAAAGGAATGATGGTTGGATGCTCAGGCAATTCAAGCTGACATTTAGTAATACATTTGACAAAAGAATATTACAGTTAACGTGCCATAACAGTTACAATCCCAAATTATCAGATATTGCTAAACGTTTAGATATGTCCTCAAGGACATACATGTCTTTAGCACAGTCCGACTTCCAGCGACCATTTAATTTAAGTAAACGTTCTGATAAACTGGTGCTGTTACTAACAACGGATGTAGCTCCTCCCGATCTTAAACTATGCAGGCCATGCAAATTGTAATCTAAGCCAAGAACCTTAAGACAGTTCTTAAATACCTCCCTAAATCTCGTATATGAGAGCTTATTTCCATACAACTTGTAAGTATTGGAAGATTTGAACAATCTTAACGATCTAAAGAGTGGTAAATTGCTATTAAGATCTACCTCAGCCATCCGAATGTACCTTTCTAGAAGGGCAACAGGACAATATTTACTAAATAACCTCTTAATGTAAACTTTATTCCCTTCTCTGTAAACATCATTCCTGGCACGAGGCACAAACACACACAAATGATTGGGCAAAAATTCCAGATGATTAAGCAAAATACTACTAAATTCATCGTAACGAAAAAACCCCGCGAATCCTAACGAACACATGCAGGCTAAACGCAAATCTTTCAGATTAGCTGAAGGACCAGCATACTTATCAATGATTTTCTTAATAATATCGGCAGAGATGGGTTCCTTCTTAGCAACAGCTGGTTTACTACGTTTAGCCGCTTCTAGCAAATTATGACAAATTTCCGCATCCAAAGGATTGTTAATGATGCCGGGAATAAAGGAATGAAACCATTTAAGGGCTGCATGTGTCAACGATAGTGTTGCATAAGACTTGGAACTAACATACCTTATGAAGGTAAGCAATTACAATCGAAACCGAGAAAGGAGGCGACAGCTGAATACTAGACAAATTACGCCATCTTGAAAACTTGACAATTTCTTTTGTATATCTTTTGACTGTAGAATCCGCCTTAGACTTCATTAACAAGGTCAGGAGATCTTTGGTGTTTGGTTTAACGTGGTCGGGGATGTTTTCCAAATAACCTTGAGTGGCAAACATCTATTGAAAAACAAAACAAGACAAAAAAGAACAGAAAACATGAAAAGCAACCACCACAAAGTAAATACGAGATTCATAGCAATACCAGACTCCGAAATCAGACCAGCGCCTCCTTTCAATCGCATGGACAAGCGTTCTACTAACGTCACATAAATAACCTTAGAATTTAAACTGGAGACGATAAACTGCTCTCCCAATCCAAGGCCAGAGCCCTCTTATGTATGAGTGGACAAGCGTCCTTATACCTACTAGACAAATCTCAAATAAAATCATTGCTGATCATCATAACGTAAACGAGACCCAGTGGTCAAGCAATCAAAACTTCATACGGACTGCTAACATTTGTCCAAAGAATCTCTTAGAGCCTAACAAGGAATTGGTGTTCCGCCCATGTTTCAGAACATTCCTTCCGCTAAACAACTTATAATCCATGACAAAACTAAAAAATTTTCTGCCAATAATGGGCCAAAAATACGACGAAGGCCAGAATGGTACAACTAAAGTCGCCACGGCCTTGGCTGTATACAAATAGTGAATTGTTCTATGGATTAGATTTACCGGGGGAACAACCAAACAATTTTCCCCTGTCAAATTCTGAACGAATAAATCCACTCCGCTGCAACCTGGGTTCCGAAACCTTGAATAGAACTTTTTAACTTTCGTATTATAGAAATTGGCGAAACAGTCCACTGTATGTGGACCCTAAGTGTAATCCAGGAATTCAAAAAAGGAAGTTGTAATTTGCCAATCGTCTACATCAATAATACGACTAATAAAATCCGCCCTATCAATCTTAGATCGGGGAATCCATTGCAATTCCAGTTCAATTCCATTATCAACACAGAATTGAAAAATCTTAAGGGCTATAACATGTAAATCTTTTCTCACTTCCAACTTGGATAATTCTACAGGCATTTTGACTGTCAGAAAACCATTTAATGTAAGAGCCTTTAAGAAGGGGCAAAAATGACTCAAGCGCTAAAACAATAGCTGTTAACTCCCTCCAAGTGAAACTCATACCACACTCGTGTACATCCCATTGCTTATGACATACCTGATCCCCGTTAACATTTAAATGTGCAACACATCCTGTAGCACTAGAGTCAGAATAAACAACATATTTAGACGGTCTGAACGGAGAATCTATAATACTTTTCAAATTCAGTCTATCTAAATTGGTTTCCCAAAACTCAATTTCTTACACAATACTGATCCAAAGTAAGCTTCGAATCCCAATCCTGCGCTGCTGCAACAGATATTGAGCAATATCTGGTCATAATTCTGGAGATGTTCCCAAACACTGCCCCTTCCCCACAAGGGAAGCTAATTCCCTGGCAGATACGTTAAAATGTTTTTGAGACATACTTCGAACACAGCCCGCAATACTAGACAACCGTCAATCCGAAATTCGAATAGTTCCGTGACTAGAGTCCCAAACTATACCTAACCACTCAATGACCTCACAAGGAGTCCAATGGGACCTCTCGTCGTTGGTAATAAAACCGGCTTTATATAAATCAGATCTAACACAGACGGCTAACGCAGCACAGGAGAATTGATCAGCCTCAATTAACCAACCGTCGTCCAGGAATATAGCAACACTGATCCCGTGGATCCTCCAATATTTTTCGAGTGGCTTAAGGCACTTAGTAAAGATAAAGGGGGCTGAAGCTAATCCAAAAGGCAAAACAGTAAATACGAAATACCTGAACTTAGTATCACCTGAAAACTTCCACGCGAAACCTAAGAAAGTTTGATGATCTGCACAAATATCGATATGATGATAGCCACTCTTTAAATCAAACGAAATCATGAAACCTCCTTTTTGGAAATAAGACAAGGCTACCTTCCAGTCTTCATACTTGACTCTTTGTTTGATAAGATGTTTATTAACGTACCCTAAATCTAATATTAACCTCTTCTTCCTTTTTTGGTTGAACGGACACAGATAGAGGGTTAACCACATAAGGGGGAGCTTGGACTTCTACCACCCGATACGTATATAGAAGTTCTAAAATTGTTTCCTCGACAAATTTTGGATAATGCAAAGAAGACATATTGTTATTGAGAACGTTCCCGGAGGGAATTGTCTCGAAAGGAAGACGATAGCCGTCTTGAATGATCGATAAAGTAAACTCAGGCGCACCTATATCATGCCAGAAAGATATATTTTTCGTCAAACTGCCATTGACCTGCAATGCGGCCGACCCAGTCAAGCTTTCATGTTTGTAATCATTTATTACCTCGATAAGTTCGTCTAAAGGAGCGTCATTAATACTAAAATTTGGATGCTCCATCACTGAATCCTCCTGATCCGGGCTTAGTAGGTGTTGCGCTGCTCGAATAAAGGAAACCGCTTCTGTTGGACTGTGCGACAAAAGGGTTTCCGACTCTGCAGTCCTTGGCCCAGTGCCCGGCGCGATTGCATCTGTAACAACGGTTGACGCCTGCAACATATTCTGAACGGCCTGGGAAAAGGAAATTAGAACATGATGAAAAAATTAAAAAACTGACAAGGGCGGGCGGGTGGGGCTACAAACTTCAATGTGAGCATGGAAAGCGAGAGTGAGAGGACTAACTCACACTGCACAGACTTTAAATACTGAAACCCCACCAATCAGAAATACCCAAGGGACACGCCCCAGCGGCGTGTCCTGCTAATGAACTGTAAAAACCGCATACCAGCGGAAAATATATTGATTCTCGATCGACACTTCCTAAAAGTTCCTTCTGCTCTCCTTAAAAACTACATATCAATATTTATTTACTCTTGCGTCAATATTTGTTTTGCATACATGTAAGGCAGGCTAACAAAATCTGTGCCTTGCTTTGTTCGCATTTTTGGGCATTAAAATAGAATTTTTGGTCGTATGTTCCTGACAGAAAGTTGCATCCCATCCAGTTACTAACCCCGCCGGAAAGGGCTTAATTTCAATGCAAATTGGTCTTGGAAAGCTGTCAGAAGCTTAGAGTACACGCTGAAGGTTGTGATGAAAAAGAAGTTGTAAATGATCAACTTGTCAGCCTTAAAGCTAAATGTTTCTCGATTTGCTTTTATTTTCTTCCATCGTTCTGGGTTAAGTACTTTACTGAACCACATGTCTTCTCAGGGGGTATCTAGCAAAGATATCTACCATGACAATGTAATGATTTACGATACCAAAACAATATCGTGTACCACATATTACGAAAGGACAACTTCAATCTACTGAAGAAACAAGCGCAGCGCAGTTGTTAGTTATGTGTCGATCAAACCGAATCTTCAACATCCTCCCTGGTAAACCACGGGCATTTCCCTACCCTTTGTGCCAGAACAGTTTCGGTTGTTTGTCTTAAACAACCGAAACTGTTCTGTGCTTGCGCCTTACCGGGCACTACCAAAAGTACCGTACGTAGTACATGGGTACTTGACCGTAGCCATTGGCCGAGAAACTAATCTTAGCCAAAAGGCCGAAAAGCGATCAGGACATGGGAAAACTTAGGTAAAAAAATTGTGGGGATATGGGATTTTTGGCTGGGGAGGGGGGGGAACTGAGGAGATACGGGATATTTTTTAAAGTAGGAGCGCATTGCGTACGTGTGGTAGTGCAGTAACTAGACAGTGTTTTCTCGAGAAGCGATCACTAGGGTTTTTTGTTTTCGTGTTTGATACTTTTTTGTTCAGCTCGAGAGTAGAATCATGACGAACTTTTGTAGTTTGTGAGAACTATTTACTACTTGTAGCTTTTGTTGAGTTTTGAATCGATAATAGAAAGAGTTTTTGGCGATTTCAACCCAGACTGGACTACCGGATTTAAGCTTTTTTCTTGACGAGATTTCAAGTTATTGTGAAACGTTTGCTACCAAGTTACTCTAATACTGAAATCAAGATTATGGAATTGTAAAACTAGAACTTTGGACTGGACTGTAGAACGCGCAATTACGGACTTTTACATTTTTGAGCATTCTGAGAAATGGAGTTCACATGTTGTCTTCTTGTCTTCGCCACGGCAGATTTAAACAGTTTGCAAGAAACTAAACCAGGCTTACGGGACCGGAATTCGAATACATGGCCCGGTTGTTCGAAAACCGATTAGCTTAATCCAGGATTAGCGTAAACTTTTATTTCATGTTTTCAACTTTTGGTGAAAGTTTTCTTTGCTTATTGACTTCTTCTAATGTAAAGTTTCACGGAATATCAGCCTTGAACAGCATTTGGGAGTAGAGAATAAAACTCGTTTGTTCATTTTTAACCTGAGATTAGCATTAATCGGCTTTTGAACAACTGGCCCAGGACGATAAGTTGTTGAACTGTGATCTGTAATAAGTTTTTCGGATGATTTAAGGCTGATCTTGTAATTTTTGGATGAACGGAGTTAAGGAAGGAAGTAAAACTGTAGGATCATTCCAAAAAATAAATAAATGAAAGATCCCGTATCCCGAGAACCCGCTAATAGGGCTTCCTTGTTTGCATTTGCAATTTTAGTAACATTAATAATGAGTTTTTACAACAGACAACTTCAAGTTATATTACAGATGTATCTTTCTGGTAATCTCTCGCCATTTTCCGAAGTTTACCTGTACTTGAAATTCACTGTAAGTGGACAATTTGTGTTAACTGTTTGCGCATTCCACGGATACGCCTTTGGAGGCGTCTTGTTTAGCTGGAACTTGGCTCTAAATTCTTGACCCATGTATAAGTCTAGAGCGATTTTTGGAGTTTATTTTCAGGTCATAAAAGGATAACTTAAAACACTGGTAAATGTTGTATATTTAAGTACGGCACTGCTGTCAAAATTATCATTTTTTCCTCCTTACTTTATATTTTGAACATCATTTTCCTTAATTAAAAATGGCAAGCTATTATCAGCAATTTTTGTATTCATTTCCTCCTCTAACTTGCAAAAATGCAGGCTGCCACAGCAAATTAAAATTGGAACTACACCAGTACAGTATATTCAGTAATCTACACAGAGACACTGCAGTTAGCTTAATAGGTATATTGACCTTCAAGAGATTGATGTTGTGCTCAGTACAGAGTGCCTCAACAAGCTTGACATACATGGCCTCATCACAGTTGTTAGCCAACACACATAGATGGGCCTCACGTCTACAGGTAAAGAATGCAACAGCTTTATTACCTTAGAGGGTAATAATGGGTTTAAAAATGACAATTTATTCAGAAAACAGCCATGATTGTTAATTAACATGACAAAATACAACTAATTATTATTGTTTGGCACAAAAACATCACAGGGGTATTTATGAGGGAGATGGAACACAACTTTGCTTCCAGAAAAATTCGCTCTGATCCGAGTTTGCATCGAGCTGTCTGATTCGACACTAGGGGATGGAGGACAACTTTCAATCACATGACAAACCCCCTGATGCAAAAAACTATGCCCTCTGTCTTAGTTTAGTCCTGGATCCAGCAGATTTGGCGATTCTCATAGTTTGGGGTTGTTCAAGAGTCACACTTAGGGATTCTACATGTCTAACACAAGACAATTTTACTATCATTAGGGCCATTTCAGGGGTCAAGGTGTTAATATCCACTCTCATAAAACAAAAAAAGACGGAAAAGTGGTTCTACTTTGACCCATAACCGAGCAATGAATGGGAATGGGAATGAATTTGCATTGCTGTTTTTCAAACCAGCAAAATGTAAAGCAGTCTATGGAGTATATATATGGAAAGAACTCAAGTGAGGCCATCGCTACTCTGTGCATGTGATGGATGAAAAACCACAGCATCAGGAACGTCTTATGCAACACCCAAAGACAGAGAAAAATCTCTGACCCGGGTGGGAATCGAACCCACGACCTCCGGACTACGTAGATCACCGTTGCTCGATTCCCACCTCGATTTCTCCCGATTAAACACGCAGTCATTTAACAAGTGAAGTCTGGACATAGAAATGTTCGCTTTTGCATCAGCTGCGCGTGGATATCATGTTTATGAAGATGTATAGAAGCCATCGATCGGAGAAAACTTGTTGCTAAACTAGAGTCTAATAACCCCATGGGCAAACACACCATGATCAACAACAGGTTTCAACATGTTTGAGCTTTAGTAACTAAAAGTTTTCAGTTCAATTTGTGACCCCTACAAGCCAGTTTACTCCCTCTGAAAGCAATGGTATCGTGTATAAGCCGCACCCATGATTTCTGGCCCAAAACTTAAGCAAAAAGGTGCGGCTTGTACTCGAGTCTTTACAGTATAGTGAATTTTCAATCCAATGGTTCTAAAAACAACACCATATATATTTGGATGATTTCGGCAAATAAATTAAGAGGAAAATGTGTTGAGGTGATATGACCTTTAATGTATTCAACAACTACAACTTAGAACTTCAAACAAACAGTTATCTGAACTGTCTATAACACATTACAAAGCCCTGTAACCATGCCACCTATCACACATGAAGTTCTTGGAGGATGTTGCCAAGTCATTTTTAAGCGATTGATTCAATCAGCATTTTTTTTCTAAGGGGCTCGTTGCGTCAGTAATTCCATCTTATTATTAATGGCCTCATTCATAGGGGGGTTCTAACATCTCTCAGAATCTAATTGTCCAATTGTGTTGTCTCGGAAAAACTTTCGTCAAGTTTACGTAGTTTATGTGAGGAGTTTTCTTAAATGATCGAAATAGGGACACCCATATAATAATTTTTCACAAGAACTCGGTATTTCATCAAGGTTGTGTACGTGTGTACCTGTCCAAAGCCTTTGAAGCTTCATGTAAGCCTCGTGCAAGACCGTCGTGGACTAAGGCAGTTTTCAAAACTTCTTGAAGAGCCGTGTTGACGTCCATTTCGCCAACAGCAGGTGTTGACTGCACATCATCTCTGTTGGAAAAGCAGAACAGAACATCAAAAATAATGTTTTACTATTTTGGCGATGCAACAATTTCACTGACGTGAATTTTACGTACCCTTCCGCATCAGACATGGTTTTAAATCGGAGCGGAACTCCTTACTGTGAAAAATAAAAACAAGAAAGAAGAATTGAGAAGAATTCTTTCATTTTGCTTTGGATTTATGCGAATTTGGACCACGATGTGCAAGATTTTCATAGATATTCCACGTACATGACGTGCCTTCCAGTGATACTGTTTTCCTTGAGTGGAGAAAAGCAGGAAAACGTGTAGTCACGTGGTATATATCCGCAGCTGTTTATGCCCAGTCTCCCTTCGTTTCTGACAAAACGTTCCCAGGCCGTCAAATTTTTGGGCCTCTGTCTTCGCAGACATTAGGGCCGTTTATACGAGAGAAAAAAAGCGGCGGCTAACTCTGGCCGCAGCTTACGTAAGCCGCGAAAGGAACTATTTATACGAGTATAAACTCCCCGGCCAGGATAAGCCGCGGCTTGAGAAAGCCGTGAACGTAGATTTTGTACAATTTATACGGGGTGCTCGCGGCTTACGTAAGCCGCGGCCAGAGTTAGCCGCGGCTTATTTTCTCTCGTATAAACGGCCCTAATCTTGATTCTTTGTCGTTGTTTTAATAGACCTTTTCACGGTTTCTGACGCCATATTGGTTGAGGGGCAAACACGGCTTAAATTGCAGTGAATGTGTGGGAATCTTGCCGACTTTGAACCACTATAAACCTTTAAAGGTGTGACGATTGTGGATAGCGAGAATGCCTCTCAAAAAGCTCTTCTATTGAGATTATTTTCGTGAAGTATGACGATCAGAATCAAGCTATAATGAACCTAAAAGAAATTTGTAAATTTCATATAAGCTCTTGAAACAAAATTATGCAAATTCCCGCGAAATTTGAAGCGACATGAGGAGATTTCTAATTTCCAATTTTCAGAGATTGTGCCTTGTGCAAAGATCTAATTTTCCGTTGAGTGAATGATTTTAATAAAATGACTAAATATATTTCATTTTTTTAAATATCTGCCTTTTTGCAGCGGATTTATAGACGTTTGAATTCGGCTAAAATCCTATACATTCACTATAATTTACGCTGCGGTTGCCCCCCAACTAATGGCGTCAGAAACCGTGAAAAGGTCTATTCTTGTAACCAGTATCCCGATTGCCAGAGGAATTTGCTTTCGAGGTCTGAGACAACACTACAGGTGTCGAAGAAAGACCGAGGACTAAAAAAAAGACCTCGGTCATTGCCTCCTTGAAACTTAATTCCTCTGGCACGTATGTAACCAGTCCCTTACTTTTATATTTTACTTCGTATTCTAAAAGGGCCTCAATTTCAACATTTTCTTGTCGCTGTCATGAAATGAGCTCTAACTGCCTGGTGTGAAGTTATGACATTGGGTCGATATTGACAAAGGAACACCGGCTTAGCCTAATGCGAGAGCAAGTCGAGGAGGAAATTCGCGGGGCTTGAACTGTAGTGCTCTACAGGGAGTGAAATATTTTTTAAGCAGTCTTCAGCAAATAATATTCGCATTGGCGGAGCAAACGCTCGACAGTTTAGCGCCTAGTGACTTCAAACGGGTCTTAAAAATACATCCTGAAAACTCGATAAATCCCACACTGAGGAAATTTGGAGCCTTTGAATTGGCTCTCGTGAATTTTTTAAAACTTTGCCGAAAGTTCTACCTCAGATTCCTAATCACTGTTCTACAATAAAAAATGGGGTCACCAAGTTCATTTTTGAGATATGAGAAATTAAAGGGTGTTTTTGGAGAGCTTGCATGTTGCCATGGTATCCTATTACGTCATAATTGTGGGCGTATTTTGTAAAGTAATAATTGGTGTTTCATATGGTACCATAACATTGCTGTTACGTTATACAGTGTTGTAATGACAACCCTCTAATAAGAAGATGTCTGAAAAGTAGTGCAAAAGGTTCCAGCCACCTTAAACGACTGAGACGGTAGATGTTTTGAAAGTTCACGAAGGTAGTAAAAGAGCTTTAAAGACGCACCCATTCTTGCAACGGCGATCTTATCTGGGGAGGGGTCAGGGGCTCGATTCTCGAAAATCCCGAAACTTTTCGGGACCTTTTCGGTTGTCACAGTTCCCTCTGTATCTTATGAATGGTATGATTTTAAGCCACCAAACATCACAATCATCTTGGTCTTTTTTTGTGATTTAGAAAACGCGTCAAAAGAACAGCTTTTCAAAACAACCTGAACGGTTTCTGTCCCTGGAGTTAAACTTACGTCTAAAGTGGCTGAAGTTAAACTCGTGTTCTCATTTTACAGGACAGTTTCAAACAATTCAGGTTTTCAAAATAATTAACGATAAAACAACTGTCTGTCTCATGGTTCAGTTTGCTGTATTAAATTTAAAAAATGACTGTCATGGTCAATCATTGAACAATTTTCATCAAACTGTCAAGCATTTGAACGAAGTCTATTTGTTTTAAGGGAGTGTTGAGGTATGCTCAGTTAACATTATCTCATCAATTTAATAATGAAAAGAGCTAAAAGGGCACCCATTTAAAGAAAACCGACTTGTAAAAAAGACGTAATTTGTTTCACTAAACTAACATCGCCAGCAAAGTTTCAAATTTTTATTTGAAGAAAATTTTTCATCCACATTATACCAAGTTTAGGAGGTCCTACGTTTAAGAGTTTGGTTCAGTTTGTCAGTCAAAGTGCTCGGATTAACGAAAACATTTTTTCCTTGAGAGTTCCGCTATAACGCGGTGTATGTTTCAGCTGGCCAGAGACCGCTCGTGTGTGGTGAGTAGTATTTTACCGAGCCTATCGTAACAAAATTTAATCTCCAGCTTTCTTTTGGCTTCGTAAAACGGATCGAGGGTGATGCGACTAATTGATTTCCGCACCCTCTAGTAAAAAAACTAGAGGTAAAAAAAGGCGAGCGAATTTTTAAATCCGTAAAGAAAATTTTGCCCCAAACACGGAAAGTAAGTCACTTAGTCAAACGTGCAACAGTATTGGCCAACAGTGGCTATCGTGGGACGCGCGGCCGCGGCCAACCTTCAGTTGCCCAATGTTGGGCCAAAATCTTCAAAATAAGAGAGTTTACGGCAAGAAGTCTGCAAAAAGTTAGACTGAAATTTGCGTGTCTCCAGAAATTTTAACGTATTAACGTATTTTGTGGCTGTTATTTACAGATTTTTTGCAACTTCTTTAAAAAGAGAGATATGCTGCAACAAGGTAATAATCACAATTTTAAGAACAGCAGCTGTCTGCCTATTGTTGTTTTACGTGAACGCAATGCTAAATCCATCTATAAGCCACTAAAGGTTTCAACAATGTTAGCCAATGCTGGCCAATATAGTGGGAATGCTTTGCCAGGGTTGAGTCAGAAGACCCTTTCACACTGCTATTTCCTTCATTTTTCAGCAAAGAGAAGGACATGATTTTGTTATCCATCTATTTGAAGTATTTTCTTACTGTAAGCTTCTTGGTAAGCACTGGCTCTTGTTTGCAAGTGGAGTCCCGTGTGACAGTCAAAGAAGGGTTTCGTGCAAAGGGAACCGTTTTACAAAGTAAGCAGACGTCCAGTCAGTTGGACTGCGCACACTTTTGTTTACGGAAAGAGGGATGCTTGTCCTTTAACCACAAACTATCGTCCAAGACAAAAGGACTCTGTGAACTGCTGAGTGACACCGCGGGGCATTTTGACGTTAGTCAGCTCGTAAATAGAGTTGGATGGATGCATGGGCAAATTGTTCCTTTTGTTCAAAACACGGATAAGGACGGTAAGACGAAGGTGTAACCAGAAGTGGTTATGGGCTTCTAGACTAGTATTGGGGATAAAATAAAAATGATGATTATTAAGGCAGGGGTACAACACCTGAAAGCCGTTTTCACCCGCTTAAAATCGGTTTAATGAAAATATCTCTTTTGCGTTTCAAGCAATACAGAAACTTTACGTTCAAAACACAAATCAATATTTTGGGGTGTTTAGTAAAGTTTTTGGTGATTTTCAGATATATTTTGGAGGAGATAGTTTTTCTCAAGAGGGTGGTAAAATTCGAAGAAATAAATAAATAAGATTTGATGTAGTTTAAAAATTAGAATTTGAAGTTAAAACTTGATATATAGACACCCAAACAGTCCCCTACCAACCTTGGTGTGCTCTTGGGTTTGGGGCAACTATTCTCTTTAGCCTTTTCATTCCTAAGATCGAGGCGTTCATTCTCCTAACTAGTACCATAGATTTATTTGTTTGGTAGTCATGAGAATTCGGTGCGATATCAAGATCACATCTCTTAAGCTGATAATTGTCTTCATTCTCAATACCTGCCTAGCTGACATTTCATTGAAATTGTGAAGAGAATTTACATACTGATCACTCCTTGGAATCAAAGGGTTAACGTGAATGATAATTCTCTTCGTTCTCAATACCTGCCTGGGTGACATTTCATTGAAATTGTGAAGAGAATTTGCATACTGATCACTCCTTGGAATCCAAGGGTTAACGTGAATTTGAATGGTATTTTAAGAGTATTAAAGAAGGAAGAAAAGAAAGAAAATTATTTTTGGAACACCAACAGTCTCATTTTCGTTATGACATCCAAACAAGAGAAAAGATGGCTTAATGACGAAAAACAATCGTGTTGTACGAGTGGCATGTTTCTTTTGAAATTCGTGTCTCAATACAAAATGTCGTCGCGTCAAAGTTAAGTGTGGAAAAAGAGAATTTTAATTATTTTTTAACATTATTTTTGATTATATCCCTTCATTTTTAACTCGCTGTTAAAACAGCGAGTTTCAAGATTTTTTTTTTTCAGGCTTTCCATTGGTTGAGAAGGTGGTGTGAGACTTTCAAGTCAATCATGTCATTAAGCCTTAAGTAATTAAAAGAATAAATGGTTGTTAGGTTCTGTACTTGTTTGACGAGTGTCCCAAGGGCTTATTATCTGCATTGTGGATGTAAGAAACCAACTAATTACCTGCAGGAAAGACCCTAAACACTTAATTTTCAGTTAACTGCAACACAGAAACGTGGCATGCAATCAGTCATCTCAGTTTCACCCATAAAAATGCAATATCCGCGAAATATCACGAAGTGATGAAAAACTAACGGGCCACTTTAGTTATCAGGCCGATGAATGAAAGTGAGGCTACCGGTGATCTCGTGTTGATAATACAAGCCTTTTTAGTTTGCAACTCTGGAATCGAGAAGCTTGTCGGAAGTTAGATATTGCAATGTAAGACAATTGCAGTTTTGTTACAGTGTAATGGCGATCAAAAAGGAGATACAGTCAAAATTATAGACGTGAGAAGGATGTGTTCCATCGAAATATGTGACACGGGACCTTCTTAACGAAAAGCTTTTAAATATCTTAGCACCTATGACAGCTTTGTACTGCAACAACCAAAATATTTAAATTCTCATTCGCAAGTAGTTAACTTTCCAGTAACACGATTTTCGTGCTAAAAGTAGCGAGGTTAGTCAGTACAATGCAGGGCCGCCGACAACAACAACAACAACTCTAAAATGGTGATTAAAAATGAAACTAGGCGCGTTTCTAACCAGGAGTCTCCCGTTGTGCAGGATCTGATCAAAAATGCAAAAGGAAACATCAACTAAAAAAAACTTAATACTTTTTTTATTTACGTCAGTTTGCTGTCCACCACGTTGGGATAAACATGGTGACTCGTGTTATTACGTGGAAAAGACTGCAACCTCGAAATGGCAAGACGCTCACAAAAAGTGTCAAAACATGGGAGCTGATCTCGCCATTATCACATCATCAGACGAAAACCGTTTTATTGCAAACCTGACGAAGAAATATAACATTAACAAGGCACTTGGAATATGGTTTGGTCTTCAACGATTGAATGACTCCAAGTTTTACTGGATAGACGGTACCCCATTGGAGGGTCATTTCCAAGCGTGGGGACAAGGGCAGCCAGACAACAGAGGCGGCGAAAACTGTGGTCACATGAGGGGACTCGCATATCAGCCTCCAGGTCAATGGAATGACTTGCCTTGTTCGTTGGGAGCAGGATATGCTCCTTACCCCGATCTGATTTGCGAGAAGCCCATATCGTACTTCTAGGAAGAGTGGTGCAGCTCAGTAAAACTGGTTTCAGTTATCAACGCTTATCGTTGTTGTTGGTGTTTTACTTGATAAAGATAGAGTTGTAGAAGCTTGTTGAAAGTCAGTTCAATGAAACAAGTGAGGTCATAATGTGATGTGGCTCAATAAACTGAAGTGAAATATTGCATGTATGAGTCCTTCTATTTAATTTTTGGTTCTGTGGTTTTAGAGAAAGATTTTTAAGCCTTCTTTGATTCCATGTTCAAAAAGCCTTTCCTCAGTCGCTTTAAGACGTTATTTCGAAAGGAAAAGAAGTCTGATAATTTGAGTTCATCCGACAGTTCAAGTATTATTCTTTCAAGGTTTAGTTGCTTAATTTTCTTTACAAAGATGAGCTTCGTTTGAAAATGCACCTTTGGCTTCACTTCATTTCACTTCAAGGTGATAATTAAGTTCGACTTGGATACAATTATCTTGGTCATGCTTTCATTTAAATTACAAACACCAAAATAAAAGCATTCTTAATCGACTCAGTCTCAGTCTCA
>BLFO01003539.1:389272-396682 GCA_014634245.1 Montipora cactus
CAAGAAAAGGAAGAACGCCTATGAAAAACAAAATGCGCTCAAAAACATCGTTAGTTAAAAAGAAAGAGGCCAAAAAGCGACTAAAAGATCACCTTGTGGAACACAATCGAATGCCGAAATTTTGCTGACGAAATACAACACTCAACTCAAAAAAGAAAGCAAAATTGAAATTTGGGAAATGTTATAGATCGTTTCCCGTACTTCTTCGTTCCTTATGAAAAAGCAGAAAAAATGTCCTACAATTTTGGAATAACAGCTACAAATAGTACTATTTTCTGCAAAACCAACCTAACTACATCCTGAAAATATTTATTGTTATTATTTGAAAAGCAAATTCCGAACACAAGAGTGCGTAAACTTTTTACAGCGTTCCTCTTGAAAGGAACAAGCGTAAACCGGTTCTTTTGTTCTCTTTATGTTGAATGTAATTTTTTGTTCAAAACAATATGAATAAATTAAGTGTCCGCGGGATGACCGCGAAATCTGCTACGAGAAAAACATGGAAGCAATTTCGGTTACACTTCGAACCCGTGGCATAAAACAGAGGATAAAGAGCAAGCGAGTAATATATAAAGCTAAGAACACGAGATCGTTGCTGTAAGTAAAACAAATAAAAAAAAACATCGAAACTGAAAAAAAAAAAAATAAAGAAAGAAACCGAACAACAACGAAATGTTTACAGTTAGATGGAGAAGTGTTATTCAAAGACACAATCATTATGCCAATAAAGATCTGAAAGTGCTGTCTCCGTGTACCCGTCAAACCAGCTATGCCTTAAAGAAAGTCTCAAAATTCGAACTTGAAATAAAATAATGTGAATAAGACTGAGACGCACTTATAGCAATATAGCGAAGTGATCTTCAAAACACTCTGTCCTATCTAGAAATGCTGTCTCCGTGTTTCTGCCATATTCATGCGTTTCATTTCAAGAAATTCTGGTCCTCGAAATTGTCCCCTACACTAAGACATCTCAAACAAGTCGGAAATATAGTTAATGACGAAGAAATACTTCCAGCTAAATAGAGAGGTACTGTTCAAGTACCCTAATCATTATGCCAATTGAAGATCTGGAAGTGCTGTCTCCGTGTATCCGTCATATCCACCATGTTTGATTAAAATTCATTCAACTCTAAATCATCCCAGGCGTAAGAAACCATAGATAAGATGGAGACACCGGAGATGGCGGAGACAGACTTACAGTAACATAGGGCATTAATAATAACAGACGGTAATCAATATGCCACTGAGAGATCTGGAATGGCTGTCTCCGTATATTTACTAATAAATCAAAACACTACTACTACTACTACTACTACTACTACTACTACTACTACTACTACAACTACTACTACTACTACTACTACTACTACTACTACTACTACCACCACCACCACCACCACCACCACCACCACCACCACCACCACTACTACTACTACTACTACTACTACTAATAATAATAATAATAATAATAATAACAATGATGATGATGATGATGATGATATTATTATTATTATTATTATTATTATTATTATTATTATTAATAGTAGTAGTAGTAGTAGTAGTAGTAGTGTTTTGATTTATTCCATTTTAAAGGGATACTCTATCCCTCAAAACAACTTTTGCTCAAAAGGTAGTGTTAACATCATAAATACGGAAAAACGATAAAATATATGAAAACAAAAAGCAGAAAAGTCTGAAAATCGCTGAGAAACAGGAAAAATATCCCTTATCGGAGGACCGGAAGTGAAAACGACATTTCTGAAAACATGTGATTGATGACGTAGAGAGAAGAACCCTTTCTCGAGTGTCTTGTTTACTTTACTTAACAAAATGTGCAATGGAGTCTGAGGATTCGCGAAATAGTTCTTCTTCCGATAATAGTAGTGACGAAAGTGCCGAGGGACCTTCATTTATTGATTGTGAAGGAGCACAGCCATACTTATTTGAGCCGTACGACAGTGATGCAAGCTCGGGTACGGACTCTTCAAATGATTCTGGCGAACGACAATACGAGCGACTACAAAATACAGACTGATGGGCGATTAATTTCAATTTGCAATGTGTAGCAAATGCTGTTGTAGTCCAAACTTAGGACGTTGTTATTGTTGATTGTGTCGATAAACCAAAACCAGAAATAAAGCTTTCTTGTGACAGAGAAATGGTATTTGTCCCATTTTTAAATACATGTTTCGATGACGCGATGGGGGCAGCGCGAAGCGATTGAGACCGATTAACAGAATTCCTCAAGTCAAAGTTTATTTTGCACTATATGAGAAACCCTGCTTTGACTAATTGTATCTATACCTTAGGTGGACTTGTGGGAATTGCCAACGTCTTCAACGTGTAGAAGAGTGCATCTGTTGCTCCGAAATTGACTGTATTGTTGCCAAAAACAACGAAGTAGTTGAACACGAAGGGCTGACCGAGCCGCTTGTTTGCATTACGCAGCACCCAGGTTTTAATTCTGTCTGCTTGAACCACTGGGTACTGCAGACAGCTTGGTACTAGTAAAAACAGCAGTACCATAACTCTTATGAGGGCCCAGAACATAAGCAAAACCGTCACATAGCTTACAGGCAGCTGGCAAGGTGGTGCTGGGGGATTTTGGGACGTGAGGTTAGAGTTGTCCTTCCATCTTGTGCTGTTTGCTGTATTCGAGCACGCTTCCCTCCTCCAGGCATTGAAGAAGACTTTTCTTTTCAAGGATTTCGCTTTGCAGACGAGTAAAGCGTGAAAAAAACCTCATTTGTTAAATGTAGAGCATTCACAATCTGGTATTCAAACATTCGTAACAATTGTCAAGTTGTTACCTCGTGCTTTTACACGTCTGGGTTAATTGCTAAATGAAATATATAAAATGATAAAACTAATTTGTGTTTGCTCCGGTTTACAAAGTGTAAAAGTGTCAGATGTTCCCCGCAGATAGCAAAGTCAATCAGACAATCGGCGAGAATTGTATCACTTTTTAAATCGTGATTTCATTGTGCTGACTGCAGTATTCTTGTCAGGGCGATTATAGTCAGATGACAATGAACGTAGAGCAGCAGATCTTGGCAAAACACTGCTCTCCTGTCCCTGGAGAATCTTCATTACCATTTCCTTGAGATGGGCAACATAATTCTGTGCAAAAGGATAACGAAGCGATGTAAAAACAGATGTGTTACAGATACATGTATACAGTATAAGACAAGTGAAATAAGAGCAGGGGTCATAATTGTCTTCAGGGCAAGTCGATTTAGTCTATAATCGTTATGGAGAGAGAAATTAAACTTACTGTAGGTGCATTTGACTAAAACCTTTTTGACCGTGTGTTCTCCTTTCTTGTACTTTGGAAAGGCAATGTTCACTCGTTCAGAACCATCTTTTAGTGTGGCGCTTTCTCGATTGCTGTTCTCGTTAAAGTGCAGGATCGCTATCTGCAACCTAACACAGTTAATTCTTCAATTAGGTCAACGCATAAGTTATCGCTATGGTTGTCTTTCATGGCCTTGTATTGTAAATTACAAAATTATTATCATTCAGTTTGTATTTACGTTAAGTTTGTACGGTTCGTTCAAAGGTCTTGTGTATACAAATCTTTGGGCATTTCAGGATCTCTTTATTTGTCTATTGACACTTAATGCTAACTGTAGTGTTCTGTTGTGTACCACCTGCTTGTCATCCCGTGATAGGAAAACGCAAGGCGTTTCGGATCAAAGTGATTTTGCACGGAATGGAATGCCTCCAGAGATGAGGTGGCATGTTGTCCTGACATCTGCCTGACATCCTTTATAAGAGAAATCTTCGTCAGAAGTTCCGTCAGTTTCTCAAAAGGTGGTGTGCCTGCAAAATAAAAGAAATTCAACTGCATTTACTCACTCAAGACAGATAATTGTTACTGCAGTGTAATATTTATACGTACCTGGCTTAAGCCACTTTTTTTTTCTTTCCCTGCCGTGCAACCTGCCGTGAAGACAGTTTGGGAAGAGTGGATTTTTGTGTCCTGTATGTTTGTTCATTATGCGGTTAGTGATAGACAACCACTTTGCTTCCTTTAGGTCAGGGTCATCATCCTCACAAGATGCAGCACACCAATACATGTGGTTAACGACACTCTTCTTCCACTTTTGAAGAACAGGGCAGTCTTTCATCTTGGCAAGGGTATCGATTTTTTTTCCTATACCTGGAATAATAATTACGACATGCAGTGTGATTATTGAAGTCACTTGTTATTGCTTCCTTCACGTGAACATGCACGTGTAGATGCATATAGAGCTGTACATAAACGCACCTTTTCCAATATGCCAGCCATCCAACCGGTGCTTCACTGCAGGCCATCTCTCTCTCATGTACTTTCGGATCTGTACATGCCTGTCAGTTACCAGAGTGTTTACAGACAGCCCTTCATCCGTTAGGTAGTTGAGACATCGAGTCGCTCCTTTTCCATGGCTGCTGAATTTTTCACTTCGTTACTCTGTTGAGTGCAGAACGAGAAAAATGTGTCCTAGTTCACATTGCAATTAAGATCGACATAACATTGTGAATTTGAACTACTAGGCGAGAGTAGCTTATATTGTTCTGCATCAGTAAAGTTCATTATTTACAAACCTGCACCAACTGGGAATCTACGATTTTGCTTTGCTCGAGATCCATAAGGGAATAAGACCCATACTTAGCTGAATGGCCAGGGCTGTCACAGCGACCCATCTCCGCCGACTAATAACTCTCTCCCTTCTGATTTTATTTCATTGAGCAGGGTAGCTTGTCGCTGCCTGTATGTTCTTTCCACTGCGGGATGTAGATATGATCTCTGGTGGTGCATAAATGTTGAGTAGGCAATGGTAGGAACTCTCATATGCTGAATAATTGTTAGGAATTTCGTTGGGCTCCCGCCGCCAAAGAGAGTTGCGGAGGACATCACGATGTTCCCAACAGGGATATCTCCAACGGAGGGTTGTGAATCCCAAAATTTGCTATGAATGCAAGACAAGCATTTTTGTTCCACTGTTATCTTCGTTCCAGCTCGTGTTGAAACTACTGCATCGCATTCTGAATTATAGACTGGGCAAAATTGAAATAAAGAAAGAAGTGATGATTCCGCAACCAAAAACAGGTTTTGTTGATGAACAGGGGCATCCTTAGGAGATTTCCTATAAAACGAAATACAAGACCGTTTAGGAGTTTTTTTGTTTAGCAATCATGTCTGTATTTCACAAATGTGTTTTTGTCAAACTCACTCGTATTTTAGAGCGTCAAAGTCGTCAAAGACGGGATCCTCTTCCACTTCATCATCTGGGTCAGGGACGTACGATGGATCGTCATCGGTTTCCATCTCTTCCTCTGGATCTGATTCCTCGTCCTCGCTTTGGCAGGGAGTGGAAGTGGTGAAAAACTCTCTCTGTAGACTACACTGAATGCCTTGAGTCTTTTTTCCAATGGCGGTTTGACTACCTGTACGAATAAGACAAAGAAAACTACTATTTCAATCGATATTCATTCTTGACCATTCGTCTCAGGTGAAACTTCCCTTTGCTTCTATGTTTGCTCCGAAATTGTACAGACACGTTTTTCTTTGAGGACTGGATCTGTGTAGAGGCCTCCTTTACTTTGGGTTCACTCTTTTCCTCAGTTGCTTCTGTGTCGTCTTTCTGTTTCCCGGAAGTGGAACTTTCCTTTCGCACACTTTCATCGATAATCTTTTAAAATATATCAAAAGCAACAAACAAGTAACTACGTATAACTAGTATTTTCGGTAATGATATCGCCTGTACCCTAAAATTGTTTCTAAGCGTACCCGTGCAGCTTCTCGCTTTCTGTATGCCCCTCGAGGTGGATTGCTTTTGACCTCTGAAGTATCAAATGTGCCGTTGTCGCTGTCACCGTCTCTTCTTGATTTCTTGGTTTGAGGAGGACCAATTTTAAAGATTGTTTGAACGGCATCGGCTTTAATTGAATTCTTCATCTTCAAACCTAAAGACTTAGCGATAACAGTTTGTGCCTCAAAGCAATCGTCAGTGAAATGAGCACTGCAAAGTCTACTTGAATTCGTATGATAATAAAAGTCAGACCGTGTGTTTTTGACAGCATTCGTCCACAGTCTTGCAAAATGGGGGTCTTCTGGCCATTGATGGAGACTCACTCCGTTTTTACGGGTGTTAGAACATCCACCAGCTATACAGCGATGCGGCATAATAGATGTCTTCACAAAAAAGCGCAGAGAAAATTTCGAATCGGGGAATTGCGAAAGCGCAATGACCCCTATTTATGAAGCAATCTTAAGAGAATTTACCGGAAGAGGTTTGCGAGGTTCTCCTTTTACGTCATTTCCGCTTTTCGGCCATAGTGCTTCGTTTCAAATCTCGGGCGAGATACTTTGTTAATTTATGGGGAAGAAAGAAAGAATCAAACTCTTCAAGCTGGAAGTATTTCCTCGTCATTACCTGTGTTTCCGACTTGTTTGAGATGTGTGTAGGGGACAATTTCGAGGACCAACATTTCTTGAAATAAAATGCATGAATCTGGTGGAAATAAGGAGACAGCATTTCTAGATAGCACAGAGGAACCACTTTATGATAAGGCTCTAAGAATAATACCTCCCAAAGTAAGTGCATCTTCGTCATCTCCTGATTAAAGTTTAAAATATTTTGCGTAAGGAACAATTGGAGTTTAATGAACTTTTTTTTCAAGCATAATGAATATGACAGATACACGGGGACAGCACTTATTGTTATGCTTTTACGAGTTAAGAATAGCTTTATCTTTAAGTTCTCACGGTTTAAAAGTAGTTTCATATTTTTGCAAGCATTCCGTTGTTAAGCATTCAATTCTGTTGGCGGAATCCTTGCGTGCTGTAAAACACATTGCCGGACAAATATTTACAAGAAACAAAACATGGATTGCCATTTCAAAGGGTTTTCATCCATCGGCAAATCGTTCTCAACCTTCTTAACATTCCTTGCGCATATTGCTAAATGACATACTTAGCTCTTTTCTTAATACTTTGAATTTTTGGGTTCGGATACGATTGCTGGCACGTAGTGCACTAAGCCATTGCTGACACGTAGTGCACTGAACTTCATGCTTTTCGCACTAGTTTGGAATAGAGCATTCTAATATGCTACATTCACCAAAAAACCTGAGTTCTTATTATGGGAGCATGGAACAAATTGAATTCCTCGACGAATAATCATGCCAAAAACGGATGCAGCATATGATTGTTCTCTATCGGAATACCCTTGCATTGCTTTCAAAGCAGGCATGCTTTTCTTTCAAATACTTTAAGCCATGGAATATCAGACAACAGTTTCCATATTCTCTTTCCAAAGCTGAGAAACGTTATTCGTTACGCAGAGTGAGGTATTTGCTATCCATTAAAAGCTTTGAAGCGTCTGAATGGAATACCAAAAGCATTTTCCTGCCGCTATTTCGTTC
>BLFO01003539.1:396698-399198 GCA_014634245.1 Montipora cactus
CCCCCCAAAAAAAAAGGGTGAGAGAATTTAGATAAGCTAATAGCTGAAAATGCTATAAAACCGAAAGGCTAAGTTGCTCTCACCAGTTGCAATCGTGATGGCAAGTGCTCCTGCTCGGCAGCTCAACAGTAAGGTATGTCTCCTGCGCTTCAACTTGTCACTGTTTTTAGCGAATTGTGAGGATTACTTGGCCAGTTTCAATCTCATTCTGCATTGATTTTTTTTTTCTGTTTTTCCTGTATACGTTCTAGGGAATTCGTAGTGCCCTACTTAGCAAGGTCTTACCGGCTGTGCAAGGAACTTGTTCGCTACTATCAGCTAAAATATCGTACAACAAAAATGAGGGAATATCTTTCAAAGATCAATGGCGAAACATTTGTCAGAAGCGTGACGAATGCGATGAAAGGATTAAGAAAATGAAAGGAGTGGCATTTTTCTTATCCTCTATCGCCACACTAGAGAGACGAACTAAAGAGAAGAGCGAAAAGGCAAACAAGGAAAAAGAAGACGAGGAATACGGCGAACAGAACGATGAGGTACAAGAAAAGCATTGGCCAGCAATGAATTACTGGATTGCAGTGCAGTCTTCAAACGGCATGCGCGTATCAACGGTACCTTTGCATTCGACATTATTACAGACAGGCATGGAAGTGACAGCTAAGGCACTGCCAGTGTGCAAACGTGGGGAAGAAGAGCAATCGTGTGCACCATTGTGCACAACACTAAAAGACCATAACAACAACTTTATGCAATCCAAAGTTGACAGGTCTTTTACCAACAGTCTTGAATTGTTGCAAGATCAACTGCTAGAGGAGCCCTTGGAATCAATTCACGCAAGTGAGCGTGTCGTTAGGTTACAAGTTGTTTCCAGGTCCTTTATTGCCAAGCTTCGTGGCAAACTGATACCATCTCTAGTGAATGCCGCTTGCAATTTGACATTTTTGGAATAGAAGAGTGCAATGTATCTTCAGACGTCCAAAACGCCACAAAAGCCCTCGCGTCGCCGATCGTAGTAGCGGTCAATGACTTCGAACGAGCCTTGGCGAAACTTAGTTATGCACTCTACTGTGGCAAAATGTTTAGAAAGGTTAAGACTGCAAGATATACATATCAGCACAGCTGTTCGGTAAAGAAATTTCTTTCTTTGCTGGGCAGCAATGATCAGTTCAAAGAAACAATCATCAAGCATCTCAACAAGTTAGTGGAAATTCTTGGTGATAGAGAAAGCGATTTTATCAAGCAGATGCGTATCAACTACGACATGATCGAAGTGAATGGAGGATGGTGCTTTTCAATTAGCCAGAGAAAGTTTGTGTCAAACCCCATCAAAGAATCTGATATTGGCAAAGAATCTCCGAGGGCGTTCATCGAGTACGAACACACTAAAGAGCCAGATCCAGGATACTTTAAAGAAATATAAGAAGATAGCCTCAGTCAGCTGGAAATAGCGCACTTTTGCGAATATTTTATTCGTCTGTTCAACTGCCGCATTAAACAACACAAAGAAAAAGTCATGTGCCTCATAGGAGAGCCCAACAGTGGGAAAACGAGTCTTTTCACGCCCATCAGTCGCTTGATCCCTGCCAGATACATCGCTATGATCAGCAAACAAAAGGCTTTCAACAAGAGCTTGATCGATGAAAATAATCAAATACTTTTCGTGGACGAGGCTCACGCCAAGCTGATGGATCCAGACGACTGGAAAATATTAACACAAGGAGGGCTAACGGCACACGACCGCAAGTACAAAACATCAAGAATGGCAGTCATAAGATGTCCAATGTTCATCACCTGTCAGACGGACATGGACTTTGGTGCAAAGCACAACACCGCTATGGAAGCCCGCTTAAAAAAGTTCTACTTCAGAAGTTTGACCTCGCCGCGTGTGGCAGGAGTACAAGAATTCTTGCGAGCCAATGCTATGGATTGCATCGTTTGGGCATGCAGTCTCGCACAGACTCCAGACGACGAATTACCCCCTCCCGTGCCAGGCACCTGTCTAAGAACGGATGAGAACATCGACTAAGACGAAAAAGACAGGATAAGGGCCATACAACTAGACGAAAGCGATAGCGAGCAGGAAGGCAGTGAACAAGTGGAACCCATCACGGCCATAGAAGAAAGTGATGGACAGTGCGAAGACTCGGACGCTGTCTCTACGTATATGGGCCAGTGGGGAAAGAGTCTAGAGAAAATCGAACGTTTGAAAGAAAAACAGCCAGGTCACAGTCTCGCGCAGACGCAACTTGGTCTGCTCGCCGCTGAAATCAAACGTGTTGTCGATGAAAGAAAGAGCCAGAAAGAGCGCGCACGATTGCGTGTGTTGGAAGAAACTAAGGAGCGCTGGATCGTGATTGGAATGATGAGAGGGGAAGACGCCCACCTACTAGATTCTGTCACCGGCCCTTACCATCCAAATATAGAGCGTTCCAGAGATGAATACTTTTCCAGAAAGAAAGAAGAAGAGCAACGATTGCTCGAACGAAAAGCACGCGAGTAC
>BLFO01003539.1:421229-423729 GCA_014634245.1 Montipora cactus
CATTAGTGACGTTATTTCTGCTGGTGGCTTCCATAACTCTGCAGTTACGTATGTCTGTGACGCTGTTTCTCTGAGCAGGAACCTGTTTAGATATTTCTTGTTCTTGTCTCCAGCAACTGATTTTCATTTTTATTATTTCGTTGTTTTGTTCAGAGGACAGATTACTAAACAGAATGACTCAGCATATTTCTAAGGTTTTGTGGTCGCTCAGTACCCCCTAAAGGAAATGAATTAAGATGACAAACCTTGTTTCTTTCATGTAATAGGCTTCTGTATTACATGTGGAAAGGGAATCCTTTGACATGGATTTGATGGTCGGAAAATGACTCCTGAGGAATGACTAGGGCTTTGTTCCACCTGTTTTTACACGAATTTTAACACTACATGACTTGTTTTGAATCTGAAACAAGTACCAGGCTCTCTAAACCTATACTTCCAACAAGCCATCTGTGGTTTACCCATGCTAGCACTGATGATAATTATAAAATACAACCAATCAGTTCACAACATAGATCGAGCCAAAACAATTTCCTAGGCACGATGCTACATTTTTGTCACAATACTATAGTGTCTAAAAGAAAGTGGTCATCCCGTCGGATGACTGCACCGCCGGAAGAGCGAGTCAACTATATCCTCCGCCGAAAAAGTATCAAAATAATGGCAGACAAAAGTTCACCTTCTTGACAAGCAAGCGCAAATGACAGCAATCGTTGGGTATAATCGGCAGCTTCCCCAAATCCTTAGACTCCTTTGCTGTTTGATTTTTCAAATTTCTTTAAGTATTTGCTCTCCTATTTCTTAGCGAAATTCGACCTGGACATTTATTGTTTTCGGCCTTTCTTACACTCATTTTGACAACACTGGTGATCCTTGCAATCTGATTGGCTCCCAGTGGTGTGCACTTTATTCCCAAATTGCATCATTCGCATTTTTTTGGCCATCAAAAATGAAAACGAAACCGGGTTTCCCCAACTCAGCCGATAAATAAAGTTTAATATTGACAAAAAACTGCGTGATTTCAAAATGGGTCTATAAAGTGGAAATTGAACTTCGCGACGTGCAATGTTGGTTTCAAACATCATGACCTCTGATGAACTCTATGATTTCAGACCAAATTGCACTCCACACAATTAATCAGTGCTGTTTTGGCAGTGGTCGCAATTAAACAATCTAATTAAAGAAAGAGGTTCGAGTAGTAACCAAGCCCCTATATTTCGACCGCACGACATTTCAATGGAAGAGCCTGCTTGCATCATGCTATTTTTTAAGGTGGATAATCAACAAATGTGTTTTTGCTTTGCACACAAAAGATTAGGTTTCATCTTTGAATGAAGGTGAATCTGCCAGTGAGTATGTCTTGGTATAGATGCCTTTGCTTCCTTCACCTTTACCAACATGGAAGTATTTCAGTGTTCATATTTGGAAAGTTGTCACGTTAGCCCGTCTGGAGAAAAAACAAATTTGGCGCCGCTTACGGAGAAAAAGGGTTTAAGCTTATATTTCGATAAAATTCTGAGTCAAATCTCGGACAAAACTACACCAAGTGAACACTGAAGACTGTTCTTTACTGTTATTCAGCTGTGGGAAGGTTGGAAACTTAGTAGCGTTTCAATGTGAAGCTTAAAGATACTCCAAGTTATATTTGCCTTGTGATATAAAAAAATGAACTCGACCCAAGATATTAAGAAAAAGTTTGAAATGTAACTCGCAGTGTTTATGATCGCAAAGATCGCTTGAAATGGTTATTACCTATACAAATAATCAATTGCGCTAATATACCAAAATGACAGACTGAAAGTGCTTTCTGCCAAATTCAGTTTTCCTTGCTCAAAATTCGTGGAGAGCGCCAAGGGACAACAATGTTTCTTTCTCCAAATGTGCGAGACTTGCCCTTTTCACGCTAAAGCAACCTACAGCTTGTGTAAATATAGTTTACGTCATAGAAAGTGCGGCGTACGGGGTTTTATTCACGAGTTGTTTGTGTCAAAAACCCGAACGAGCGAGGAACGAGCGAGTGAGGGTTTTTGACACAAACGACGAGTGAATAAAACCCCGTGCAAAGCACTATGTCGTGAACTGTTTATTACACATAAGACGAGGATTTTCATTAAAATAGTTTTCTGAACGCAAATTAGAAACAAAAGCTCACTAACAATAGAACCAAATGCAAATTTAATTTAATTCAATAACAAAGTACGATTTGCACGAGATGCACGAGTGATTGGCATGGAAACGCCTTTACGCTATCGTTGATTGGTTATACTTCCACATATGAAATAGCTGTACGCCATTCTGATTGGCTGTATACGCCTTTTCACATGTGAAAATATTTAATTAAAAGCGTATAGATTTGTACAAATGAGCTTTATGGAATAAAATTCTCATGTTATGTGTAATAAAAGTATGTATTTTACAGTAAAAACTTCTCACTCTAGAATGCATTTAATTTACTTGAGTTGAAACGAAAGAAACAAACGTTCGTTGATCGTTTCTCACTGCT
>BLFO01003539.1:442809-447809 GCA_014634245.1 Montipora cactus
TCCACCACATCTACGTTTGTTTTAAGGAACACTTTTTTTTGTGTTGCCGACCAGCGAAATACGAGGGCCGAAAACGAGGCTATGATGTTATCCCGGTACGTACAAAAGAGTTCCAGGATAAAATACAAGAAGCCTGCAAAGAAATGATGAATGGGCGGAAACGGTCCGGGGGAGATTAGAGTTTGCACAAGATCTACATGCTGCAGACGCTGTGTACCACCATGCGTGCAGTGTAAACTTTCGGACGCTAAAACAGATTCCGAAGTAGCATGGGAATGATACTGGTTCAAAGAGTGTAAAGGGACGTCCTACGGACACAGTTAAATCTAAAGCGTTCTTAAAAGTAACAGAAGTTCTTATTTGATTCCTCGCTCCTTCCACGCAAGGCCAATAAGCCCGTCCTGGCTGACGCTATCTGGACTCGAACGAAGAATGAGCAAACAACCGAGCCTACAGGAAACGTCCACTATGCTCTTGATGGCGGCGCTCTCCTCCATCGCATTCCTTGGCCACGAGGCCTTACCTACAATGAAACTCTCTCGCTCTATGTGCAACACGTTACTCAAAGGTACGGCCAGGCTACAGTAGTATTTGATGGGTATGAAGGAGGGTCTTCCACAAAGGACTGTGCGCATCAAAGACGATCTGGCGTTTCTGGTCCATCAGTAAACTTTGATGGCGACATGGTTTTCAAGCAGAAGAAGGACGTGCTTCTACGTAATTCCGCTAACAAGCAACGGCTCATAAAACTACTTGGGGAGAAACTGCAACTTTCGGGATGTAATATTATCCACGCCCCAGGAGACGCAGATCTGATGATGGTACAAATGGCCGTTCAGTGAATATGCGACAAACGGGAAGATCAGCCATTATCCCCCACCCCACACACGCACAGACATTTCCATGGAAATCCGCGCTCCGCATCTAGATAGTTTGATCAGTTTAATTCGATCATCTGTGTGTAGAACTTACCGAAAAAGCCAAGAAAATGATATGCATTCAGGGACTGTTTTTTTATGACCTGTTGAACTATGGACCAAAACCTGCGCCTGTTAAGTCAAACACCACTAGCTGCTTGAAACGTTGCACAGTCTTTTTCAGATTCACGAAACGTGTTATGCAAGTAATAGAAAAAAAAAATACATTTGTGTTAGCTAGTAGCAATGTTAGAACCTTTCTTGCAATTTAACTTCAAGTTTTAACTTTAAAACATCTTTTCTCAAGGTGGTTTCCCTGTGATGCATGCTCGAAATATAAAAAAAATGCTTAATCTAAGCATGTTCCACCACTCGAATTCTGGGGAACATATAGTATGTTAGTAAGTTAACCACTTTTTATCATTTGGCGGTAACAGAAATCATGTTGGAATTGGTTGGACTGATAAAACATCTTTCCTCGAAGTGGGTACCCTATGGCACACACTCGAAATATTAAAATGCTTAATTTGAGCATGTTCGACCACACGAATTTTGGGGAACTTTTAGTATGTTAGTAAGTTGACCACTATCTGTCATTTGGCAGTGACAGAAATTCTGTTGCAATTAGTTTGACTTCAAACCACAGGATGACTGGACTATTTGTCTTTATCTGCTTATATCCCAAAAGCGAACTCGGTGACCCCCATTTTTTATATCTGAAAAGTAATCAGAAGAACAAGATGAAACTTTCTGCAAAGCGGATTCAGAGCCACCTTAATTCTGCGATTTTTTAAGGTAGCTCTGACTCTGGGTTTTCCCGTTGCCAAGGTAACTTACTACATCACAATGATGTCCACCTATTGTTTGGAAATAATCGGTGTTTCATATGGTACCACAAAATCGCTGTTACGTGATATAGTGTTGCGGCATTATTCGTTCTAATGAGAATGTCTCCGAAATGCTGATACTGTTTTTTAGCCACCTTAACTTAACAGCACTATCGAGTATTTTGACCTTTCTTTTATATTTTGTCTCTCAAATATAAATCTAACTCTAATTCTGAGAACAAAAAATAATTCTTCACTCAGTCCTCTTTTAACGGCAAATTCCGCTCCACGGCTTATTTTGGGTCATTTTGATGAAATTCGAAAACGGAGTCATTCACGTTCCGAGAGTCGATCCTCGTTTCTTTTGGTCCTGTGGTAGGAGAACTCGTAACGGTAAGTGAAAGCGAGTGGCTCTGGGGACGAGAAGGAAACGGAGTAGAAATCCACACTCTAGATTGATTCTACAGATCAAATCTAATCCGGAGTTTAATGATGTTTGGGAAAAGGATTCGAAACAACTATTACCTAAACCTAAATAATTTAAGGGCAAAACCTCCAAACCCCGTTATTAATTAATGCAAATCATCGTTTTTCGGGTCTTCTGCTTTTTTGGTGGAGGATAAGTCACTCCTTTTTTCATATTAAATATTTAATTTAAAAACGCATTCAAAGGCGACAGTATTCGATAAGTGAGGAAATAAATTAGAAATTAATAAAAAATTGCTTAGAATAGTTAACATAATCAAACACAAACTGAATTACAGTAGGAAAGTGTGCGACTCAAAGGGAAAATTGTAACAAAATTGAGTAAGAGACGGATCACATATTTTTTCCATCTGACAAAGTAAAATACCGCCAACTCTTTCCGTTTAGGTTGTTTATCGTGGCCTTTTAATACATGAAATGTTTATAGCAACCAGACAGCGTCGCTATGCATCAAGATGTGGCGAAAGAACATGTAATCTAAGAATACAGATTGCTGCGGTTGAGTCGTACGCCTAAGCTGGTGTCCTCTCCAAGTTGTTGGGGAAACTAAGCGCACAGTCGCAGATGGAATATTTGTTGCAAAGGAGTCTCGCCCGTCAGGCCAGTGTCCTTTCGCAGTTGTTGCGGAAACCAAGCATACATCCGCCGATAGAATATATGCTGCAATAACGACATAGGATTAAAGCCTCTTAACTTTGCAAGATGTTGCGGAACGCAAGCCTACAGTGCTCGATGGAACAAGTCTTGGGAGGGGCGTGTGAACCCTCCTCGTTCATGTTGCTGATTTTATCACGTTGATATCCAATTCAACATTGTCCCAGAGGTAGATAGTTGGGAAAAGGAAGTCAAGGACTATAAGCTCCCGAATTTTGGTTTGTACTACCTTCATGTTAAGTGCAAACCATTGGGTCCACAACACTTCCAATATATAGATTTCACCAAGCCTAAAAGCAGAGCCCCCCTGCTTTAAGTCTTCAATCCAATCGAAAACCAGTACCTGGCCAGCGCCATATTAAAAAAAACAGCTGACCTCGACGAGCTCTTAACTTGAGCCCGCGATACGTAATACTCGTCAGCGGATACATTTATTGTGACCGGTGACAATGTACCATAAACATGCATGTCCAATATCAGACGTTACGCTGTAAACAAGCTGGAGTATGGCCACCATGTTGGGCACAAGTATAAAAATATTATTGTTATTATTAATACTAGAATATTGTTAAATCTTGGGGGGCTTTACGCCCACAAGCAATATCGCTAGCTACCTATGATTACTGCGAGAAAAGCAACTCATGGGTTCCTATGAGTATAGTGCTCCACTTGGCGGCACTTCGGGCCGCCAGAGCTAAGGTTTCGAAACTAAACCCGACAGTGCATTCTGGGCATTAATATTTCGATGTATAGACATGGAACGGGCTTTCGAAAGTAAGAAAATAGTTTTCTGGAACGAGCCTGAAAACCAATGCAGAAGAGCCTGGACCCTACTTATGTTTCGTCTCCCCTCTCAATTTTTATTCATTTTTTGATGTGAGCATTCATTAAAAAATTGTACTGTAAAAGAAGACTGACGCTGTATGAACCAAGAACACAACAGGCAAAATTAAACTCAGTCTTTTGAACAGTTGAGCTTCCCCACGACGGCCTAAAGTTGTTAGTTTCACTATATGAAGAGATGACAGAGTCAGTGCGCATCCATAATTGGCAATTGATTCAATCCCACTAATAGAGCCATTTGAATTTTAGTCGCCATTATGAAAGAGGATCGTAAAATTGAATCCAGTGGCTTAATTCCATTATTTCAACTCGAAATTTAATTATTTCAAATATTTAATGTTAAGTCTGACCGTTTGTGCTTGCCTGTAGCTCCACTCGCGTGTGCACTCCAATGAGCGAGTGACGTATGCGTAAATGCCGATCTTGTAACTCCCTCATTTTTCCTGATTTTGCAACTTTACTCGTTTATATCTCTGCTTCCGAACGATGAATTTTTTTCATTGTTTGCATGTTAGCTTAGATTAATTTAAAACGTTTGTCTTTCAAATTTAAAAAATATCTGTAGGTGAAAAACTGAGCCACAGATTTTGTTGAATTTTAAATATTTTAGAGATTATTTCTAACGTTATCTGGCAACGCTGAATGGGAAGATTTCACCGTCCCGTTTTTTTTCAAAAAAGACAATATATCTTGATTTTAAGGCTCAAAGAAATGCCTTATATGGCTGCCATGGTAACGTTATCTTGGAGGAAAATGTGATGTGAGAAATCTATGACGGGTACCTAGTACCCTCGCCAAATTTCGTGTTAATATGATTACCCTAACTGTATCTAAGGACAAAATATGTTTATTTGTTTGAAAAATGGAGAAACTATTTCAAGCCTCCTCAAGTTAAGGGATATCTAAGTGCCATAAGGCAAAAACAAATTGACAGTGTAAAATAAAGACTAGGAACACCAAAACGGGGAAAACAAGACAGACCAAATCTTGCCCAAACACACAGACACACAGCCAATGTATGTTTTTGAAGTTCTTTTCCTTTACTTTAGTGAAAATAAAGCAGAATGAACTGATGAGTTGCCGGTCCCCAGGCCCCTTTCTTTTCTTCCACATTTGCAAAGACTTCTGGGATCCCCAGGGGGAAAACAAACCAGTCGTCTCCGCTCGAAATATAAATCGTTCGAGTTAAGAAGTAGTTATGAGTGTGCACTGTATAGATACGACAATGACCGTCGATATTCACAGCAACAGATCAAACTAGTGATGTCTTGAG
>BLFO01003539.1:468590-484544 GCA_014634245.1 Montipora cactus
CAACTCCCCAGCCCCCGGCCCGAAGGGCTGGAATTGTCCCTGTGGTTGCCCGAGTGGTAGTATCAAGTCTAATTGAACTGTGCATCAATGACATTTTAGAAAATCAGAAGCCTCTTTTCCTTGGTTAGTTCAAACTGTGTGCTTCCTTTTAGCTGTTGTTTTCGGTTCTTACTAAAAATTTCGGCCTTGAAGAAATTCACAACCACAGGAGCTGGGTATGGACCTCTGCCACGAGCAAACCGGTACACAATATAATGTTTGTGTAATAATTGAAAAGTGCTGGCGAAAATAACGAAACTTAAAGCTCCTCGGTGCTTTTAAGGTATGCAGGGAAGGTGTATTTTGCTATTTACAGAAACGTTCAGTTTTCGGCCTCTTCAGCAAGGAAAGACACACTGCCAACTCCCCGGTATGGCCAGTGCTGACAGTGCTGATAACGAGTTTCGAGAAACGTCGCCAGAAATGAACCGTAAAAACTTTTTATGAAACGATGTAAAAACAAACAAACAAACAAACAAAAAATACCTGAGATCATACACAAAACATATTAACAACGCTTCTTGAATGACGCTTCTTGAATGTCCCATTTATAAGAGCGGGTCTTAAGTTAGCAAGGGTGTAGCGTCCTTTATACGCTCATACGCCTGTGCGTACAGCTGAAATCTGGAAAATGTCTATTTTTTATTTCCAGAAAGCATTATTATCATAAAATCGGGATGATTGATAAATCTTTCGCATTACATTAGTGTCGTTATCCGTTTGAAGGTTAGACATGTCTCGCCTTTTTCTTGAAACCTCCTTGATGGCATCGCTGTTTTAATTTTTTTCCAAGAGAGGATAAAGGGGACAGAGAAGGCATCCCCCATACACAACACCCTCCTCCATAGGCAATTCGTCTCAAGTTATTTTTAGAATCGGGATAAAGTTACTTCGCGCGCTGCGTGGATGTTTCATGGAAGTTTCGCACGACTAAACACCGTGCAAAACATGTCGGGCGAAAGGCAATGAAAGCGTAAAGAGATCGAGAGCATTTCTGACTATTGACGCGAAATGAGTCGGTGCTCACCTGGGAAAAGGGAATCGCTAGATTCTTTGACAACCCGTGAAATCAGTTTAACTCGAAGTTGTCGTAACCTCAGTGCTTTAATAAAATGAGAAATTTCGCCGGTCTATTGAAACCGGTCGTTTGTACAATAAAGCAAGTAGGACGCCAAGTGTAATTATTGTTGAATAATAAAAGACTAATTGCTCTCTTCAATCTGTAAATTATAAATGATCCTGAGATAATATTCAGTGTGTTAAGGATTTCCCTGCTGCACTGTTAGCTCACAAGAGAGGAAGAGCGATTGTTTTTTGATTTCCGTTTCGCTGACACAGATTTAGCAGAAATATCTCTGTAGTCGTTTTCGTCGACAAAACTAAATAGCAATATCGCTCTCCGAGTCTTCCGCCATTTTGTTCTGCGTCAATTCGTGAAGGACGCGTGTTTTTTGCCATTTTTTTCTTTGTTTTTTTCCCGTAGACATTGCACCTTACCGATAACACATTTTAAGAGAAAAAAAAATTAAACAGCTAATATAACGGTTTTTTTATAATCACAATGTCTTGCTGCCCATTTAATTCACTTTCGACTCGAGCTTAAACTGAAAATAAAGGTGGCAGATGTACCTTCTCGTTACAATGAAAGAGGTGCGGATTGGAATACAAATGAATAAATCGCGTAAGTGAAAATAAACAGGGCCATGGCACATGGCAAATCAAATTCAAAAGTTTACAACTGGTCTTGCTGAAAACATTTACTTCCCACTATTTATTGAGGGCGAACTTGGACGGGGTGAACTCGGAAGGGGGCGAAACGGGCTGTTTCCGATGAGTCAGGTGACCAGTCAGGTTTTTGACAATCTTCCAATGACTCCAGCCATGTGAATCGTGAATAGTTTCAGCTAAGTCTAGTAATTGATTAAAATCCATACATGTATCTGTCAAGTATTTAATTATTGATTAGAAAAAAAGAAAACTAAGAAAGGATTGGTCGTAACATTTTACAAAATTACATATTTGGTCCTTTACATTCTACTCATATTTTACAAGTAAACGTTTTAAGCTGACCTCTCTATGTTCCTCCCAATGTTCTTTGTGAAGTGCTACGTTTCTGCATTCAAAACAACCCTGACAAGGAGGCTGATGGCATCCAGTCACTCAATGACCCTTGTAGTGACAGTTGCTACAAGTGAAACTTGGGTTTTGGCCAATGGTTGCTCTTTCTCTTGGTTTCTATCTAAGAGACGAAACAGTGGCCTGAGCTAACTGTGAACAATATTCCAGAGATTGCTTCTGTTCATTCAGATTTTCAATAAGGTGGTCCACGACCTTCTCCCCAATGTTGGATGTTACCTGGATGTTGCTTGGAGGAGGTGTAGAATAACATGTATTTGCTGCACCCATTAGGTTGAGTACTGCAGAACTAGATGAATCTTCGAGTGACTGAGCATATATTCAGATATCTCTCAGGTAGTCATCCTCCTTTTGAATTTCCACGGCACACTTCCCCAGTGTGTAACCAATTCTTGTGTGTCTGAGAGCGGACTTCCCCAAACCACAAACTTTCGTGGGTGGCAGTTCACCAATTTCTGTGATGATTTCTTTCCGACAATCAACGCACTTCCGTTCTAAAAAATTATATCTTTTTCAACAACAGCTTGCTTCTCATTATGCCAATTATCAAACATGATGAACGACAGTGAAGGTGCCACAAAATGGTGCTAACTTTGCATGTGAATCCCGCTGAACACAGAATCCTTCAAACAACAATCAACCTTTCACCTAAGGTCACACTCGGGCTGCAGTTGAATGATTACAAGATTCAAATTAAATTTGAAAGTTTGAGACAAAGAATGCAGTCCGTTGGCAGTTAATCAAAACTATTCCCGATTTATAGGCGGCACGCGCTGCGTATTTCAACTCTAAAGAAACCTAGCAAACAGTAGACAGAATTTATTAGATTTTGAGGACATTTTTTTATTATCTCTAATCTCAAAAACATTGACTTTGTTGTGCTTCTCCTTTTCCATGTGCTAAAATAACTTGGCTAGGAAAAAAATTCAATGCAACATACCATGAATCAGCAAATACGAATACAGTGTCCGAAATTAACTTTTTTCTAAGGATTTGGTCGCCAAAGACAACTGTTGGTTTTTTTGGTTTGGTTGTATTAATTTTTCGTTTTACTCCAATAGTCTTATTTACGTTAATTTATAGTAAAAGCACAAAATTTAAACTTTCTTTCACTATAATTGAACAAAATGTTTCCATTTAACACAATATTACATACAGCTATTAAAGGAGAGACTCACAACAGCCGTGTAACGATAACATAGTCCTACATCACAATGAGCGTGTTTGTCAACGTTCATGCGAAGGCTTCGGATTTCTTTTTCTTATTATTTCCATTTAGCAGGAACTATACTGGTCTCCTGTAAAGTTCTGTGTCCTAGACATATGGGGGCCCTCTTTCAATACTTAGATTTAATCAAGTCAAGTATCTGTTCTTCGCTGAAACGCAACGAAAACGCAATGACGAGAAATGTTCTAGTGCCAGGTCCTCACACTTTTTTTATTGCTCGAACCAGTCCCCCACGTCACGATTTTCGCCCCGTCACGTTTTCGCCCGCGATATCAGAATTGCGAGAAGCCGCTGAAACAATATGGTGCCGGGTAATTATGGCGATCGTAAAATCGTCGCTTTGTTTTACTACAATTCCCCATGGCAGCTTTATGTTTTCTTTTAAAAAAAAGCCCATTTACCTTGGAATTCCAAATGCCGAGGAGACAAAAGGTTGGTCGCATTGGCCACCAGTCAGTCGCAATGTTGGACCCTGGAATATACAAATTTCAGAAGCCCATGACCTCAATCTTACATTCTTTTGAATCCTCAACTCGAAAAACCCTGGCAAGTAATAACCAATAGTAAATTTTGCATGATTTTTCCAAACAACAAAAAGTTTTAGTGCTCAAATTGTAGCAAATTGAAATATCATGTAAACACTGTCACGCGCTAATGTTGGTTCCCAACTGAGAAGCTTGAATTCGAGAATTTATCAGGATAATTCAAGGTACCAGAGTTTATACCACTTCTATTGGCTATCATTTCTAACAATAAATGGTTTAAAGTGGTACTACGACCAAAACAACAATTATTTTTTTTCTTTGGATTTCAAAACTATGTTAACTAAACACTAACTGACCCAAGTTTTAAGTTCTGATTTTAAAAAGACACCTGTTTATTTTAACTGGAATTTTCTTATTTATTGATCCGCCATTACTAACTTTAAAATCTTGAGAGAGCTGGGTCGAGGAGAAAATGACGTCAAAGACTCACTAGTTTAAGAATGCAATGCGTGTGTACGCGGCTGAATTAATATGCAGCACGGGAGTTTCGGGCTTTCAGACGTTTAAACCCGTGTTTTGCATATATAATAATTGCGTTTACACGCTGAAATTTTAAGCTAGTGAGTAAATGACGTCACTTTCTCTAGATCCAACCCTCTGAGATCCAATCAGCCAGTTTTGAACGTGAGTAATGGCGGACCGTGAAATCCAAAACTTACACTCAAAATAAACAGCCTTTGGATAAATTTCAAAGCTCAAAATTTTGCCAGTTAGGTGTTAAGCGAACACGCTTTCAAAATCTGAAGAAAAAAGGGAAATGATTTTTTGATCATAGTACCACTTTAACAAATTTTTAAACAAATCAGGCCAAGCAATTTTAAAAATTTTTCCTCCCGACACGCACTGAAATTTCAATAGTGCGGTATGCTGAAAACACTGAAAATGGCTTGGACATTTGGATTTCCCAACAAATAAGTATTCACACGCTGCCAGAAGATTTTTACATGTTAGAAATGAAAGGTTAAGGATGGCTAACAAATATTTTTATTGGAAAAACGAAGTGCACCAGCTGATATTAATGCCCTTGTATTTAGGGTAAAATTTGAGCAAAACAACCTTGTTAAGAAGGGGTTCATGTAGAGGCCTCTAAAACTTTTGGAAAAGTGGCAGAAAAATAAAACATTAACTTTTTTAAGAAGCCTAAATGGCATAATTTTACTTGATATAAAATAGAATCTCAATTTCTTATCTTATCTTGCTTTGCAAGGCAACTCAAAATTCGCAAAATTTGACAATTTTGGGGTAGTGCCAAGCCCCATCTGGAGGAAATTGGACATTGCTCGATTTCTCGAGAAATGAAATTAACTGAACTTTTAGACTCCACTTTCGAAAATATTTCTATATAGGGATTCTTCTTATGAAATAAAATGGAGGTAGATTTTTTTGAACTTTCATACAATGATTGATTTTTACAGGCAACGGTTCTTAAGTTAGTTATAATGCTTAGAAAAAGAAAAAGTAGAACGGTATTCAAGTTGGAGAATCTGCCTTACTAAACTATCTGTTCATTCTTTCTAAGCTTCATATTTGGAGTTGTTGTAAACGTAGAGTTCCCCCTAATTTGGGAATTTTAAGGCAATGCTGGATGGGAAATACAAATGCGTCTAAGAATAATAAGCCAAAACAATTTCAGGCTAAATGACAGTTTTATATTGATGCTAGAGATACTCGTTTGCTGGTCTAATGATGTAAATGGTATAAGTAATGAAGGTGTTATTGGTGATCTGTATTAATTGCATTGTACTTATCGTCATAAATGGAAATAAAATCATGCGTTTTTATAACTGGCCTCGTGTATTATAATAAAAGTATGGATTAATGCGCATAGCCAGCATACATGCTCTTCACTTGGGCAATTTAGAGAGTTTTGTTTTCTTTCGAATTTGATTTGGAATAGCGCGCGGTGAAAAGCTCTTTTTGCATTCGAAAGCACACTTCGAAAGCAAAACTCCTGTCTAAAATGCCCAAAGGAAATGCCGGTATGCAGGCTATCCTTTACCAAGCGTGAAAGCGAAACTCGCGAGATTCCGAAAGATCTTATTTCTATCCGAGTTCCAAGCGAAATTCATGTCACTATATCTGTAGAATGCGTTTGTTGCAAAGGTCTCCATTGTCTAAACCCGCTCTTGGTTTCGCTAGATAGTCACTGTTGTTCTACGGTGTTTTCCTGTTTTTCAGAACGTCAAATTCTGGAAAAATGTTCTCTAGTCGCTGTGGGTATATATATGTGTTCAAGGAGAAATTCTTGTAAGGGTCAGGGGCGCACATCAGTTAAAAGTAGGGTTGGGGCAACAGTTTGTGTGAGAACCGCACGGGTTGTCATCACATCAATTGGTCATAACTTTGTTCGCGAAGCGTGCCGGTCGATTTCGACGATTTTCTGTAACATGATATTTTAATGCGCTGCACTAACACGGATTTATGTTCAAACAATTATTTTCAGCGATTCAAGACTTCTTCTAGCAAGTATCATAAAAACTTCGAGTCACAATTTGCCGACCAATTTCCAGGATTAAGTCGCGAGAGGACATATCACATCCCCAATTCACGCATTGTCAGCTGTATTACAAACCTTTTTATGCCCAACAAGAACCAAACAGACCAAAGGTCTATACGGATCAACTACAAATGTACCGTCCTTTGATACGCTCCATACGGATTACATGCCCAGTATTTCGCTTCATACGATCGTACGGATCGAAATGGCTTCCCACTCCAATCAGTCGGCATGAAATCGAAATATTTTAATTCCCACTAATCACATGCAATTCATGGACGGTATACCACTCTAGATGGACCGACTTTCAGGTTCACGCTCCGTATGATCCGTACGGATTGACAAAGCGTATGAGCCCCCACACCAAACAGTTGCCATGAAAATATTGTAAGTCCCACTAATGAGATGCAATTCACGGACCGTATGCCATTCTGATACGGACCGTCTGCCACGTTTGCGCTCCGTAATGATCAGTGTCTCCGATCTAGGCATGTACCCTGCCAAGCTTAAGTTGCCAAAGTCGTACCTGTGTATAAATCTGAGGATGTATATGATGCAGAAAATTATCTGCTTCATTGCTTTCCAACTTTAACAGGATTTTTGAAAAGTTACTGTATACTCGAATAGTGACATTTATAGTACAAAATGGGTTGCTATACGAGGGTAAGTATAGATTCCGTAAACAACATGATATGCATTCAACACAATATGCAATACTTGACATGGATAAAATCAATGCAATACAGAATAACATGGATAAATTAAAGCTTTATTTTCGTGTAGAATCTCTATTGACGTAAAAAAAGGCATTTGACATTGTTGATCATTGTATTTTGTTAAATAAGTTATATCATTTTGGTTTCCGTGAAATTATTAACACCTGGTTTTCTTCATACCTGAAGGACCGAATGCAATCAATACAAATTGGAAATCATGTATTGACACGTTCCACAATAACTTGTGGTGTCCCTCAAGGCCCGGTCCACCGACCGCTTCTCTTTCTGCTGTATATCAATGACATTCTTCTGATAAATCCAGTTTCTACCTCTTTGCTGACGAAACAAGCATTCTTTATCCTGATAAAGATATTGGGTTTCTTCAAAGGACTGTACTAAATAGAAAACTCCACAAGGTCTATACCTGGCTTACTGCAAATACATTAACTCTTAATATTAAGAAATCAATTAATCTTATTTTTGGCCCATATCAAAAGGGATTAATATACCAACCTAAAATAGCTATTTATAATAACGAAAACAACAACCTGGATTATTTTGAATGTAAAGAATCTGTTAAATATCTAGGAATCTTGCTTGATAGTGGTCTTAGGTGGGGACATCATACTGATTCTATAACTATTAAAATAAGTAGAACAGTCGCGATGATTGCCAAACTTAGACATTTTTTTTCCGCGTAATACTCTTTTTAAAATTTTCCAGTCTCTCATTCGTCCCTATATCTCGCCAGTCGTACGCACTTACTGCCTGGGGCCGACTCACAAGTAAGGCATACTTCAACAAAAGTTTTGTTCTTGAAAAACGAGCGCTCAGAATTATATTCTTTACTGACAAAATGTTGAAACTAGCATTTCTCCTCTTGATTTTCTCTATTATGAATCACTCTGTTGTTTAATGCATGACATTTTCAATCAAAAAGCACTTTCTAATATTCTGAAAATGTTTACTGAAAGTGGCTGTATTCATTCTTACAATACGCGCTCTTCAACATCTCAAAACGTTTATATTAAAGCATCTAGATTAGAAATACTAAAAGAAATGCCTTTTCAAGAGTGGGGCTAAGGGCTTGAAATGAGATACTGACATCATTGAAGCAGTTACCCAAAAAGAAGTTTAAAAACGAACTTCGTTCATTACTTATAGCAATCTTAAAATAACAGAATGATTATTTAGATATCAGTCAAATCATCACTGCGGTCAAAAAAAACACAATACACGTAAACACTCGAATTTCTATTTAATGACAGCATTTGATATGCACACAATATTCAAGCTATCGCTATCGCGTTATATTCTATTAGCAATTACGTATATTTCTATATTTACATAAATTCCTCCTTTCTTGTCTGCTGTATGTTTACTTATATATTTTTATAGAGCCTGATCCGCCTAGATTAGTTAGTGCCACCTGCGGACTTTTCAGTCATATACTGTAAAATGTTCGTACAAGTATTTAATAAAAGTTGAAGTTGGAAAAAGTTGATGGCCGAAGGACAAGAGTTTCCCCTTTGCTTAGTTGTTTGAGCAGAATAACAGTCTCACCCCAGCACGAACATCTCTCATTCGCCACAGATAAAGGACAGGGTTGAGAGCAGAGGACAAAAATAAAAACACGAAACATATAGCACTTGGCGCATGTACCTCCACACTTTCACCGACCAGGAGACGCACCACTATGAAAACGATGATGGGTAACATAGAGAGCGAAAATAAACCAAGAATATATAAGATTGATGCCATCGATTTCTTGTACTTTGCGAAGTTTATGGAAGGTTGACCATTATTTTGTGAAACATGGTTTCCCTGAATTTGTTGCTGATGCTGACGAATAAATCGAAGTACTTTGAAGTAAGCAACACATGTAATCGAGTAACAAAACAGACCGTGTGATACGGCGACAATGTGAAACAGGTTCTCCGTGATCTTATTCATGTTCATCAACAAGCCAAGAAGAGCCATTGCAGTCGGATTGACCAATAACAGCGTACAAGCAGTCAGGCGTCCAGGTCGTGATGTCGTAAAGGATCGTCGCGACATGTACAGCCACCGTTCAACAGACATCAGCGTTATGATGAGCAACGTGGCGGCTCCAAAGTATTGGAGGCTAACAAATCCAATCACTGATAGGGTCTTAATGAGCCCAGGCCGGTTCACGACAATGTTGGGATTGACCAAATACAGTAAAGGAGTCGCGGCAAGAAAAGGTTGGGTTATGAGACCTGTGCAGAAATCCGTGAGCGCCAATCCACTCAGAAGAAGATGGAAAGGTGTTCTCTGGAACGTTTTCTTCCAAATGGCTGCCAAAATCAATGCATTTCCTACCACTGCAACGGGGGATAAAAGAGCGATGATGATGTAACTTGCAAAGATAGCGTACATATTCATATTCATGGAATTTCCAAGCTCGAAGGACTGGAAAAGTCTGCAGAGAAGAAGCAAGCTGAATTGTTACCTTTGGTCTGCTTTCTACCGAGGACTGAACTTGAAAGTACAGCTGACACACGCACACTGCTACTTAAAGCCTAATCTCGTACCCAGATCTCGCTCTGTGTTACGCTGCAAAGTGAGATCTGGTTAAGGTGGATACAAGGCCATTTTACATTGGCTCCTGCTAAAAGTCGTGCCGTGGTAAAATATAAGCTATCATTGGCTCTTTGAATGGTTCTAATTTTCGCGTTGTGGCCGCATGAGATTGTGGTGTGGAAAAGACGACACGCGTAACACGCGCATCAGGCCTTATTTATCGGCCACAGAAGGCATAAGGGACATCATCATCGCTGTTTTATCCCCGGTTTCAGTAATCGGAAATACGTTAATTCTGGCAGCAATTAAGCAAACGTTTTTCATTTACAAACATCATCGCTCTTTTATCGCCCGTTGCAGTGGTAGGAAATGCATTGATTTTGGCAACAGTTTGGAAGAAAACGTTCTAGAGAACACCTTTCCATCTTCTTTTGAGTGGATTGGCGCTCACTGATTTATGCACTGTTTTCACAACCCAACCTTTTCTTGCCGCGACACGTTTGCTGTACTTTAGGAATCCTAGCATTGTCGTGAACCGGCCTGGGCGTATTAAGACCTTATCAGTGATTGGATTTATCAGTCTTGTATACTTTGGGTCCGCCACGTCGCTTATTATAACACTGTTGTCTGTTGAACGATGGCTCTGCATGTCGAGGCGATCTTTTGTGACATTGGCTCGGGGCTGCATCACGGCTCGCGCCATGCTATTTGTCATCCCGACAAAAAACGAAACTCGTGAGATTGCAAAAGATCTTATTTCTATCCAAGTTCCAAGCGAAATTAATGTCACTAAATCTGTAGAATGCGTTTGTTGCAAAAGTCCCCATTGTCTAAACCCGCTCTTGGTTTAGCTAGACAGTCACTGTTGTTCCACGGTTATTTTTTTTCAGAACGTCACATTCTGAAAAAGTGACGTTCTCTGGTCGCTGTGGATATATATGAGTCTAAGGGTCAGGAGCGCACATCAGTTAAAAGGGGCGTTAGGGCGACAAGTTTGGGTGAGAACCGAACAGGTTGTCATCACATCAATTGGTCATAACTTTGTTCGCGAAGCGTGCCGGTCGATTTCGACGATTTTCTGTAACATGATGTAACAACTACGGATTTGTGTTCAAACAATTATTTTCAACGATTCAAGACTTCTTCTAGCAAGTATCATGAAAACTTCGAGTCACAATTTGGCGACCAATTTCCAGGATTAAGTCGCGAGAGGACATATCAAATCTCCAATTCACGCAGTATCACCTGTATTAGAAACCTTTTTATGCCCAACAAGAACCAAACAGACCAAAGGTCCATACGGATCAACTACAAGTTTACCGTCCTTTGATACGCTCCATACGGATTACATGCCCAGTATTTCGCTTCATACGATCGTACGGATCGAAATGGCTTCCCACTCCAATCAGTCGGCATGAAATCGAAATATTTTAATTCCCACTAATCACATGCAATTCACGGACGGTATACCACTCTAGATGGACCGACTGCCAGGTTCACGCTCCGTATGATCCGTACGGATCGACAAAGCATATGAGCCCCCACACCAAACAGTTGCCATGAAAATATTGTAAGTCCCACTAATGAGATGCAATTCACGGACCGTATGCCATTCTGATACGGACCGTCTGCCACGTTTGCGCTCCGTAATGATCAGTGTCTCCGATCTAGGCATGTACCCTGCCAAGTTTAAGTTGCCAAAGTCGTACCTGTGTATAAATCTGATATATGATGCAGAAAATTATCGGCCTATTTCATTGCTTTCCAACTTTAACAGGATTTTTGAAAAGTTAATGTATATTCGGATGGTGACATTTATAGTACAAAATGGGTTGCTATACGAGGGTCAGTATGGATTCCGTAAACAACATTCAACACAACATGCAATACTTGACATTATCAATGCAATACAGAATAACATGGATAAAAGGTTATTTTCGTGTAGAATCTTTATTGACGTAAAAAAAGGCATTTGGCGCTGTTGATCATTGTATTTTGTTAAATAAGTTATATCATTTTGGTTTTCGTGGAATTATTAACACCTGGTTTTCTTCTTACCTGAAGGATCGAATGCAATCAACACAAATTGGAAATCATGTATTAACACGTGCCTGTATATCAATGATATACAGCATTCTTCTGATAAGTCCAGTTTCTACCTCTTTGCTGACGAAACAAACATTCTTTATGCTGATAAAGATATTAGGTTTCTAGAAACAACTGTAAATAGAAACCCCATCAAGGTCTATACCTGGCTTACTGTGGGGACATCATATTGATTGTACAACTATTAAAATAGGTAGAACAGTCGCGATAATTGCCAAGCGTAGACATTTTGTTCCACGTAATACTCTTTTAAAAATTTATCAAACTCTCATTCATCCCTATATCTCGTACGCACACAGGAATTTTTAGAGAGTTATTTTAACTCCAAAAATGGAGTTAAAATTTTACGTTCAAAATAACTCTTTTTTTGGAGTAACTTTAACTCCTAAATTTAACTCCAAAAATGGGGTTGAAATAACTCCTAAACTGGAGTTAAGTTAACTCTTCATATAGGGTAGTTTTAACTCTTCCTGGAGTTATAAAGACTCCAAAATGGAGTACAAAGTTTAGGTTCAAAATAACTCCTTTTTTGGAGTATCTTTAACTCCTCAATGAAACTCCAAAACTGGAGTTAATATAACTCTTCAAATGGGGTTATTATGACTCCAAAATGGAGTACAAAGTAACTCCTTTTTTGGGTAACTTTAACCCCTTGTTTTTCAACTGCAAAACTGGGGTTGAAATTACTCCAAAAATGGAGTAAAAATCTTCTGTTCACAATAACTCCTTTCCGAGGGTCATTTCAACTCCCCTACTTTAACTCCTAATCTGGGGTTAACTGCACTTTTACAATAGAACAAAGACAACATTATTTCTTGTACATCATGCAATTTACCGGTAGAACATTCCAAAACAAATAAGCAATGATTTAGAATTTTGAAATGCCACATTAACAAATGAATTTTGAATGCATGAGACAATGTTTCATGTTTGAAAACTAACCTCTTGCTTATCAATCGCTTACTACTGCATTTTATATACCATGAACAAAATGGATCTTTCCTCAATAAGCAATAACTGAAACCTTGAAGAAATTTATATTGCAATATCACTACAATAATAATTATTTTGAAATGTGATGAATTAAATGAACAATTTTTCCTCAACATATAAAATATTTACTCCTTGTACTAAATTTCTCAATAAACATTAACTCTTTGTAATAAATCCTTACTGAAACCTTGAAGAAATTTATATACAGTTCTCATTAAGTTAAATTCAGTACAATATAGTGTAAACGACAAACATGGACCTGTACATGTATTATTACATCTGTTGAAAAGTAGGCTCTTAAGAATTTAAAATAACTTCATGGTTGCTCAACTTCCAATGGCCATCAACAGCTATGAAGACTAAAAGTCATTATCGGTTGTAAGGGTATGAAAGAAAAATCAAGGTGGTCATTTACACCCGTTCTACAAAAGAGTCGAAACAAATTTGTTGACTGCCACCCTCTTTTTAGCAGCCTCAGGCTGATGTTTTCCTAACAATGTCTCACAAAAAAGATAAACATTACTAGCCTTAGCTGGGTATGAAATGATAAAAATAAAAAAGCATGCCATGACGAGGCCCAGAGCATTCGCAAGTGAGGTCCCTGCACCTAACGTGAGGACCTCAACTCCTTCCACTGCCAGTCACACACTAGATCGAGACACCAAAAATTTCCCAAAGTCAACTATTTTGGGGAACCTCCTTTCTTCTATAGCTTTATAAAATGAATCCTCTTCCTGTAAAAACAGACAAAATGTATTGAGACCCTGAATTGCCACTGACAGTCAAGATGCAGGAACTTTTATCTTAATCATAATCATTAATCTTGGGGTTACATTGTGCCAACTGCCAGTTCCAATGAGAAATAAAAGAGCACATACTGGCTGCATTATAAACTGTACACACGAATTGGCCATTTGGCAGTTCAGACAATAAATAGTGTAGAAAACAGCTTGCTCCATGGTCAGTATTTCCCAAAGACAATCATCTGTAGACAAGGTATAATTAACTCTTAAACTCTCCCATGGATGGGATAAGACAATTTAAACCTGCAGGTGTAGGTTGAAAATCTTTTTTTTTTAATTACCAACAATGAATAATAATTCTATTAGGATTAGGAGACAAGGGGAATTAAGATTCAACCTAGTTTAAAATTTTTTTACCTGAATTTGATTTTTTCTTAAAACATGAACATGTAATTTCTACAGGAGAATTAAAAGTGGAAATTGTATTACCATGGAGATCTTTACAACATCTTCCACACTCCCTCCTTCTTCTTCCAGAAGCCTGGGCAATATTACCACAGCAGCAGCCTCTTCAATTCCTTAGAGCAAAGAAAAATGCTTTAGATTAGAACCTTTTGGTTAGTGCAATAATAGGTACATGGAACTATTTCAGACAACAGCTTTGAGGCTGGTTTATACAGTGACATAGGCAAATGTCAGGGCTTGAAATAATTCCCTGGCTGGCGCCGGTTAGGTTGTCCGGACCCAATTCTGTCCAGACAAATGCACATTACGTCAACTGTACACCAGCCTTTAAACAAAGGCATCAATATTTTAGTGTTAAGTACCAGAGTATTCAGAGACATCAATAATTTGGTGTTAGGTACCAGAGCATCCAGGGAAACAGGTTTGCAAATCTTATGTGTCTACAGTTCATGTCATAAACAAATGCCCCAACTTATCTACAAATAAAGGGGTTGATATGAACAGAATTTTAAAATTGACACCCAAGGCTTAAGAGAAGTTATATTCAGTGAATTCATCATAAAGTTTGGAGCATCATTGCAAAATATGCAAGAGATAATGACATGGCTTTCATTGTCATAATTCACGGTGCAAATTTGTAGGAGTCTTGGGTATGGTGTATCTCCCTGTTTCAATGTGAAGTCACTGATTCTCAAGGGAAACCTTATTTACAGTGTATAGCTGACCTGTGAAAGCTTTTTTGTTTGAGTGCAGGAGTGGCAGCTGGGGCTTACTATAATTAAGGATATACACTGTATTTTCAGTAACATGGGCAGGGGCTTCATAAAGGGCCGGGCTTCAGGCAAATTGGCTGGCTGTAAACAAAGTTTTGCTCGCTGCCATGAGCACATGAAGGTACCTTTCACTCAAAATCATCGACCTTGAATTATAAGCTAGTTCCTTATCACAGAATTTTCACCCACGAAACCTGACATTCTTAGAGGGAATGCTTGGCTTTATGGCCAACTGCATGCAAATAATCTGTTTGTTACAATTTAACAGGTAGCGGCGCTAACGTTTGCCCTTGAAAAGACCCATAGGCTCTGACGGAAAACAGCCAGTTTCGCCCCCTGCCGACGGTTTCGCCTCGTTCGAGTTCGCCAGCAATAAATAGTGCATGGAAAGGAAATATTTTTTTAAAAGTTGTAAGCTTTTGAATTCAGTTTAGCCTCAAGTCGAAAGTGAATTAAATGGACAGTGAGACATCTTGATTTCAATAGAGGGGGACATGCCATGCAAGTAGAGGATTCTTTCTCGCAAGTCTTTTAGCATGTACGACGTCGTTCGCTTCTCTTGTATTTCGCACAGTCGGTTCGTTTACCTCCCAAGAGAAAGTTTCTCTCGAGGAAGTAAGCTGAAATAAGCCGCCTACGCAAAATACAAATAGAAGCGAACGACTTCGTACATGCTAAAACACTTCCCATACAGAAACCTTTGCTAGCAGGGTAGTGAGCATCAAGCTCACCTCCTCCTTTTCCAGCCTCGAAAGTGACTCTTCTTTACGTTTGACTTCAAAAGAAAGCTTGTAAATTTACTGTCCATCATCTAGAATTGACTAACGCAAGCAATAGGCCTTTAAATACTGTCGTAGTTTATCATAACTTCCGGTTATTGCATCATATCCTTTTCTAATATCTAGTGCACATGCGCAGTAGCATCTAGGAAAAACACGTGCAAATTGTTAACCTGCGATCAGGCCCATTTTTAGCTTCGCCCATATGTTCTCTTATGTCGTCGCTCGCTAAAATTGGGCCTGACCAAAAGTCTCTCAAGAATTCCGTTTGGTCGGCCAAATTTTGGCCGACCAAACTCGTGATCTGATTGGCTGTTGAAACGCCGGAAGTGAAAATGCCATCGTGATTGCGCGGAGCTCTCGCGAAGTCCTCGAGACTAATCCGCCATA
>BLFO01003539.1:490540-493040 GCA_014634245.1 Montipora cactus
CTCTCCTCCTGGAGTAAAGGTTACTCCAAAACAGTGAGTTATACCAACTCCACTGAGAGTGTTAAAATAACACCCATGGTAAGAGTTAAACTAACTCTCCTTTTGGAGTTGCAGTAACTCCTTTGGCGTTACTCTCATACGAGAGTAAAACTAACTCTCCTCCTCCTGCAGTAAAAGTTACTCCAAAATATTGAGTTATACCAACTCCAATGACAGAGTTAAAATAACTCCCCTACATTGCTATCAAATTAGAGTTAAAATAACTTCTCAATAATAGTTATATTAACTCCAACCTAAAATTTAACTCCAGAAGTTAGTTAAACTAAACTCCTTTTGAGAGTTAAACTCCAAAAAAATAACTCCATCCTTATGGGTTACATTAACTCTACTTCGAGAGAAAATAACTCCTTTTTTGAGTTATTTTAACTCGAAAAAAAGTAACTCCACCATGAGGAGTAAAATTAACTCTACTAGGGGAGTTATTATAACTCTCTAAAATTTACTGTGCACTTACTGCCTGGGGCCGACTCACAAGTAAGGCATACTTCAACAAAATTTTTGTTCTTGAAAAACGAACGCTCAGATCTATATTCTGTACTGACAAAAGGGAACATGCTGTTCCATTGTTTGTCAGTTGAAACTAACATTTCAACTCTTGATTTTCTCTATTATGAATCACTCTGTTGTTTAATGCATGACATTTTCAATCAAAAAGCACCTTCTAATATTCTTTACTGAAACTGCCTGTATTCATTCTTACGATACGCGCTCTTCAACAGCTCAAAACGTTTATAAATATTATATGGCCATCTCTCAAAAGGACTGGAAACAAACAAATTCAAGAATTTGATTGGCTAAAATCGATCTTGACCGCGGTCTAGATTTTCCCATATAGACCGGCATCTAGACCGATCTTGTCGTAACTGTTGTCCTCAAAAAGTTACAAACAAAGAACATTAAAACATTGGCTTTTTCCTGTTAATAATGCTACATGGAAGAATCAGTGGACCTTCACGAGGAAGCAGGTAAAGAAAACAAGCAAACAGTGGCAAATTTGAGTCCTGCCGAGGAAGCTACGAGCAAAGATGAAGTCGAAATTGAGAAATGTTTGAGGGGCAGAAATCAAAAAACACTCAATACAAGAATAAGAGCGATTTAAACGCATGGAAAAAATTTTGTGAGTCACTGAAAGAGTCTAGAGCAATTGAAAACATACCTGCCAATGAGCTCGACCTTCTTTTGTCCAAATTTTTCATCTCCGTTAGTAAACAAAATGGCACTGAGTACGAGCCGGGTACTTTAAGCGGCTTCCAGCGAAGTTTTCAACGCTACTTGCATGAAAAAGGAAGTCTTTTGGTCAAAAATAATCTAACACTACAAATTTGTGGAAATCGTTGATTTCAGCCTGAAAACACAGGTTTTGTAAAAAATAGTTTTTGGCAGTGATTTAAGCAGCTTTCATGGAAAAACCGTAAAAAGATAATTAGATTAAGATTATAATTTGGTCAAAAATTATCTAACACTACAAATTTGTGGATTGTTCATTCTTACAACCCTCTCTCTTCCATCAGGTTGAGTTAGGGATTCATGGTTTGCACTGAGAACTTTGTTTCCTTTGTGGCCCTCTATTCAGTTGTCTATTAAGTTCAATTCTCCTTTAATGTGAATGGCTGCACATCCGTGTAATTGGGAGGAAGATGCTCAACAGTTGCTCAGTCATGGTAACATTTTAAATTTTATTAAAATAATTTATGACATGGAGAAAATCCATTCATTTTGACCAGTTTAACTGCTAGACCTATATGGCCTGCAGAAATTTTACTGATCTTGTTATCCATCCAGCTCAAGATGTGACTGTCATATTTGGCGAGTCAAGGGAATTTTTGTTATTTTTCAGTTGATCTGGAAAGATATATAGCTAAATAATAATCATGGAACTTTTTGCTCTTCTCATACATTGCTTCTAAATTCACCCTTTGTGTGGGTCCCCTGTGATAACAATGATTAGTGAGTCCATAGCTAGATCTGAAAACTCAATCAGCATTACTGCTGGCTCTACCCAATTAATATTGGTCTCTAATTTATTTCCTTTTTAATTATTTTCAGGCTACCATGGAAATAGCAAGGAGTTGGACATTAGCAATTGTGTAACTGAAGAGATCAATAAAAATGTAAAATGAAGAGCTAGTTCAAGGTTCCAGTTGTTCTTCCTTATTGTAGAGAATACAGGTTTATCCTAGCAAGTATTTTATTGCTTTTGTGTACAATGTTGCTAGGTATTATGAATTCTGTGCTCTCTTTCCAGGGTGACAAAAGTCTCCTAAAATTCAAACTGCTCGACACAGCAGTACATGTAGAGAATCATACTAACACATGAACTACAGCTGTGTGTTTCACATTATCGTTCCGTTATCATTATCAATATAAGTATTGTTATTATCATCATCATCATCATCATCATTATCATTATTCCTTTCATTTATATATATATATATATATA
>BLFO01003539.1:522546-536776 GCA_014634245.1 Montipora cactus
ATAAAATTATTATTATTATTATTAGTATTGAATATTACAATCTACGAAATTACCTAAATGTAATACCAGCCCTTACGGACTCAAATCTATTAGGTATTTAGGAAGTAAACTGTGGAATAGCCTTGAGGACAAAGTTAGTTTTAAAAACCTGATTAGAAACAAGCTGATGTAGTTTACCCTTGCATATACGCACATACCTACATGTTAACTATTTTTTAACTCTAGTTTCAATGTAGATCATTTTCTTGTGTATTTATTACATTTATTTAGCTCGGTCTAACTAGCACCTTGTGTGCTAAATCATTGTCTTTTTACTGAGTTTAAATAAAGACTTTTACTATTCTTTACTTACTTTAGTACACAATTACGTAAAATGGCCAGTATTATAGCATACATAGTGTCCGAGAGAGGTGATGAAAATTGTGCCGTTTTGATTTCGTGACGTTTTGAAATCTTATCTGTAAGCGTGATTTAAACCAGTAGGTCAGAGACAAAAATAGTAGCTGTCAAAATTTAGATAAGCGGGCGCTCATGTTACACTGTAGGATTTGTTTTTGGGTGGATTTTGGATAGGTTGTATTGAGGGAGTGAACTGCGCATTGTGAGCTTTCATCGTTGTAAGGGACGCGTAATAAACGGGAGAATTTATACGTACATTGGGAGTCATCTTATTTCCGAAAGAGGCATGAAGTAGGTAATTGTGTTTTGATATATTTTTAATTAAATTAGATGCAAGCCCGGACGAAGTATCCCTTTAAGTCTAAGAATTTCCTTCTGTACCTATTTCTAACAATAAGTTAAGGGCGAAGGTTAGCGTTATTTTTAGGTCAGGGTAAATGCAGTTGTGTATCCTTACTTGAAGAGAAGCATTTGGGGGACACTGTGACAATAATATTGTCTGTGTTCTGAGACACAAGTGATGTTGAAGTTGGGCGAAAAAGCAAGGGGGCCATTCGTGAAGCCTACTGAAATCTGTGTGCATTTCTGGGCATATCTGCCTAGTGGGTAAGAAGGAACACTAATACATTACAGTATCAGAATCTCCTTCTGTGTTTTCCGCCAAGGACGACACCAATGTTCCAGGGCCTTTCCTGGCACTCTTACTTATCACCTAAAACAGACAAAAATATCAACAACATCTAAGTCGACTCCGGAACTACATCTCCTTTAAGCTTTATTTTAATGTTGCCCTGACCAATGACCACATACAAAAGAAAAAAAGTATACAATACTGTCAGTCATTGGCTTTTAGGTGGGTGTGTGTGAACCAAAGAGCTGACCAATTACATTGTATTCTTTGACCTGATGGAGAGCAAAGTCAGCTGTTTCTCCTTGTTTGCAGTGAAGGCAAAGTAACACACACCGATTAAGGTCTAACTGGATCAAATCAAACCCATTGAAAAGGTATATCCCAACAAAGCTGACTAAAGGCCAAGAACCCCATGCCCAGTGTTTCAGCGGATATATTTGCACTAACCTCTGCCCTCTCTTGCACCTCCACAGAGAATTCATTCTGTTTTCTTTTCTTGGAGGTGTCCACTGTTTCAGTCTGACTTCTTATATTTCCTGGGCTGGACTTGGTCTTAGTGACTCGGGATTTTTGCTTCTTTTGAAGCTCCCTAACCAGGTCATTCTTACTGGAGTCTAGAAAATAATGTTGAAATCAGTGAAGGCAAGAATTTGCTCACAGGATTCCCATAGACATCTCCTTGATCCTGACAGATTCGTTTCTGGCCCCACCCACCATTAAGAAATCCGCTTCTGAGCTAATCCCCTGTTGATGGGTTAATGTCAAAAATATACTATCAAATTACTTGTTAAAGTCAACAATAGTTCATAAGGGAGGCGGCGAACAGAAACAGGTCACTTGAATACCCCAATAAATCTCAATATTAATTATTTTTATTTTTATTTCATTAGTTTTGCAGTATACATGTACTTATTATATAACACATTGTAACAATGTCCAAATATGGTCATAGTTCGCTCAATATTCGTCATGCATACTCAACAGATATCCTGCGATATACGTTATTTTGTGTGTCACAGAGAAAATTTGGTAGTTTTTCCAGCTTTTTGTCGAATAAACGTACAAAATTGTGCTTTGTCATCAATGTGTTGAATAATAAAACAATATTATTATCCTGCTCAGTCTTATTATAAGGAATATCGCATGATTTTAGCCCACTCTGCCTACGGCCTCGTCGGCTATTAAAGTATCACTATCAGGCGATATTCTGTGCAATTTTGAAGGATACTTGTTAAATGTACATGTATGAACATGATAGAGTTGGGACAACAGCATAAAGCCTGGAGTTACAGTTACATGTAGCAAACAGGAAGCATGCTGGACATTATAAAATAATATACATGTAAGGTAGACCACAGCACTGAGAACTCCATACCCCTCTCTTAATGAACATTGCGTGGGTACTTAAAGTGGTACTACGACCAAAAAAAAATTCTGTCTTTTCTTTGGATTTCAAAACTATGTTAACTAAACACTAACTGACCCAAGTTTTAAGACCTGATTTTAAAAAGACACCTGTTTATTTTAACTGGAATTTTCTATTTATTGGTCCGCCATTACTAACTTTAAAATCTTGAGAGAGCTGGGTCGAGGAGAAAATGACGTCAAAGACTCACTGTTTACGAATGCAATGCGTGTGTACGCGGCCAAAGTAATATGCAGCACGGGAGTTTCAGGCTTTCAGACTTTTAAACCCGTGTTTTGCATATACAATAAATTGCGTTTACATGCTGAAATTTTAAGCTAGTGAGTAAATGACGTCATTTTGTCTAGATCCAACCCTCTGAGGTCAAATCGGCCAGTTTTGAACGTGAGTAATGGCGGACCGTGAAATCCAAAACTTACACTCAAAACAAACAGCCTTTGGATAAAATTCAAAGTGCAAAATTTTGCCAGTTAGCTGTTAGGCGAACACGCTTTCAAAATCTGAAGAAAAAAAGGAAATGATTTTTTGATCATAGTACCACTTTAAACGTCCCACATAATAAATCAACGAGTGTTATGAGACAGGGCTAATGATTATACCGGTAATGATTATAATGATAATAATAATAATAATAATAATAATAATAATAATAATAATAATAATAATAATAATAATAATAACGGTTTATTCAATACATGTTTTCGTACAAGAGTATTACAACATGTTTGTTTCATTATTGTCCTTATCCGATAAGACTCCAAGAGAGTGTAACCACTTTTGAAGTATAGTAGGTCATTACAATGGTAGCACAGCCCTCTCTCAGCATTAAATTTAAAGATCCTGAGTGTTGGTTTTGTCAGATTTTATTTCACAACCTACAACATGGTATGGTAGTCTGATGCTTAAACAAGTGAGCCACATGGAACAGTGCAGGTGGTTAATCACAGGACAAATGCTACGGTACTCTAAGTAGCTAGTCTAACTCTGTACAAAAATTACGTATGAACATGATACAGATTAAAAATAATTATCACCATACAGATTAAAAATAATTATATTCACTCACTACAGTGAGTAGGATACATCACACCACACAAGTCAGCTATAGTAGGGTGGCAGATCGGTGAGGAGTCAGAACAAACCAATGGAAATGAACATAATAATTATGGCTATTTCCATAATTGATTTATTAATTATTACGATTTGGACAACCAAAACTAAAACACTCAATATGTACATGTAACACAAGTGGTCATATTGAGCAATGACGTCATGATTCCTGCCTTATTTGTTTGTATTTAATACCCACAACTTGTATAAAAGCATGACTTTCGATTTCTACCATGTGTATTTATTGTCCATTCAATAAAAAGCAAATTACACGTTAACTCAAAGGTATCATTTTTATGTTCACAAGGCAAGAACGATATCTGACTCGTTTGCTGCACTTACTCGTGAGATAATGTTCTTGCCACTCAAGCATAAAATTCATATCTTTTCGCTACTGCCTAATATCCTCTATTTAGTATCACCCAACTAGTCGACTAATGCAAATGCTGCATTTTGATTGGCTACACTACTAGAGAACTATGAGTAATAGTCCTCAAGTAGCGAAAAGCGTCACGCTCTCTTTTGTTTTATTCACAAATAACTATATTTTCAACTTGCATTTGCTAACTTTATTACTGCCTTTTCTGTCTGACTAGTTGGGTGATACCGGTACTAAAAAAATTAGACCCTTCGCCCTCAAGGACCACGGCTCAATAGCCCATTCAGCTTCGCCTCATGGGCTATTAACTTGTAGCCCTTGTGGGCTACGGGTCTAATTGTTAATTAGTATCACCCTCCTAGTGAACTAATGCAAATGCTGCATTTTGATTGGCTACACTACAAGAGGACTATTAGTAATAGTCCTCGAGTAGCGAAAAGCGTGACGCTTTCTCTCATTTTATTCCCAAATAAAGATATTCTCAACTTGCATTTGCTAACTTTATTATTGCCTTTTCTGTCCGACTAGTTGGGTGATACTAAAACAATTAGACCCTTCACTCTCAAGGGCCACGGGTCTAATTGTTAATTATCAGCATTCCATTCACAATGTTTGTTGCTTCAAGCTCCACAAAAACATTGCAGTGGCATTGCAGTGACAAAATGTTCTACTTGCTCAGACTGGAAAGATTCAATCTTGGGGTACTCTCAATTAGGGTATCGTGCATACAAAAAGAAGCTACTGTAATTTAAAGAAAGTTGTTAATCATTCAGCAATAGCAGAAATGGTGAACATACGTGATGTGCTTATTTCATTATCTTGCAAAGAACTTGTTCCAGCCTAGAGAATGTAAAGATAATGCCAAAACGTTTAATATATTGTACATGTATGTGAATGCAATTTTTAAATTACTTAATTTTTAAATTGCTGCTTAAAAGCAGCAGTAAATGACTGCTGAACAATAATTTAAGTCTTGCTCAGGTATTCTAAATGATAGTTTTCGGGCCCCACACATGAAAATTTTATCTTAGTTCCCATTATATATTCACCCTTCAAGCAGTCCCCATTGATGGGCAGCCGAGTAAAATCTTCGGAGAACACACTTAAAACATACTGTAGGAAAAGCTTCTGAAGAAAACACACTTTAAAAATAAATTGAACAAATTGCTTCAGTGAAGTTTCTTAAAATTATGGAGATGCGTGTTGACGTGCATTTTTTTTGTGCACCCAGATGTTATTCACCCATTCACCCCAGTGACTGACTCTCAGGAGAGGGCAGGTTAAGAATAAGCGTTATTCATGTTATCACAACCTGAATTCTGACTTGACACTCATTCCCAAAAGATTTATTTAGCACTCTTCAAGAATAAAATTACAGTAACTGTAATCACACACACATTGAGCCAGATAAAGCAGTTTATGGTTCTTAATTGCAACAAGATAAACAGTGAACTACATCTGTGCAACCACTAGTCAAGACCACTTACTGATGACACATGTTTAAGTTCTTTCTCCTTTTCATATTTTAGTCTGTCCAACAAGCCTCTCACAGAATCAACATCATCCAGGGTCATTTCTTCCTCAACACCATAATCCTGCTGAGATAATATTATCAAGAAGTACAAAATCCCTTTTGAATTATTGCTCACTTTCAAAATTACTTGGAGCAGTCAAATCAGTCCCTTAAATTTTAATTTATGACAAAGGCATTCAATTTGAAAATTTTGGACTTTTTTTCATTATAATACCATTATAATAATAATTGTAATGTAATATTTAATTCAATAAATTCTGTCCATGTACAATTTTGTTCTGTGGTGTGACCAAGTTCCTTGGACAAGAATACATTTTTTTAAAAATACAATTATTATAGTACTCCAAGGCAAATGGATAAAGCTACATGTACAGTGTGTACATATTTGGTAAATTTAAGGTTTCTCCAACAAAATAGTTTAATTTTAACACCTTTACAATGGTGAAGATATAAACACATGTTTGCTCAACAACCATATGAAAGCCAACATTTTTAGTAATCAAAAGCAACCATTTTGAAAGAACACTTTATTTTATTAGTACACTGTAGGTATTCTGCAATATTTAAATACACGAAGCTTGAAAAGAGCCAGTCTAAGATACCTCATTATTTTAATATGTGTTGGGCTGTATAAGGTGTCCCATCCAGTCAAGCCTCAAAACACTTACAATATTAACATTATTAATGTATCAAACCTTCTCCCACACATGCACATGTATACAAACATGTATAAGGAAAAAAATTAAGAAATTTCGCACATTTTGAAGGCTAGGAATTCACTTTTAGAATTGCATTTCCCAAATTTTAACGAGGTTAGGAACCGTTCTTGTTTTCCCTTCATTTCTTCAGGGCTTCTGATAGGATGCGAAAAAAATTTAAAGATTATAAATGCGGAAATTTTTGGCCATATTATGCGTAAACATGCGTTGATTATGCGGAAATTACACCGGATTATGCGGAAATTTACACAATTTACAGAACTAATAATTAATCCCGTCCAATGCATTTACATGCTTATGTTAAATCAGGACTCAAAATTGCGACCAATACAGTCGCATTTACGAATGATTGTGTTCCCTTTTCGACATCGCCAATTTGCGACCAGCTTTTACCGTTAAAATAAAAGGGTTAGTAATCGGCATTTTGCCGAAACTTTTGTTAAAGTAAATAAAGGGATAAAAAAATATTTTGTTTCTCGTCATGAATTTTGCTTCAATTTGGAGATATGGAGCAAAATTGTGTTGTGGTTGAACCACGATCCATTCCCTAGAGCATTCACCATTTTCAGCGGTTTTTTACACATACGTATTGCAGCCTCTTATTTTGTTTTGTACAACTTCATCGCAATGATTCTCCCTACTTTTACAAATGATCAAGTTAATTTGTTACTATAACTTGCGGCTAAATTTTTATACCTTGTTGCATCATTTTTAAAAATTTCAAGCCTAGTAGCCTAGGGTATGTTATAAAAACGGTTTAACTAGAGTCCAGGCTCATAGCCGAAAAATGCGTAGAAAGTTAACTGCTTATGAACTTTCATCTTGCGAACGAAATGGCGTGTTTTCTTCAATGTTCAGGAAAATAAGCGTTTCAAAATGGTCAATCTCTTTGGCTTTTGTGTTTGTGAGGGTGGTAAGCAGCTGCTTCATCGCTAATATCTGGCATTTCTTCTGTTTTATTCTAGTAACCTATCTTAAAAGAACTTTTAAAACAAACAATATCATTATCAGAACAACCTCCTAAGGTTTTAAAAGTAGTGATACAAAGTTGACTTGGTGTAGAACATTTTGTACCCCTGAGATAATTACAGCTTAAAGCTTTGGCATTAAGCAACACTGGAGCTCACAAAACTTAAAGCAATGAAAACTAACAATCACCAGATTAGAAATATACAACCAAATATATGCAAAACTACATGTATTTCGCTGTAGCTGTGTTTAAATGTGAGAAAGATGCAAGGAAAGATAAGATATTTATTTTGATTCAAAGAATTAATGTCTTCTGCATCACTTGTGCCCACTTAAAAGCAATTCACCAAACACAAAGAAGTAAAAATTAGACACACAATATTCAAACTCACGAAATTATTTTCTTGATTGGCTTGACGGAGAAACACTAGTTTAGGATAGCACAGCAAGTGAGAGGAATATATCTTTGCCATTTTGTGGCTGAAATAAAGTTAGCATTCTAAAACACAAACTTTCCAAACAATAAAACCACATCACTTCAGCTGAAGCTTCAAAACCGCAAAAAATAATAAACAGCACTTTAATCGGTTCAGGTTGAGTAGCTCTCTAAAGAATATTACCACTTATTTTGTTCTTACCTGCATGTGCACAACAGTTATGCATATAAAGACCATATTTCTTTTAAAAGCAGCTGACACTGCCACCACAGGTGGTTATAGGTTTTAGATATTTATAACCTGTACCTTGAATGTAATCATACAGCAAGTTTGCAGAACATATAACCCCACTTGTCATTAATTACTCATGTCCTTAGACAGGAAATTAAAGCATGTTAGGATAATAATTGCTAATAATGACTGTACCAGCACTGAAGAGAGGTGTAAAAGAGAAAATTAAGATACTTGTTGCTGAGTGTATTTGGAGAATGCAATTTAGACAAGAGTCAACAAATAATACCAACCAATTTCACTTTCTATAAGGAAAAGAACTGAATTATGACATGTATGTATACATTGTAAAGCAAGAATCTTCACACATTCGTGTGAAAGTTATTGAATTCCAAAGCAGGAATAGGAATCAATATTAACAAAGCCAACCACCTACCAAGACTTTCATTAATTTACAATGCTGATACCAAGATTCTCCTAAAGTTTGAAATTTCATCTTGGTGCTTACTAATTAAAGATATTTTTGCCCCCGTGTGTGATTATGCAGGAAATGTAGATCTTAACAAGTGTCATTGAAATCCAAAAAGAAAATTGGGGCAAACCATGCATTTTTCAAAGATAATTCATGAATAATATTTGTAAAAAGCTTTAAAATACAAAGCAATGTATGGCATTCTTTCTCAAATTGAAGCTTAAGAATCTTGCAAAAATGCATGGTTACCCCCAATTTTCTTTTTGGATACCAAGAGCAGGGTTGTCATTAAGTTTTGAAGCAGGTGTAGCACTCAAGATTTCACCCGTAACATGTAAATAAATGGTCAAAGGCCATGTAAAGGAAGGCCTGAAGGGCCAGAGCCCCTAGGGGGGTCTTGGGGCATGCTCCACCAGAAAAGTCTTCAAATTAGATCCTCGGAAATGCATTTTCCAGCCCTCTGAGGTGCAATCAATCAAAAAGTGATGAAAATAAAACAGGGCAAAAAGATAAACTTCACAATGAATAAAGATATTTACTAACCATGTGGAAATGGTCATGCATCACAGAACCTTGAAAAATGGTTAGTGGAATCCCATTTATATCAAGTACGATGCATTGATAATGATTTTGTTACTGAAAAAAATGGCGTCGGAATCCAACAACGATCGATCAGGGGTGTTCTTCAAAGGTTTCTTACAGAAAATGTTTGGATTTTTATTAAAAGCACATCTTAGAATCAGAAACACAGACAACACAAGGCAGTAATTATATTTTCTGTAGAAGGTAAATATTTATAAATAAATTTCAATTTGTTTTGCACCATGAATATTCATTCTGCAGCAACCATCACCCGTAACATTGACTGGGCTCAGCCGTAACAGGTGTTACGGGTTACGGCCCCTAATGACAGCCCTGCCAAGAGTACTTACTAAGATCTACTTTCTCCAAATAGTTTTAAACTGCGCAAAAATATCACTGTATTAGTATATTTAAGCATCACCGATAGGAAATCTGAGTATCTGGAGATGCGCAGAACATATGCGCAATAACAATACTAGGCACCATCCATAAGACAAGCTTTATGTGCAGAAGAAATTGAAGTTCAAAATCAAAGCGAAAATTTAATTTCTGAAAGGATATTGTATCAATGTCTTTAAAGCAGCAAAAGATTTTAGAAATCAATGAAATAAATAAAACACCAGTAAAAATCATTAGTTTCAAGTCATCTAAGACAAGGGAAATTTTCTTCACTTCATCATGATGAAGGAGTGCTTATAAATAATAATTATCATGATTAGCCTTTAATTTTTATTTCTATTTCTAAAAAAATTCCAACTACATGTAGTGCACCATGTCTTTTTTGAAAGCATGAATTCATAAGGTTTTTATCATGACATGGAAATACCAATTGAAAATACACAGAAATCTTCAGATCTACAATAGAAGAATTCTACAATTCTGACAGAGGTAAACTTCTAAGAGGCTGATTACTAGATGTTGCTGCCAAAAATGTTTCATATGCCATTTCCGTAACTCAGTGTAAATATGTCAAGCTTATCGTGTTCTGATTTCTTCAGGTTATTTAATAATTTAAACAGTTCTGTGGTGACAGAGAAGTCAGCAAAGGAAATAGTGGCATATTATAAAAGCTGGACTGGACCCAGGTGGACTCTGGACTCCGGACCATCAACCAAAAATTTCAATTTCAAAAAATTAAAAAGCAAGAAGCAAATTCACCTTCAACTTAACCTAAAATAGTTTTACTAGTAGATAAGCGACACCATTATCTGTAAGCTGGAGAACAGAAGGGATGACTCGAAAACGCATATGTGTTGGTTGTTTGGAACGCACACGCATATTCAACTTGGCAAACTAATCTCGCTCTCATGTGTTGCATTGGCTTTCGCGTTCATCATATTTTATTTTGTCTCTGAGAATCTCACTGCACTGTTTTGTTAAACGAATGATTTGCTTCAGATTGCCAAGAGGACCTTTGACAAAGAGATTTTCAGTGTTAAAGATTGGTTGATAATAAGGCAATTTCAACATTTTGCCCTCTGTGTTTGGCGGCACAGTGTTGCGTGACTTTAGTGAACTGATCCAATTTTTAGAGTTAACTGACCTGCCTGCAAATTTCCCTCTTGTCATGGGGGATGTGTTGTCAATTCATCTCAATAAAGAAGGATGTTATTGCTCTTGACCTCTGACTTAGAGAGGGCAAAGTAGCCCAGACCACTCTATTGATTCAGTTTGCGAGGCTTAGTATCTTTGAGAATAATTTCCTTAAATCCAAATTAAATCCATAACAATTAAATTAACGCCTACCTCAAAGAACAAAAGAACTGGCAGTCTGAAGCAAATCGCTCTTATAAGAAAAAATGCAGTGGGATTCTCAGAGACAAAATAAAATGTGATGAAGACGAAAGCCAATGCAGCAGATAAGAGGGAAATTAGTTTGCTATATAAGTTAAATACGCATGCGCGTTCCAAACACCAAAACATGTGCTTTTTCAAGTCATCCCTTCTGTTCTCTGACTTACAGATAATGGTGTCGCTTATCTATTAAACTATTTAACTTAAGTTGAAATTGAATTTACTCGTTGCTTTCTAACTTTTTTTAAATTGATTTTTTGGTTAATGGTACCATGGGTCCAAAGTCCAGAGTCCAACTGGGTCCAGTCCAGCTTTTATAATATGCCAGAAATAGCTACCTAATTCCTTTGTCAGTTATATAAAAGAGATTGACCCCTGACTGACAAGTTCATTATTATTCATTATTATTGACAATTTCCTTGATTCAGAAGTAAATGTGAACCCCAATAATACAGTAAGTACATGACATTGTATTACTTATAAGCTTCTTATGAAAGTGGAAATTACTTAAATTGATGATTATGGGGAAATTGGTTAAAATGAAAGGAATGTGTTAGCTAACATTGAGATATCGTTCCTCTTTAGAATGATATATAATCACAACAATCATAAGTCTCAGTGATTTACCAGGAACAATGCCTCTGTATGCTAGATTTGGGTTAATCAATTTTGCCAAATTAGCAGATCATGCAGAATGTTTTCTTTTGAACATCTGAACATCATAAGCACAGTACAGATTTTCTTTAAAGCTTCACACATTCTAGGAACAGTAAGTTTAAAAAGTCTTAACAACTACAGTATGATTTCCTTTCAAATGCTATTTTATATCACCCAACATTAACACTTAGCAATACAAATTGTTGTGTTAAATTTATCCTCATTTGAAGAACAAAACCTGAGGTAGATATTTTAAAGAAAGGTTCTTTTACAGCTACAAGTACCACAAATTTAAGCCGTTATTAGACAATAATAATTGAGTTTAACAATAAAATGATATATGAAATGGATCATGTATTGAATTGCGGATATGAAATCAAGTGAAGCTATGATCCTTGCAGTTATGAATGCAATTTTTGCAATTGACTAGAGCATCACACAGGTATCGTGAGGTCACGGGTTCAAACTTGATTGAAGTCCTGAATTTTTCAGGACTCTCTATGCAATTGCAAAAATTGTGTTCATGACTGATTCACTTAATAATTGGGTTTGTCCTAATTTACAGAGTTATAGACAGGGATGGTTAATGCATAAGGTATTATAGAATCATCACATGATTCATGAAGAGCTACATATTCAAACACAAAAATAAAAATGCAAAAAAGGCTGTTTTCCTTCTCTTGTGTGCATTTCTCAATTTGCAATGTGCAGATCTAGGCAAAGTGTTTAGAAAAAAGTGTAAAAGAAAGAAAGACAACAATTAAAGGGGATATACGGCACAATGAAATGCATGAAAAGAAAGGCACTAATTGTATTAAGGGATCACATAAAAATTTGATTTCAATTTTGTAATAAAATATTATTTCAAAGCAAAGCATGAAAGGTTACTCCAGGAGGTCTGGAGCTAGTGTTACAAAGTTCAACCTGTGATAAGAGAAATTGAATAAACTACTTTAAGAGGCTGTTACACTGTAAAAATAACAAGATGGCTTTTCTATTTCAATAAATCCGACGTGAAACGGCTAGACAGTATTTAAGCTTCACATAATCCGTAGAAGGGGTCGAAAGATCAAGGACTACGTGGCAATCGGCCCGGTTCGTCAGAAGGAAACTGCGTTTTCTTTAGCCGGTTTAATATGGTGTTAAAATTGAATTGAATAAAAGGTCAACAAGAAAGTCCTTTCGTGATCGACAGATTCACAAAGTTTACTTCGCATCTCCTTTCCAAGATTGTTCGCTTATGATCTTCCAGGTTGAGTTCGCCGAGACCGAGTACAGATTTATTTTTATGCCTTGGCACATTGATAAGGATCGTTTTCATCCAATTCTTTTTCCACAGCTTGCAGTCTTAAGTTTCTCTACGTAAGAAACCCAGTATTCTCGAGCTATCACAGATGACCTTAACTACATAGTTTGTATCACTGAAACGGTAGAAATTGCTCTTCCGTGTCGCAACAATATAGATGTACACAAGCACATGTACACCCTATAGTTCCATCACTGCTGCTTTCAAAACCCCTGAAGATTAAAGTGCTAAAGAAATGAAACGCGCAAAACACCATGCAAATGACATTTTAGACAAAAGTCTGGAACACCAAAGAGTATCTGTACTTTGCATCCAACGATCGCCGAATAGAAGTTATTATTGGGTCGATGGCGTGTATCAAAGAGATAACGACGTTGCCTGACAACGTTGAATAATTTTTACAGAACAACAATACATATCTTACCTTTTCTTCCATGTTTTCTCACGTTAAGAGGAGAACTGAGTTTGATAGAAGCAGTCTTCCTTCTGTGTTTGGTTGCTCCTGCCGCTCAGGATCGAAGGGCTACCCCGACCAGATGTGATAACAAACAGACACGAGCTGACAACATGAATTTTACATTTCACCTCAAAACACAGCTTGAGTTAAGGACTTCCCCTAAATCACCTTAATTGAGGACACAATAGTGAATACCACGGAAAAAAAAAAACAAAGCACCCGTGCCCGAAAGCTCCCAAACAAAAGCTGCAATGTTTCAAGTGAGAAGGACGAAATGCGCTTGATCCAGCGCTATTAAATTGACGAGTTGTGATTGGTTAATTGTGCATTTATGCTTGCGTAATAAAATGATTATTTGCACGTGCTCTCGTTCCAAGTGACTTTCCCTGGAAGATGTTGAATAAGAATCAGGAATCGATCGTATCAAATTCAAAACGAGGAGAATATCGATAAAGAAAAAAACAACGGAGGACTTTAATTACTATTATTCATTGTGTCGTATTCAACAAAAGTCATATGAAACTGTTATGACAATATTAACAGACCACTCTCTTTTAATGGTCTTTAGTCTTTATTAGACGAATATCAATTACACAACACGAAATATCTTTAAACAAGTTGCTCAATTCTTTATCTCTAGCGTGTCCTTTGTCGATTTTTAAGATCTAAAAATGTCATCTGACACCCCTTTGATTCGATAAATGAAGTCTGGCGACTGTACTGACGAGCCGGCTCGTTTGCCACCCACTTCCGAGCCAACAGTCTGACATGCGCCAGTATTTTTTCGACTCGTTCTTTCAATCCATTGCCGAGCCAAACGAGTCACCAGTATAGCAGACCCCAATATTTACATAGCTCGTTATTTCATCTAGAATTGACACCAGAAAAAATGTCGAAGTTGAGAGCCGGAAAATGTTTGATTGATCCCAGTCTGGTCTTGTTTTCATAGAGACTTTAACCATGGGGTTATTGGTGGAAATGCCTTCCGGTGTACTTGTTTAGGTCAAGTACCGTCCGCTTTTTCTCAGTTTTTTTTTTGTCTCGAGCTCTCTATTTTATCGTATTTGTCTTGTCCAAAGAGAACAGGATATATGACACTTGTTATATGACACTTGGCATGTTTCTCC
>BLFO01003539.1:544958-549958 GCA_014634245.1 Montipora cactus
TTTCTTGGCATCGTTCCCGCCAATCACGATCTCGCAAATAATCACATACAAAACCCACAGCAATTCAGTGCAGCGGCAGAAAAGTGTTGCTTCTGATTGCGAATATGTTTAGCCAATTAAGAAGCAAGGTAAACCAGCTGAGCACCAATTTACAATGAAAAAAGAATAATTACGAAAGACCGAAGTGAACTGAAAACCGTCCTAATAAAACAATTCCGCATGCACCTTCTCTGCCGGGGACGAACAAAGTGGATTTTAAACCACCACGCCGGCTGCTAAAACGCTACGAACCAAAAGTACCATTAGTTTAATAAGGACAAATAATTGAGCGCCATTTGTGGCAAGCATTGTAGGTCATTTCCTTGTCGTAAGTACTCTGCAAAACGGGAACTTCGGTAAATTCTCAAATAACTTGATACGAGATCTTCACGACAATGCGAGCATACGACAGTGAATCGTTCATTGGTTAATTCCTACTAGTTATAGGATTCTTCTCTCACATTGTACAACATGAAGGAGATGAACTGAGTAACATTTTCGTTGACGCTGTTTAAACACAACGCAATAATAAGTCCAGGCTTCATGATTATCAAAGACCACCCCTCTAATTATCAGGGAGTGCCAGACGCACACTCACCTCTCTAACGTGAGAGTAAAGAAAGTGTCCAGCGCACATCACTTGATGCATGCCAATCAGTGTACTAACTTGATTGACAACTGCAATCAACTGAAAATGAAACCAAAGAACAGAGATATGAAAACGATACTTGAGAAAGGAGCCTAGTAAGGCACTGAGTACCAGTCGCGGCAAGTCAGAGTCGTGAGATCTTAGAACAGCCGATACGAACGCAGTTAACACAGACACAAAATGCTGCTGGACTGAAATTTGTTCAAACATCACAGATACTTTTTGACTCGTTCGAAAAATTCTCAAGAGAAAGCCAGAATTTCGTGTAATGGTAGGAAGGCCGAAGGGAAGGCAAGTTGCTCCAAGACCCGCCTTCCTCTCAAATTTTCCGCCTTAATAAAAGGTATATCTCACTTTATTATATCTCTCAGATAGTACGCGCGCTGTGATTGGCTAAATTAGCAGGCCGTATTCTTCAGTATGGCCCGCTAAATTTGAAATTTTGATAAAATATTCTCCAACAGGTTTTCTTCTGTCATTTATGTTACATAAACTTGTAAAGCCGTTTGAATCTTGCAAGCAAATTTCAAAAAGCCAAGAAGATTTATTCGTATTTTGGATTTTGACCTGGCAATCTTTGTCCAGTTGAACCTTCAGCTTGACGTCAACTAGTCTCCTTTCCCAAGCGCCTGATTACCTTGAGCAGAGATATAATAAATATCTTCATAACAGCGGTTTTCTCGGTCCGTGCTGAAACTTACGGATTTTCGTTTTCCCGTTGATTTGTGGCCCGCGCGCTTCGCGCTTTGGCAATAAGTCAACGGAAAAAAAAATCGGTGTGTAACTTACAGTACGGACCTCGAACTCGGTTTATAGTTAGAGGTATATATGAGATGCCAGCTATACAAAATAGTTTGACCTGAAGAACAACTACATCACCTGTTTCTTGCCCATTTCGATACCATCCTGTAGCTTGTCAGTGTTGGTTCTGAGCGAAAAGAAAGGGAGCCACATTGTATTAATACCCACAGCACCTTTACGTCATCGAGTCAATAGGGTGGACTAGTAGAGAACGTAAAGGAGAATTTATATTAAGGACGGTGCCTACTATTGTTATTGTGCATACGTTCTGCGCATCTCGAGATACTCGGGTTTCCTATCGGTGATGCTTACTAAAAAAGGGATATTTTTGCGCGGTTTAAGACTATCCGGAGAAAGTAGATCTTAGTAAGTACCCTTAGTATCCAAAAAGAAAATTGGGGGTAACCATGCATTTTTGAGAGATAATTAAGCTTCAATTTGAGAAAGAACGCCATACATTGCTTTGTATTTTAAAGCTTTTTGCAAATATTATTCATAAATTATCTTTGAAAAATGCGGGGTTACCCCCAATTTTCTTTTTGGATTTCAATAACACTTGTTAAGATCTACATTTCCTGCATAATCACACACCGGGGCAAAAATATCTTTAATTAGTAGGCACCGCCCTTAACACCAGTTTCTTCAGAAATTAATTCATTTTCGTTGGGAAACTTCACTAACATTTCACAGCGTGAACAAGGTATCTACCCTGAATTTTGGTGTTTTACTCCAGAATAACACAGCACAGTTTCTAAGAAACACACCCCTTGAGTTTGATTATCATGGAAATGATGATCAAGAATGAAGTTAAACTTCAACATTTGGCTCAGAGCTGGACGCGAGATCAAAAGATTGTAAAAAGAAAAAGAACCTATCGGCAAGCTAGTTTGGTTCCTGGTGATTTTCACTACCTTGACAAAGCATCAAGAGCCTCCAAGAAATTGTCCCACTTCGTCATTCCCTCGTTCTGGAAAAAGAAGAAGACTTCGTTCGCGCTAAGAATACAGAAAACGGTTAATTGCTGTGCTGAAGACATGTACTTTAAAAGAAAAAGTATTTTTCAAAAAAAAGGCTTCAAGAGATTTGAAAATCGCCGGTATTTTGGTGAAAATCCCCCTGTTAATCGGGTCAGTAAAACTTACCGGAGCCTCTAGAAGAGCGTTTACCCCATAAACAACATCACTGGCACTTAGCTGAAACAAGAAACCAAAACCTGCAATTAATCACGCTTAAGTTGTTTACTGCATCTATCATAATTTTGTGATCTCCCTTTATACCTTTTACTGCTACCAATTAGCTAGTTTGCAGCAACCGTTCGTCGACCGTCAAAAAACTAAAATCGAAAATGGGGTCGAAATTAGCCAATCACAGCGCTTGAGGTAATCCATTAGCGCGTTCCGCTAAAGTGATTGACGGCGGTGAAAAACGAGTCGTTGATTGGAGTCGGCAAACTAATGACAAGCGTAATATAACCAATTAGACTACTTTTTTCAATTTAGGTTGTGGTATAGTGTGCTCTACATGCAGCGCAAAAAGGGAAGGGTACGTTTCTTCGAGATGCTTTAGAACTCGAGCGTTATTAGTTACGACAACTGTGCCTTCATCCTCAAGAGAGGGAAATCTGGATGTCGAGTCGTATATGAATCAATTGCTGGCTAGGTAAACTTCGCTGGGTACCAGAGGCTTTGCTCTGGTGTGATCCGCGCAAAAGAGTGTCCTCCAGGAACTCTGTGCCTCAAGCGTGCAAAAGGAAAAATAAAACAACTCTGTTACCCAGGAGCGTTGCTTTTACCTTGGTTTTGAATCCATACTGAACGTGAAATGATCCATAAGAAATCTCATCCAGCCTTGAAAATAGTAAACATATTGTGTATAGCATCTTAATATTTTCATACTACCAGAAGCAGTTTTCTATTGAGCGTATCAAGCCATAAAAAGCGCCCTTCAGTGTGATTAATAATAAAAATAATTTTCTCATTATTGGTGTCTTAAGCATATAAATGAAGCCCAACGCAATGGCTTTACCAATTGCAAAACCTGCAAATTGAAGGAGATAAATGCAAATGTTACTTTTTCATGAGAGGGGGAAACCAGAGTAGCGACAAAACACCCCTCAGGGCAGAGTCAACACACATCTGGAAATCACCCTTAGACACATTGGTGGAGGGTAAGTGGTCTCTCACCACTAGTCGAACCGTGCTCCCCAAGTGAGGTGTATGTACTTTTGAGACCACGGCACCATGTTTCAGGCTTCTCAATACTATTGTGAATCACCACTTCTGATAAAATTTTCAGTCTCAACGCTTAAAAAATTTATTGTCAAACTGTTCTTCTGACCGAGGTTGTTTGACAGCAACAAAAAGAATATTATTTATTATTTCACTATTACGCCATTTTATCATATTTGGTCAAGAGAAGGCGCAAAATATAAGACGGTAGGTTTAGAACAGAGCAAATACGGACGGAACGGGAGATTTTCAATGAAAGAAATTGTTTTCAACGCGATACAAAGCCTGAGAATTTAGCTTGTCATCGCTTGTCTCTCGTCATTTCGTTTATACAATCAAATAAAGGACATTTGGCTGGCTTTCTGTGCTGTTTACATCGTTCGCAAGCCGGCGCCCTGAAGGACAGATGATGCATTTTTTTAGAAACACTCTTACAAGATAAAATTGAATCAAAATAACACCTTTTTGTAGTGGATAATAAATCTCTTATTCGATGATCTACCATATATAACTCGCGGACATTTTGCTCATTTCTCGTATTTTTCCTCGCCCCTGCGGGGCTCGGAAAAATACTACGCAACTCGCAAAATATCCGCAAATGAGAATACCGGTAGGTTGCATTTTGGAAGTCAAGCACAAGAGCGCTTATTTCACCGTGAAAACGGGTTTGATGCAAGGATGAGGCCTTGTTCTTGCACTTATGCCTGCGTTCATGAAACAAAGAATAAGCACAAAGAAATTTGCTATGACTGGCAAATTAAAGCACTCACTCCAGATTCCCCACATGTATTTGGGCAGATGTCGTGGTTGATTTTGATGCTTATGTCAACATTCGTTTTCACTTAGCATAAGCTGCTGCTGCTTGCCCCTCTTATTGCATTGCTAGTGAAAACCAGGCTACAATATCAACCAACCTTGCCCTGGGAATGAGGTTGCAATATCAACTTGTCTTTTTGGGACAGTCACCCTTTCAACCTGGATGACACTAATAATATCGCTTAACACAGTGATGCGCCACTTTCAAGGCAATACAAATATCTAGACAAGTTAAATGGAAAAACCCCTGAGTTTCCTAAGATTTAGCAATGATTGCAAAAACATTGGACTGACATGGCACACAGCTGTCAACTATCAAACCTACCCAAACCTTTCAGCAGATTTTTCAACTGAAGGTTTTAAAATGCTCCTCAGTTCAAAATCCATACTGGAGTACTTCTGCTGACTTTGAACCAAAGGGATGCTAACAGGAAATAAGAAGGAAAACACACGCCATTAACACAATA
>BLFO01003539.1:554958-559958 GCA_014634245.1 Montipora cactus
ATAATCTTAACGTTGAAGTAGTGAGCCAAATAACACGGCGCTTTTCCTTCCTTGGCGGACGACCTTTCTTCACAGTTTTCATTTCGCTTTTAACACGAACACAACACCCAAATAACGCCAAAAATACAATATTTAAACATTTAGGAAAATATTAATAAAGTTTGAAGCTACTGGGCATCCAAAACACGACGATGTGTGGCGATGGAATTTGACTTTTCAAGAAATACTAGTTTCTGTATTACAGAAAATGGCGCCTATAGCTTGCACGCCTGCAAAGACTTGTGGTTGTTGGTGGCCCTTGAACGCTATTATAATAGCTACAAGGATCAGAACAGGATCAGAACAGATGTTGAGGTCACCAAGGATCGAACTGGGGTCCTCTTGCTCGGAAAGCCGTGCACTTAAACCAACTGAGCTTAATACGCCTGCTCCTAAGATTAGAAGACTTTTCCAACTGTTTTCTGCTGACACACAAAGCTGCTGGGAATAATCTGTAAGATGCTGGTAACGACGTGGCCAAATTCGGATAAGTGCCGATGCTGCTTGCTGTAGTTGGACTTGGTTGGTCTTCGGGGGCTTACCGGCTCACACAGAGTCCAACAGACTAGACTTGAACAAACTCAAGACTTAATTACCTTCTCCTTTAATAGCTAAATCACAGTGCTTATATACATAATGGTAGCTAGCTGAACGTGATTAAATATGTGAGGGAGTATACGATGTTCTGTCCTAGTCAGCATCCTAATTCGTTAGTGAGCATAACACCTTACTTACTTATCAATACATATGTAAATCCTGAGCAACTAGGCGTTTAGAATCCTACATGAAATCCTAGTAGAAGAAAGGACTAGTTCCTACGATGTAACAACCATGCGAACTTTGCAAGGAGGCGCTACTGCCATTGAAATTTGCAAACCCTGATTGGCAGATAATTTGTAAACAATTTTTTTCGGTGGCCACAGTAAGGCACGTTGCACTGTAATTCGAGAAGCCAATTAGCTATTTTCAACCATTTCAGCCAAATTGGAAGCTATAATGGTATTTAAAACACATAAGACCACAAATCATAGCCTACATGAATGTTTCCCATGGGAAAAAGATAAAAATAATGAAACCCCTTCATAATACCAAAAGGTATGGCTTTGGTTTGCTAAATCAAGCTTAGTTACATAGTTGAAAACAATGATCAACCAAACCAATAAAAAGCTTTTTTTTTCCCCAACAGAACAAGAAAATACCCCAACCATTTAGAAAAGGTTTGTCCAAATAGTACAGAACTTAATAAACTATTGCAAGAAAGTTTCATAAACTAAAGAGGAGAATCTCACCTGTTCTGGTGCCAGCGCCTTTTTGACTGTCGTTTCGAAAGAGGAGAGTCCTGAAAAAAATCCAATTTTTGTCATAATTTATTGTATAAAGGATGCCAGGTTGAGAGTTTGAGTGAGTAGTAACTTAATATCATGATGACGTAATCCCAGTGATTTAGCCGGAAACATATGGTCAGCATGTGTACTTTAGGAGTCAGTCTGAGAATAATTACCGGTATGTAGTTTTATGAATGAGGAGCAGCGATGGCAGAGTGATCATTGAGAGCGCTTGCCTCCCACGAATGTGGCCTGGGTTCAATTCCCAGACTTGGCGTGCCATGTTGTTGCTTCTCCACTCAGCTCCAGGTCTTTGTCTTCCAGTTTTCCACTCTCCTCAAAGACCATTGTATGACTTTATTAACTTTGTTTGAATAGACTACCCCAGTGCTAGAAACAGTTGATTTCTGGTATTCACTATGATACAATGCACTATGATTTGATGTGTGCACAACCAAAAGATGCTAATTTAGGCAGCAGTGCAGTGCACTACTTACTCCATCTGCAGTTCTCCTTCGTTTTGAGGAAGGTTCAGATCCCTCTTCATCAGACTCTTCAAATTCATCCTCAAAAAATAAAAATGCACAGGTTGAACTCACATGGATTTATTGGTGATTCAAATTACCCTCTGAGACAGTCTTAGAGAGGATCCGGAAAGAGGGGTGGCTGACTCCCCCAATGGGTGTCAGGATGGCTATCCACGTCTCAACAACATGCAACAAGGTTCAACTGAGTTTCTAAATAGAGAGTTCTGCACACTGCTAAAATACATTTTTCTCTGTGTACTCTCACAAAATAAAAGAATTATTGATTTGATTTGATTTGATTGTTTGTGATAACTGACATGTAAGAATTAAATCGTGATCATTCTGCCTTGAAGCTGATGTGCTTCCCATTAATAAGTCAACAAAACATGACCAGTATATACCACTTAAAAGAAAAACTGCTTCTCACAGACTCTGATTAGTTTATAATAATTATTGAGACTAACAAAAATAACAAAAGTGCTTTACATCACCAAGCAGTCAATACAAACAAAATGGCTTCCTGTAATCCTAATTAACTACAGCTTAGTTCTTTGTTTTACGTGATTGTCATGGAAAGTGGATGATATTTCCTGTCTACCATCAAGGCTCCCTCCTCCCCCCTCCCACCCCCCCCCCCCATTCACTTCAGTAAATAATAGTTTAATACCTATAATAGCATACATGTATAAATCATCATCTGTGTAAATTTACCTCAGAATCTGCATAAATATCATCAAAATCAGGAACTGTGAGGTGTTCTCCTTCTTTCATGAGCAGTTTCACTTGATCCTGGTTGTAGATATTATCCAGGTCCAAGGGTCGATGACTGAAAATACCGGTACAAGATTACAACATTAATAGACAAAGTAGCATGTGAGGGCCAAAAACTGGTAAAATAATAATAAAAATTCAGTTGAACCAGTGTGTTGGAAAAGATTCTTTTGGGAGTTTTCTCTTTTCCTTAGAAAACAAAATGAAATCATTTTTGGACAGTCCAGTATTTAAAGATTGAGACCCTGTACTTGACTTCAATGGGTTTCTTATTCTCTTCAAGAACAGGACCAAGTCTCCCTACATCATGTTATAACTTAGTAAGTGACCTCCAGAGGAGCTTTTGCTGCATATCTATAAATATTCAGGGTTTCAATAAGAGCCTGCAGCCAGCGAAATTTGCCATCTATCGCATGCACGCGAACTTGCCACCTACTTTTCCTTGGAAATTACCGGTACCGCAAATTTTACAAATAACGTGAACAGGGTTTGTACTCTTTTAAGCTTGCATGACTTTCCATGACTTTTTGCATGGCCTTCTCAGGGTTTTCAATAGAACTTTTAGCCAGAGGAGCAGGCAGAGAATGGACAACATGCATGAATGTCACACTTTATGAGGACATGAGCTTTTAAGGGGGCTCCGGGGGCCACTGCCTCCTACTGAAAACACTGCCTTAAGTTTAGCTGCTACGTAAGAAAATTTTCAAAACTATCCTTATTTTAGAATATTTTCTAACATACATGTACATGTAACTCAGTTCAATTTTGAATAAATTTACAACCTCTGTCCGCCAAACCTCCGATTGTTTCATAGAAACTAGTCTTTATTTCATTTTATCCTTGCTTTGACAACTGCAATGATTAATTTACCATTTATAATTATAATTTTCCATGACTTTCCATGACCGACCATAAAATTCCACAACTTTCCAGGCCTGTAAAATGAAATTCTTAAATTTCATGACTTTCCAGATTTTCCATGACCTGTACAAAGCCTGATGAGAAACATTCCAACAGAACACAAGCCTACATTAGGGTCGGGAAAGTTTTGTTCATGAAAAACAAAAGAGATGCCTGAATTCTGAGTATTTTCGGCAACGATGTCCGAGTGTTTCCCTGTCCATGTTAAGGCGGTGATCAAGGAGCCAGCACACACTTTTTTGAGGCAGCAGTCCAGTGCTTGGTGTAAGCTGCCTGATTTGTAAACTACATTTGAATTGTGACGTGACGACATTCACAAAAGGTCTTTTTGGTCAGGACAGATGAAATACATTGCAGAATGCTGTACAGAATGAAAAGGAGCTTTAAAGGGGGCTAATTTCACCCTATTTCAATGTCTTTCCATCAAATGAATTTCAAAATTTTGGATTATTCATGTACTCTATCTGAGCAAAAATGCCAAAATTTAATGATATTACCTAGTGTTATATTCAAATACACTAATTCGTTCTCAAGAATGCGGTAAATGCATTCTGAGAGACCCAGATTTCAATTTTTTTCCCGGGGGTAGATGCCTCCAAACCCTCCTACAAGCTCGGGCCTTCGGCCCTGGCGGGAAGTGTACCTTTGGTGTGCATTGTCCTTTGTCTGCCTGCTCCTCAGGTTTTGTTGCCTACAAAAATTCTTATTGAAAACCCTGACACAAAGTTCCTTTGTGTACTCCACTATGCACACTCATCAAAGATTATGATGATCGCTTAAACCAAATCAATACTACATGTATCTGTTACACTTTTGGGAAAAAGAAGATAAAGATTTTGCACATAGAAAACCATCCATGACTTTTTTTTTATATTCACCTGTCAGCAATGTAGAACATAACATCTTCTTCTGGCTCTAGGATCTCAAGAATGTTCAAATTCCCTCCACAGTTTATCAAGAAAATGTGCTTCAGCTGAAGAAAAAATAATGACAAATTGAATCTCATTGGCTTGTAAGATATTCAGACAAAATAACATTTGGACATGTTTTGCCAACTGCAAAAAATGGGAAAAACAGGTTCTTGCTACAAACCTTTTCAGAGGATTCATGGCTTAAAGCCAGTAAGGTACAAATTGCACAATGCTAACCTGTTCAAAATGTTCATGATAAGCCCTCACTAAATCTTCCTTGCCACTGACAGGAACAATAGTGTACTGTACATTATCACATTTGAAAAGCCACTACCAAACAACAAAGAGCAAAATAAACAATTTGAATACATTAAAGTGCATATGACACAAATTTTTTTGTTAGATTGTTCGAAAGAGCTTTTTCAAAGTGATGAAGAAAGGCGTTTATTTTATTGTGGTTATTAGCTCTCTTGGTTGCCGAGTTATCCAAGAGGACTGGTGACATC
>BLFO01003539.1:564958-570925 GCA_014634245.1 Montipora cactus
AGCAAATTCGTAGTGAGTGGCTCGTTAAGAGGATAAAGTTTTTTGCTTTGACTAAATATTCGACTGAGTACAGTAGTAACGAAATTGTCTCGAAAACCTTTTCATCGGAAAATTAAGGAAACCGCAAGTTTGGTCCGATTGAAGGGTTGTGGTTAAATTAGCATATGTATTTTGCTCACGCGCAACAAAAAGTCAAACGCGATTCAAAACAGGTCATGCATCTTTTAATTTAAACTGAAAACTCCCCTTTGTTGGAAGAAGACTTTGTTTCGTCTACAGACAATTCTTCCTAAATGTGGCTCGTTTTCTTCCCTAGATTTATTTCCTGTAAGACGACGTATACAATTGTTAAGAATTCATCGTGGGTGAATAAATAAGTGAACCAGGTATTTTTTTCATTGCGCTTTGTGTTGTAATTGTTATTTAAATTTCCCAAAACTCATCTGGTGACACTTCAATTGCAAATTCGCTGATACGGAGTCATACATAGGTAATGAATTCACTTCTTTTTCTTTTTTTGACAGTTATCAAATTTGGTACCAAAAAGTGGTAGATTTGTTGAGTTGAAAGCACACCTTGCTGATAAATGTGAAAGGAAAGATGAAATGATGTTACTTGCGCGTTGGAAAGTTGTATGATGTTGTGTTACCGGCGTTGCCTGTAGCTGTAGCTTGACAAAATTTGATGGTCAACAACTGATTAAAAACACCTGGTGTTGTACTTGATAGCGATCTGTTTGTGCTTAGAGGGGAAGCATTAGGCACCGAATGGTTTTATGCTAATAAGAAACAAACTCCCATTCTTGGCTTCAAAAAACAAATATTGCCTCCCTTTTATAAAGGTTCCAGAGAAATGGCTTCCTCTTCTTCCTCGTCGGAAAGAGCCTGTTGAAGTCGATCGTGCCTTTTGCGGACAAATCTTTTCCCGCACAAACGATGAAGAGAAACAAAGAGTACAATTGCTACAGTGATGCAAATAAACAAATGCCACGCGAAAGCGATCACCAGAAATTCCACGTTGGCTCTAGTGTCTTCCCATGGATTCGGACCGTACAGAACGAAAGCAATTTGCAAAAACCAAGACCCCTGAATTCCAAGCAAAATAGCCCTCATTAAGGCAAGCAAAGATTGGTGTCTCGTTGAAAAGACTTCAGGGAAAAACGTACATGCCGTGAAAAATATGACGATGTACAGAATTGTGTGTAAGCGTACGCTGATGTCCGAGTGTCCTTGAAGGTGGAAGTAAAATAGCAGACCCTCTATCCAGAAACACGCGGACATCATTATGAAGTCGAATTTTGGTGGCAACGGTATCGAAATCCCGCTCCACATGGCTATGTCCACCACACCAGAAAGACCGAAGAGGCAGTACATCACCGCATGACTATGATTGTTAAGATGTTCATGGACAAATTTACCGTTTCGGTCGACCAAGACCCAAGAGCCGTCGAAAAAGAGCTCTCCGGTGGTGCCTATTATTGCAAACAAGACTTTAACGATGGGTTCCACAGGAAATTTGGAAAGAGCTTTACAGGGACAGGGGTACCAGACGGTCGGTGGCGATCGCGGTTTTACTCCTTCGTTCACTGAATTGCTTGAACAAAGAAGCCCTTGTCTGGCGACAATGTAAGAGTTCCTACGTGTCTGCAAAAGCACACCCAAGAACCACCAGATTGAAATCAAAAGGAACATAGTGCCGGGTACTGCGTGACCTACGAAGTCTCCCATTATTTTCAAAATAGGCTCACTGGTCGCAGTCAGTTCTTTCGTCGAGCAAAATGTGCTAGACCATCAACTAATGTGAAACATAAACTCAAGCTTTAAAACTTCATTAATTCACCATTCCTTCTCTCATTCGACGCGAAACGCACTCAAAAGAATATCACGACGCATAATTTCAGTTAAACATTATCCATTCGGCGTTATGTCAAAGATGATTGGCTTTGGTCAAACTACCAATCACAATTTGAAGCGTTGTAATTCCTCATTGTACCACCAACACCAGGGAACAATGATTCCCCGAAAAAGCACATTCGAAATTTCACCGCCACTGAAACGGGCAGAATTTTCCTCAAGTTTCCGAATGGTCCGAAACGGAACAAACATCATGATTCCAAGAAAATACACCACACAATAGATGAAACATTTTCCCACATTTCTGGTAATCAAAAACTAGGTTAAAATCAGTTGCCAGTTTGATATTAAGCAAAAAACGTTCCATAATTTCAAGAAAAAAAAAGAGAATTGAATCCTCAACAGTCAAAACATTCAGTTTAAAATGAAACTAGAACAAATGCATTAGTGGATTGCAGGTCTGGCACCAAATGTTAGTACCTGTCAAAAAGCGTGTAGCTATAAATGTAAGTTGTCAAATTTCCATAGCTGTCTTTAATTTAATTTTATCAGTTTTTGCTCTCTGAATAACTAATTGAAAAACCTTGTCGAACAATATTATCCAACAACCACGACAAATGTTTGCAGGGGACAATTAATGAAAAACTTCCGCGCTGCAAAACTCTGCAGGACATCGTTATCTTCTGATTGGGCCGATCGATGTTGTCGACGCGTTATTTATTTAACATCGAGTTTATGTTTAAGCTAAAAGAAATTCTCTCTGTCTTGAAGAAAGTTGCACGACATCGGTAGGCGACAGGCGAAAAATGAGCTTAAAACCAAACTGGCTTTGATTTTAGGGTAAAACGCAAATTTCAGTGTTTCGCCTGTAAATCTTTCCATTGAACAGAAGGTGCGCTTTCAAGGGTTCGAATGCCGTCCCTGGATTTTTCAAGTCCCGCCACAACAACTGCTTTATTTTTTTCATTATTAAACTTAGGATGTCCTTAGCTTAGAAAATCGATGCAACTAAAAAGTGGTTCACACTAAACGATTAACAATAAGCTCCTCAACTTTATTCCCGTATTTAAAATGCCATTCAAATTCACGTGTACCTCCACTTTAAGAAAAACAGTTCTTCATCATAACTCACCACTTACATTAATTCATACCGTTTGGAGGACGTCGCATCTTTGATCATAACAGTTTAATGACTTAAAACAAGCATGACAAAGAGCCAAGCGACCGCTCCACGTATGGTAGAAACCATCAATTTTTCCACCTTTTCTAGGTCATTTAAAAAGTAGATCCCGCTCAAATTATAATAGGGAGGAATAAAACACTTCATTTAAAAAGCGGAAAAACACGTTTTTAAATTGAACAAAATTAGCATTAAAAATAAGGCAAGATCTGACGTCAGTTCGTTTCTATGTTTACCAAATTCTATACTAGCTAATTAAAAAGCTGCGACAATCAATGTAAAATGTGTTTATCATTCTGCTTCCTTTTTCCAACATACTCTTTCAAAGGCAGATGCAAAATGGCATATGACATATGGTGCGATGTTGGGGGAAAAAATCATCAAAATCGAGCGCAAATCGCCGCAAGAAAGATTTGGTGTGGCGAAAACAGAGATGAAAAACTCGACAAAAAAGGAAAAGGTTTTGAAGACTTCGAAAATTAATTTGCAGGTTTCGCAATTCGGAAATAGACTGGATCAGCTCTATTCCGTTCAACACGTCTGTGCAACATGGTTCAACATTTGTTGACGAACTAATGTTGCAGGATGTTGAGCCGTGTGTCATCGGCTTAAGAAACAATCAAGATTTGTGTTAACTCAATAGAGTACGACAACTTTTGGTCAATAAAGATACAAGTAGAATCGACTAAACTATGCGCAAAATACCACGAAAACTTGAAATACAACGGAGTTATACGCCCCTTGCTTCGAACGAAGCTGTGGTTTAAATCGCGTCGGTACAAAAATATACTGGAACACAGACTTCCATCGAACTGCGACGATTAGAATAGCTCCCGTGAATTGAAGCTTTCACCTGCTTAAGTGAATTGCAAAATAAACATGATATCAACGGGGCAGATTTGGGATAAATAATAGGGAGCTTTGCCAACGGCAACGAGAACGTCGTCGTTAAATGTGAATTCGCGTTATTGTAATCGCTTAGCGACTATTCCAAGCATCATGCGTCATCATGATCAGAATGGAATGAGTAGGAAATAGAATTATTCACTTTAGAGCAAATTTGGAAATATGTCTTCAATAACTAAGTTTCCAAGCTTGGAAGTGTGGAAATGTGGAAATTTGAAAATCTGGAAATTTGGAAATGTGAAAATATTCCCAGGCTTCCAAGCTTGCTGAAGTTAGCTATTTTAATGTTCAAAGACACAAATCCAAATTTCCGGATTTCCAAGCTTGGAAACTTCGCTATGGAAGACATATTTCCACATCTGCAAATTTTCACATTTTCAGACTTTCAGGCTTTGTAACTAAACGTACTATTGAAGACATACTTCCTCAGTTTTACACTTCCACACTCCTACTCGGTCTGCGGGTTTACCATTAATGCAAAAATTTGCTCTTAAGCGAATAATTCTAGTTTTTACTCATTTTATTCTGATGACGAGTTCTGTGCTCTTCTACCTCAAGTAAAAGGAAGGGTTACGTTTTTACAAACGTTGGCCGTGTAGCACTTATACATACTGGTTAGAGTGAAATGTGAAGTGCTAGTTTTGTATCCCATATAAACCATGTGAGCGTTAGCCCTACTATTGTAGCTCAGTCGGTAGAGCAGCTGTGATCCAACCCGAAGGTCGTGGGTTCAATTCCCACCCTGGTCAGATTTTTTTCTCTGTCCTTGTGAGGGCTATTTCCATTAGCAGGGCTAACGCTCACATGGTTGATATGGGATACAAAACTAGCACTTCACATTTCACTCTAATCAGTTAAGTCTACCCCAAGTAAAAGCCCATTTTAATGTGACAAAGGTGTAGCAAAGCATCAAGAACGAAACTAGCATGACCTCCGCTCAATTTAGAGAAGAATATGATAATTTAAGACTCATTTACACTAGCAAGTCTGCCTTGGCAGTGTAAATGGAAAAATATGACAAGTTTTTCCTCATCAAGTGTCCTTGTTCAAAAACTAGCATGCTAGTTTTTGAACAAGGACACTTGTCAAGGACGATATTTGCTGGTGTAAATTACTTGCCAAGTGCACTTGTCAAGGAAAACTTGTCATATTCAGTTCATTTAAACTACCACGGAAAACTTCATGCAGTGTCAAGGAAAAACTTGTCAAGGAAAACTTGCTAGTGTGTACAGTGGGCAAGTTTTCCTTGACAAGTGGACCTGTCAAGAAAACTTGCTAGTGTAAATGAGGCTTCACCCTCAAGCACTGACGTTCTCCCTAAGGCCTCAAATTTGGTCATTTCACAATTGTTTTTTTGCTGACGACGGCAAAGAAATGGACAAAACTGAAAAACGCACGGCACGTGCAGAGAGTGCAAAGTTATTGTATATGCAAATTTGTAACGTTCTCGTTGCCGTCGTCGTTGTCGTTTAAAAGCTCCCTAATGACCGGTTTCCAAACAACGGACACGTTTGTAAGGGGGTCCGCGGGCATTCTCCCCCGGGAATTTTTGGATTTTGACTCTCCAAAGTCCCCTTTCCCGTCTTTCTGACCATTTCCGTAAAACGGAGAAAACCAGTTACTGTATGGATCGGCCCTGATCAGTGTAAGTTTGTTAACCGAACCAGCGGCCGGCTGTCTTGAAGAAGAGAGCTTAATTAGAAACTACATGAACTGGGCATAACGACAAACGGAGTTTTAAAAATCGTAAAGAAAGAAACAAAAGACTAGCGAATCAAAAAGGTCCAAAAACAAAGGTTTTGAGCTATCGCTGTCAAAGAGATAACTCTTTGAACAGATATGAAAACGCTTTCCAACTACACGGAAAGGATTCATTTACGAGAAATTGAAACTGTCGAAAACTGTCTGCTCTAAATGCTAATTCAGTTCGGTGGAACGAAAATCGTCCGTTCTATCGGAAATTTTGTAAGACATGTGCTTTCGATTTAAATGTGCATGTTTTACTTTCATCACTGATTCTTTTGTCTG
>BLFO01003539.1:579116-621616 GCA_014634245.1 Montipora cactus
GGGATTAAGATTCTTTGGGTATTGTATTGGCATTATAATGTAGCATTCATATTTAAATCATATGGAAATACCTGGAACAAAACGATTTTATTCCCAAAGGGTTTGAATGGTCCTTATTGGAATTGAGCCTGCAGGCACACTTTCTTTTGCTTAAAACTACATGCAAAAGAGGCTTAAGGTTCAATTCAATACAAAATGACCCCTTAGCCTCGTTCATGTGGCAAAACCACTGATAACTCCAATAAGGGCTATTGGGTGCAACATTAGGGTCGTTTATACGAGAGGAAATAAGCCGCGGCTTACATAATACGCGAAAGGAACTATTTTTATGAGTATAAACTCCAAGGCCAGGATAAGCCGCGGCTTGAGAAAGCCGTGAACATAGATTTTGTACCATTTATACGGGGTGTTCGCGTCTTATGTAAGCCGCGGCTTATTTTCTCTCGTATAAACGGCCTTATTGAGTGAGCCGATTAGGTCTATTGATTTTGATATTCATTCCTCGTTCCCAGGTCATATCGAACAGGGAGACCTGGAGACCTGGAACAGCTGCAAAACACACCCAAGAAGCCATGTAAGCCATCTCTCTGTCCACACATTAATAATTCTTATGACTTTAACAAGTATTCCATTTTAAATTTGTAAACGTATTCTATAATTAGATGAAATCTGGTTATCAAAATTGCACACAATTTCAAATGTAAGCGAGTTTAAGAAACGACTTCAGCAAGAATGACACGAAAAACATTGTAAAATATTCACACTGGTTTGACAAGTTGAGTCGACTTTCGAGGAACAAGGATAATAAAGTCGCCATCTGAAACTGAGAGCGAATGAAGATTCACTGTGAGCTCTTGACGTCGTCCAAAAACGTTCAATTTGATGATTTTAGGCCAAATGAGTTCCAGTTGTTGATTTTTTTTAAAAACCAGCTTCATAAGTCATTTGAAAGTCTTGCGGTTAGCTGAAACAGAGTGATACTGAGGTTGACATTGTTTGAAACAAACCAAACTGTTTTTCTAACATTGATGCGAAGTAGCCAGGCCCCAATTGTTAAAACGGTGGATAACTTTGCCCGGTGGGTAAGTCACCATCCAACATTTTCTATCTGTGCAAAGATTTCAATATTTGCTTATGTAACCACAAATATCCATACTCTAACTAAATCTTAGAAAAGATGCCATAGGAAAGCTTGGAGTGTGTTTTACGCTCTGGGTAATAACTTACCCACCGGATAAAGTTACCCATCCTTTGAACAACTAGGGCCAAAACGTAATTTACAAAATAATTTCAGCGAGGTGTGTTTCCAAGCAACAACAACTTTAGCCTCGTTGCCATTCAAATGTCAGGTTATCTAAAACAAAACAAAAAATAGCCTTCATGCTTGATGACGTCTCACTAGCTAATTTCACCACCAAGCTTCGAATTCGAAAATCAAAACTTATAAATTTTAGCAAAGGAGCAAACTTGAAAAGAAAACCCCCGTGCAAACAGAATTGCATGTCCAGATGATGTGAATAATTTTGCGCAAACGAGGCTTGGTGGTGAATTTTGAGCATATACCGTAATAATGCATGAGGATTATTCCTTGGTTGCTTTGCATTGTTCCTATGGCTGTTCACAGTACAGTCATTTCTTGAACTCTCCATCTTTTCAAGTTCTAACCGAAGAGTTTTATAAAGCAGGGATGACAATAAGGCTTGTCATTCTGTTCCTTAAACGTGCCCTTGTTCAGCTGCTTGAGGCAGAATGCACAGACAAAGTGCTCGGGGTGGAATTTACGATGCATAGCAGTGATACAGCGGCCTGTAATGGGTTTCTGACAGCTGTAACACAGGGTGCCGCGGCGGGAGTGATAGTGCATCTCACAGTATGGCCGTCCTTCATGCTCGAAGAAACTGCCCCCTGGGAAAGCTTGATGACATTCCTGCAAAATATTAAAATCGTTTCAGTCACTTCTTACAGGATGTAACTTGAACTTGCAATTGACCAGCTACCAGCTGCCAGCTGGCTTCATAGCTCTGAGCAAGTGCTACGTAATCATTTGAGTCCCGTTCAAATGCTTAAGCTGCTTAAAGCCTAGTTTTTGTATGTCGGGAAAATCCCAGACGATCGGGGATTTTGCAGTTTCCCGACTGTTCCAGATTTTGCCGACATATCTGAAAATCGCCAGACGCTTGTCTCAGATAAATGGAAAGTGCGCCAAAACAACAATTGGTCAAACCTTGCAATTTGCAATTTAGAGGATTGGTAACGAGCTAAAGCCATCACCGACGTCTTCGACAGTAAAAATTTGAGTTTTCATCTCTCGGGAATCATCGCCGACGATCGCAAAAATCTGGGACACGTCGGGAAAATAGAAACGCTTTCTATCTTCCCGATTCGTCCCCGACCATCCCAGATTATCGGGGATGTCTACGATTTATGGTTTTCATTAGTCGGCAAAATCTGGGATGGTCGGGAAACTGCGAAATCCCCGATCGTATGGGATTTTCCCGACATATGAAAACTAGGCTTAAGCCTAGTGCTGCACGTGCGTGCCGCACGTGCAGCACGATTACTTTTCGTCTTTTAACCAATGATATTTGGGAATTTAAGCAAAGACAACGGCTACGACAACGACACAAAGCAAGAACATGATTGGTCAAAAAAGGACAAATACTCGTGCTGCACGTGCACCACGAATTTCCGTGCATTTCATTGCTGTACTCCACACAACAACATCAAATCACCAAATTTTAGGTTTTGACGACAAAGTGAGCATATAACAATGAACCACTCATTTCCTAACCGTTCGTACCCATCCAGTTACAGGATAGTTCGCCTGTATTGTACAAGGTGAACAAGACGGAATAATCACGAAATACTGGAGATAGTGCTAAGTTATATTTTGGAATGACGTCGTCTTTGCTTAAACTCCCTTTTCTACAGATAGACAGAGAAAGAAGAAAACATTCTCTTAATCTTGTGCTTAGAGTTTCTTTTTGAGATCGTATAAAGACAGCAAAATGGTAACTATAGAGAAATTGTTGTTGACGTCACTTAATAGGGCCGTTTATAGGAGAGAAAATAAGCCGCGGCTATTTATACGAGTATAAACTCCCAGGCCAGGATAAGCCGCTGCTTGAGAAAGCCGTGAACGTAGATTTTGTGCCACTTATACGGGGTGTTCGCGTCTTATGTAAACCGCGGCCAGAGTAAGCCGTGGCTTAATTTCTCTCGTATAAACGGCTCAATTGTCATTAATATGTCAACCAGAGCCTCATTGGCTGTCGAAACAAAGGATCTTTTTTCCCCATGGTTGACACATTTGAATAACAAAAGCAATGTTTGTAAACAGATATCTTCCCTTTGACTTGTTTACAGACGCAGTTTCCCGACCGTCCCAGATTTTGCCTAAACATCGGAAAAACCCAAGACGCTTGTCCCAGATTTTCCCGGTACTGACTTGGCCTCAGTGACTTTTGCTTCAGTGACTCTCGCGCTACACGAATCGCGTCACGCAGAACGCGAATCGCGTCTCGCCTGAAACGCAACGTGACTGGTAACTTACATTTAAGCGGTACTGTACATCTCCTTTGTATTATTTCTGCTTGGGAATCAAGTTCAAAGCGTTATGGAGAAAGGAAATAAACTTACCGAACACACAAAGCACTCTGAATGCCAGTGAGCACTAAGTGCTGTGATATAGCTATCCATAATTGGTTGGCCACACCCACCACAACGTGGTGCAAACATGGCATAATAATCTTCACGGCAGTAAGGCTTGCCATCTCTCTCATGAAAACCAGTCTCACCAAATGGCCTACCACAGCTGTTACAGACAAAATGCTCAGGATGCCATGTTTGGTCTAAGGCTGTCACACAAGACTGAAAAAAAAAATCACAGTAAAATAGGACATGACTTCTTTTAGACAGTGTAAGTTGTGACTTTCAGCACCTTGTTTGCAGCTTGGTTAAAATATAATACCCTTAGGGGTTTGCTTCACTGCAAAAACCACAGATTTTTTAAAATTCTTCTTTCATTCAGTTCATTGTTTCAACTCTTAAATAAAAATTGATGGGTTTTCTCAGCCATTTTTTACTCTACAGGATATTGCACATTCGCTTCACAGTTGCATCATTTTTTTCCTTTTTTATATTGCTATTTACATTTCATTTTTCTTTGTGGTTGTAATGTACTTGTTCATGTTCTTTGTACTTTATTTACAATGTTATACATTTCTAATAAAAGAACATTACTTGGAAAACAAAGAATGATACACACGCTGACATTACTCTTAGAAGTGATTAACAGAGGAACATAACAAGTACAGCTGCTATACTTACATCGAGTATTGGCCCATTACAGTAGGTACATCTTGGTGCAAATTGTTCATGATAGTCCCTCTCACAAAAGGGCCTTCCATCTCGCTCAAAGAAGTTGGTGGCTCCCAATGGTACCTCACAAGCAACACAAGTGAAATGCTCTGGATGCCATGTGCGGCCCAGTGCAGTACAAACCTGGCCAATGATTGGTTTGTTGCATGCCGCACATTCCCCCTTCTTTGTGGTACTGACGCCTTGTCTGGTCATATCAGACTGCAGGGAACCCAGCATAGAATCCAGCTGGCTAACCTTTCCAACACCTAAATTTCAAACAAGCACATCTTAGCCCAACAGTTTGTCAAAGCATTGATATGCACAATAAAAACAAAAGTTATTTCAAAGGACAGACTTCATTTCTTGGGGTTTCACCACCTTGTTTGGCAGAATGGTCAAGACTTCAAACATAACTACTTGTAAGTTCCCTATGATCACCAAGGCCACACAACACTTACAAAATTGGTACATTTTTTTTACCTTTTCTTATGGCCATTCATATTTTCTTGGATCACCAATGTTCGGAGTTCTACTACCCAAAAAGTTTAATGAAGGAGAAATGACAGCAAAGCTTGTTGTTCAGTTCCGTAAAGTTGACCCTTAAGCGGACAATGCACCTTGCTGTGAGATAGCAACAAAGTTGCCTACGATTTTCATCTTTGTCAAGAAAGAGGAAATTCTGTAGGGTGAAGGGAATCCAGAATTCGGTTTTTTAGGCCAAGAGTTTAATGAAGTAGAAAGGCCAACAACACTTTTTGTTCAGTTCTGTAAAGTTGACCTTGAGCAGAATGTACATTCAAAATGCTCAAGATTAAATCTACCAGGCACAGCAGTGTTACCTCCACCTGCAATAGGCTTTAGACTGCTGAAACAAGTGGTGCCAAAGCGGACAGGAGAATGCACCTCGCAGTGAGATTGTAACCCAAGTCGCCTTTGATTTTCATCTTTTTCAAGAATGAAGAAATTCTGTAGGGTGATACGAATCCTTACTTGCACTTGGAGATTTAGGTTTGTTAGGCTTGGCGTAATCACCACTAAGCCTGGCCTGTGCAGTGGTGGGTGCAGCTGTGACATTCACTTTAAAATCTGACAAGGATGCCATCAAGTCATCCAACTCCTTTGTGGCTGTTGATGCAGTGCGTGACTGCCGACTATCCACCTCCCTTGCCTGCTGGACATGACTTCGTAGAAGAGATGGAGACGTAACATGAGCCTTGGGACTGTCAGGTCCATTTCTTTCACCTCCACTGTACCGTGCTTCTGTGGAAAAAAAGAATGAATTAGCGTAAGATAACTCATTTCAAACAAGATATAAATAGTGAAACTACAGTAGAACTAACTTGAACAAAATCTAGTTTCTCTTGGAGTTGACCCCATTTTTTCAGTCATTTACAATCATCTAATTCAAACTCGGTCAACTTGAACTCAATGTTAACTTGAACTAATTTTACTTTCCCTTGGCTCTAATTTACTATGACACAATGCAACTTGAACTTTAAGTAAAAACTATGGCTGATAAATGTCAAAGTGTTAGAACATAGCTCATTGACAAGGCCCAACCGTGAATCTCAACTGATAAGAAGGCGATAACTTTACGAAAACATACTTGAAGAAAATAATTCTTTCTTGTATACAGTGCAAAAACATGTTTCAGTTTTAGTTTTCTGAGTATATTATGTGACAGCTCTTTGTACACAAGCCAAACTGGTCAATGAACATGGACAGTACTGCATTCTGTAACGGTCATTTCCTAAGAAACAGTTGAATAAGTCTAGAGTGGTGTGCACGTATAGAAAACCAGTGACACTCAGTTGTGTACAGTACATATTTAGTGGGGTCCTACACTAATACACAGTCACGATTCTCAAGTGATTTCATATTTCATAGAATGAACAAAAAAGAAAACAAAACCACCAGATCGAAAAATGACCAAACGAGATTGCTGTTGCTGTAAAGAAGGTAGTGAACATTCACAGCAAAAGAAGATAAACTTTACCTGGGCGAACATCATGAGCTGCTGGAGAAACAGGACCCTTAAAACTTGACGATCGACCATTTGAAGCTGACTTTGTAGATGGGGATGTTACACTCCCTCTAGGTGAATCTGAATTAAACTGTCTGCCTACACATACAATAACAGGCAGTCAAGCAAAGCATGTCACTTACAAATGCACCTTTACAGTGTGAATGAGATCAATAATAATTACTGCATTTATTTTCTACTACATGTAGGCTTGGTTTGTTCTCGGAGGGGAGTTAACTTTGATTGACACAAGGGGAAGCAGGGCTAAAACAATAGCTTGTAACAATATGATTACAATAAAACTTATTCCCCACTGAAATTCCTCTAATAATAGCCAATTAAGCCACAAACAAAGGTTAAACAGCAGGAACAATAATACAGTGGAACCCCACCTTACAAACACCCCCTTCTTTACGGCCCGAACAAAAGCCCAAACATTCTCTTATCTGAAAACCCCATTCATCCGACCACTCCGTTATTACGACCAACGACCACCTTTTGGAGTCCTCAGTCCTTATTTTCCTTTAAAAAATTACCCTGTTAATACAACCAGTTAAATTGACCAGTAAGTTGACTGGTTAAATTGACTGCAGTCTCAATGAAAAAATACTGTAGATGGCAATTTTGATCCACCAGTTTTCCTTGAACCTCCAGACAACTGGGAGGATATGTTCTTCTGTGAAGTTAAGTCGGACACACACTAAGCGACAAGTTGCTCCATGTGTACTACATTGTACTTGCAAAACAAGTCACTGTGACACGACACCTGTTCAATGCACACACAGTGATCTCGTATGAGGGGGAATGAAAACAAGTTTTCTAACTCTAACTCGAGGCACACACGGTGATCTTGTACAAGGGGGAATGTGAACTAGTTCTCTCACTCAATATGGCAGACCAAATATGACACTCTTTTATTGGTTCACTTTTCTTTTGTCGCCTCACCTTGTTGCTGAAAGTATACACACCGTGGGACCAACGCTGCTTTTGCTAATTTTGTCGCTGCGATCAGTTGCACGAATTCAAACTGGTTTGAATTTGTACAACTGATCACAGCGACAAAATTCTGTGGCAGCGACAATGATTTTCACAAAATTAAGCGTGTCACATGAAGCGAATTGTTGCTGCGACTTGCAAATTATCGCCTAGTCTGTCTCGGTCTTAAAGCACGAACAAGGAGAGGAAACAAATAATGCTTGTGAAAGTGGGGTTTGTAAGGATGAAATCGATGTTCACCTCTGGCAAATGTTATGCGCAAAATAACTTCATCTATGGAAGTGACATCTCGTTTGCAAGATGTTTTAAATTTTCAAGATACAGAGGGCAATATGAAAACTGCTAACATCTCCCAAAAGTTATTATTGTGTTCAAAGTGATTGGCATAAGCAAAGACTAAGCCAATTGATGCTCACAGACTTTTTTCAAAACTGTTTGAACTTGCTAATATGTAACGTGCTGTAAGCTACAATATAATGAATGGCTCCTTTCAGATGAGGCCATATCCTGTTGAGAAACTGAAAGATGTCATTGTTTTTTCGCATTACATGTACTCGGTTTCATTCAGTTACAATGATGGATTGTTTGATGGGGAGTTTCTTTGTTGAGTCAAATTAACCAAGATCTTGATTGCCGCAGGCAAAAGCTGTTTGAGTATAAATGGTAGCAGCAAAGTACATGTGGAAGATTAAAAATTCTTCACAGAAAATAACATGAAAAATGATATTGATAATTTGTTTCTCCATTTACGTGTAAGTGGGTACTAAAAAAAATGTGGAACACAAGAAGATTTGAAAAGAAAATATGCACAAGATTAAATATAATAGGACATTGCACTTTCAATACATTGATGGTTGAAAAGATCGCATGGTTTAAAACATTGCTGGTTCTATGTAAATTTCAGCTTGGATCAATATGTAACGGAATAAACCGAAACAACTGAACTTTCGAGTACCTGCTAATATTTAAGAATGAGATGTACTAGTTCCTTTTTGCCAAAAATGACTGTACTTTTGACAGGGTGTTTTCAGCGTTTGATTGTATCATCAACTTCCGAAAACACAGCTGTTGATGTCTTCCACCATGACTAAACATCGCTTTACGGATGAGGATCATTTTTGACGCTAACAAAAACCACCAGCTACACGAAACCTAATCATGCATGAAATAATAAATTTGCGATCGTGGGCATTACAATTTCACCCAAAACTGAATACGCGCAGAAATTATGGACACGAATTACCGATCGCGAATTAGGTAAACGAACTTTCCTGTAAATTTTAGTCAACAAGTATCGATAATATCGATGAATGGAGAGAAAAATACAACATATTTTCCTTCCTCCAATATTTTCTCTTGGAGTCTAAAATAATGTAATATTCGCAGTTATTGTTTTAAGTACCGGGAAGTTTCAAAAAAGCCAAAAAAAATTAGCTTTGAAAGCATAGAAGAGATGAATCTTGATGGATAGACACAAACCAACACGGCCTAATTTACTGCGATGAGTCGTTCAGCCCTATAAACCATACCAGTAAATAATAAAATTATACCGCCCCAAACTACAGGTTCGGAAAAAAATATCACAATTGTGAAAATTACTGAAATTAGAATACAATGTTTCATCTTGTACTGCGAAAACGTCTTCCGATTCCAAACAATTGCAACTCTAGATTTACAGATATGCAGTTGAAGAGGGTTTTTTTTTAAACCAAAGAACAGAACATTACCTGGTGAATCCGAGGGATAATGGAGAGGGCTACTCAAATTCTCAAGCAAGCTGTCTAACTCCGAAAGGTTTTGCCCCAAACTTGACGAAGGAACAGGAGGAGGAAACAAAGCATCGTCCTTCGAGTTCGTTACGTGAGGATCAAGTGCCTCAAAAGCAGGCGGAGGTGGCAAAGGGGGAGGCATATCATCCGGCGATTCTCTGCCATTCACGGTTGGTCTTCCTCTTAGTTCAGATGGCGATGTGGAGATGTTAGGACTCGTAGCTTGAAGATCCGCCAACAAAGCATCTAAAAATTCAATATTTCTTTTCAGTTTCTCTTCGATCGAGGGGTTTCTCGTCTTTCCTGGCATTTTTCAAAGTGAGGATTTGCTATCCGCACGGGGTTGTCGATTTTATGGAGTTCGTGATTTTCAAAACTACAAATTATGTTTAGACATCCAGTCAACTCCAGGTCATTGAACTACCGCGTGCATTGTGAATGACAGGCGAAAATACGCTTTGAGCTCATCACACAGCTCACCAAAGCACAATAAAATGACACAAAGCGACATAAATTATTCACGAGTACGTTGTCATGTGTTTTGGAACACTGAAGTTCCGATACGGTGTCAAATCCACGCGTGTCCTGCCCCAAACAAATGTAAAAGACCAACCACAATATACATGCAATAAATTACAGAATCCAGATAAGCAGCATTCGCAAAGACCACGGTAACTACACATATGCTGTACTTCTAATAAATTTCAAACTCCACAAACTCGCGATGGAATCTACTGTGATATTTTGACAACGACATGGAAGAGATAGGAATGCAGATATCAAAGCTCGTTGCATGCGATAACAATGCTAGATTCCAAAAATTATTTTAACAAAGCAAACTCAGAAATTAAACGAAACGAAATAAAGTAAATTTTTTGCAGACCCTGGTTGCGAATAATTATGTTAGAAACTTTGACAGATAGGATGGTTTTTGTACGCACAGCTGCGTTCTAAAGCATCGTGGCAGAGCATTATATTCCCTCAGTCGTCGTGAACTCTTAAACGTTGCTACCCTCACTTTTCAAATAAAAATTCCTACACTGATCATGAAGTGAATTCAAGAGCTTGCTAACCTTGCTAATAAAGATCAGAATCTCCAATAAAAAACAGTTTGGAATACAAGGACTTGCTTCAATGATCGTTAGAACCATAAACAGATTACAGATCCAAAAAGGCCAATTAATGAGGAGTTAAAAGGGAACCAGGCCGAACAATTTAAACATAGGCTTACCTAAGTCGTCCATCTAGCAAATTCGTCACTAGTCTTCAAATACAGCCTTTATGAATTCTTAAAAATACATGCGAACACGAACAAACTAAGAACAAGGATGTAAAACCTCACAGAAATTCCCACATTTTTGTACTGGTTCAAATCGCTGCAGCGTCAGAAGTCATCGGATTGCGTCGGATGTTCTCGTAATACTTCTGTCAATCACCCGAAGAAGCCCCGCAAATAGTTGGCATTCAAAAGTGCATTCCATAGTCAAATATGGAAAACACCGGAAGTTGGGAGTGCCGATGGTGACGTCACTTGTTTAGCTGCACATTTCTACACGGAAGTGATGAAAAAATTTTCGGTGAGAATGTTTTCGACAAATGGTACTGAACGTTCTGTACTTAGAAAAAGAAAATGGGAATGTGCCGTATCATTTGCCAGAAAAACGGGTTGTTTCGGTTGAAAAACAAATGAAATGGTCTATTTCCTCGGGCACTTGTATAAATTGTGGACAAATGGTACAGAAATTTTCGGGCATTCCGGTCAAATCGAGAAAAAGGGAATACCTCGAAAGGTATTAGCCTTTTTCCGAAAACATTCCAACGGGATGAACCGTTCCATTTGAATTCTCTCCGGAATTTCCGAAAATTCCATTCAAATGTAAGCGCTCATGTCTCAAGTAAATGTCCAATCGGAAGTTTGTTCCATCGAGGATGACTGGAAATTTCATCGCCAGGTCCCCCTTTCTACGTTGTGGCTTCTTGCCACGGTCGGGGACTAAAGAAGGAAGTGAAATTGACGTCCAAAACGAAGCGTCCCTTTAAAGTCTAAGCATTTGCTACCCAATAATTGTGAGGGTTAGCGATATGGGTGAGTTTAGCTGCTTCTTTTTAGTTGAGGACCTTAGTGCGAATATTTATTTTTATTTTTATTTAGACAATTTTTTTTATTATTACATACAACAACAACATGTAAACATTACTCTTTGTGCTTTCAAATATTTAGAAAGTAGAAGAATTTAGGAGAAAAAGAGAAGAAAGCAGTCTAGGTAAAAGAACAATATGTAAAGAGGAAAACTTCAGACTTTAACCTCAGTTGGAAATTTAATTTTTAATTTTTAATTTTTAATTTAATTCTTTAATCTCCTCGTGAGGTTGCTGTATTAAATTTTTAAGAACAAGAGAGAGGCGTTTCATCCTCGAACATCCTCTATCGATCAACAAAATCTTGTTAAACGCTACTTTGCAATCAGAGGTCCACATTCTCTAGAGGGGAAGGGTAGGAGTTTGAGCCAGTTTCATAAACTCGATGGTGGGGGGAGGGGGGGGGGTGGGGTAATTTTTGGATTTACATGCACTTTCGGGGAGGGGTACATTTTTAATCTGCCTTTGCGGTTGGTTAAAAAAAGCACCACCCCACTCCCCCAGCAATAAGCCTCCTGTTTACATGACACCGTGTTGCCGAAACCGTGTCGATTTCAAACCACTGCCAAAACTGAAGCGTTTTCAAAGCGATGCGGTTTCGTCTGTTCCTATTTTGGTGCGGAAGTTGCATGGTTCAATTCAAAATATTGAATTCAGCACGTAGTGCAGCGCTCGCTTATATCATCACAACTTGGACTTTCTAGCGAAAACGGTGCCATGTAAACACTTCCAAACCGCATCGATTTTGACACGGTTTTGAAGTCATGAAACCGTGTTGATATGAAACTACGTTCGTGTAAATGCTGCCTCAAGGAGAAGGGCGGTCACACCAAAACGTAACCTGCGATCAGGCTCTATTTTAGTTTCGCGTGGTGCGTACTCAAACTGTGGAGTTTTAGCGAGCGACAACATAAGAGAACGTGTGGGTGAAGCATAAAATGGGCCTGATCGCAGGTTACTGCAGACTAGAGGTAAAATATGGTGTTATTTAGGCCTAATTAGGCTAACCAGATTTATATTCAGGCTAACCAAATTTTAATTTCACAGGTCTGCACAGTCTGCAGTCTGCGTTTTTCACGTGGCCCAGGAGAAGAGCCACTACTGGTATGTGATTGGGCGGTCACAAGTCACAGGTCTCTGTTTTACCAATACAGGAACAACCCGAACCGTTTACCAATCCTGACATTTATTAGGCCTAAAAACACTTGTTGAGGTCAAATTAGGCCTAAGGTTAGCTTTCATGACTGTTTAGGATTCTTTCTGTATTGGTAATATTTGTTTATTTTTGCTACTTTTGTATGTTCAGTGTGTCCTGTTGCGCTTGCTTTTAATTCCATCATTTATAGTCACAAGTTAGGGAGGGAGCTCATAGTAATACGCCCTATATGGTTTCTTTTGAGCTTCCTTGCCAGGGAAAAAAATCTCGTTTATTTTGTGAAATAAATGTTAGTTCAAATCCTTTAATATAACTTTATGATTATATATTTATAATATTGTTTTAGTTATGGAGTTAATGGGCCCTTTGCAAGATAGTGATCACATGGTACAAATCTGCCATACTGGGACGCAAATTGCGCACTGGGACATCTAAACAAAGCTAGTTAATCTAAATTTTCTTTGTTTTAGATGTCCCAGTGGGCAATTTGCGTCCCAGTATGGCGGTGTTTGTACCATGTGATCACTATCCTGCAAAGGGCCCATTGCCCAAAAACATAGATCACTATTCAGTTTCATGCTTCTCGTGAAGCAATCATCAGGCGCCTGTTCAAAAATAATAAACTCAATCTTAGATATTTAAAATTAGGAACAATGCACCTTGCTTGTGAACACGACGCAGGTCTGTTATCAGGTGTTTATAGTGTTCAGTAGGATTTTTTGGAATGCCTGCAACTCATATATCAGTTTCTATTATTCAGTGTTGCCATTTCTGGCTTGCATATTATAAATTACTTCTTCCATAGGCCATGTAATATTCTATTTATTACATAAACACCAATGAAATACTAATTTAAAATCATTTCACAAAAGGTATCGAAAGGTGCAATTTTTATATGTAACCATAGCAACAGTGATCTTTCCACATGTGAAGATATAATGTTTTTGCGCAAAAGCACAAGTGGTATTTCATTGGGACATTTAATACTAAACAACGAAACAGCAAAATGGTGAAACGAAGCCCCAAAACATCATGTATGACCCCACAATACATTGAATACTAACCGACAAGGTGGGATTTGAGATTAAATATCGTTGTAGGCCTAATTAGGCTTAAAACGTTATTACTCCTAATTCATTGAGATTAAGATTAGGATTCAGATTAAGACTGAGATTAGGAGCAATAACTTTTTAGGCCTAATTAGGCCTAAAACGATGTTTAATCTCAAATCCAACCTTTGTCGGTTAGTATTCAATGTATAGTTGGGTCATACGTGGTGTTTTGGTGCTTCGTTTCGCTGTTTAGTAATGTCCGTATTTCATTGGTGTTTATATGATAAAGTGACTTTATTTATCCCTGTACCCTGCTAGAAATATACCCTTCTGTTAAAATGATTAGGAAACAGAGAAATTTACTCTGAGAGAAAAGGCATGGGATGTGGGAGGAAGAGAAAAAAACATCTTCCCATTGGTTATGTATTCTACAGAACCTTGGTCAATTGAATTTAAAAAAAGAAAGGAGAAAGGAGGCAAATGTTCACAAGGTATCAATAACAATAATATAAGATTGCAGGTAACAACTGTGACACCTGTCCCATTCATGGTAGAGTAAAATATTAATTATGATGATGAGGAGGATGATGATCACTGTGACCAGGCACTAGTGGCTCAGTTGGTTGAGCACCAGGCTGCCATGCAAGAGGTTGTGAGTTCAACTCCAGCTGGACCAACACTCAGGGTCTTTAAATAACTGAGTCTGAGAAAGTGCTGCCTTTGTAATAACATCTGCAAATTTTTAGTCTCTCTAGTCTTCTCGGATAAGGACGATAAACCGTATGCCGTAGCCTTTGAGCAGGCCTCTTAGACAGCATGAGGGATGAAGAGGAGAAGCTTCTCCTCTTCCACCCCTCAGGACACCTGAGAGGCCTGCATGCAGGCTACACAGGCCCCGTCTCACAACCCTTTAAACAATGTTCACAACCCTGTGGGATGTAAAAGAATCCACAGTCTATTTACAAAGAGTAGGGGATGGAGTTCTCGGCCGGTATTGTGGTCTGTCCTCTGTGATGTATCATGATTGGGATGGTAAACGCTGGGAGATACTAGCTTCACCAAGCTACTCTAAATTCCGAGGGTAAGTAAAGATATGATAAAATATATGACAAGGCAAAGGATGATGATGATGAAAGTGCTGAACTCTTCTCTACCCACTAGCTTACATGTATTTACAATAAAGTCAAACATGTCTGAAACAGCAATGTTTTACTACCAACCATTTTTGATTACTTTACATGGATACTCAACACACTGTTATATTATTCATTTGGGTTCACCTTAGCAGTGAATAAATAGAGCAAAATATGGAAAAATAGTTTGTTGACATTGGAAAATGTCCTTTGCAGAGTTATGTTTAAATAATATTCAATTTCATATTGCTGTAACCAATAACAACTCTCATAAAACTGAAAATAAAATAAACTTGTATGACTCATATCCACATTTAAGCAGCTTTAGTAATGAACACAATTTGGACTCCTTAAGTTAATAATTTAGCATGGCATGAAATAAGATTGTGCCATGCAGCAATGCAAAAATGAAATGGGCAGTGAAGTTAATAAGTAAAAATTAATGTTACAATAACTTAATTTAAGAATAAAGAAAGAGAAAAAACCGTATCACTGCAAACAACACCTTATTCTTGTTGGTAAAACTGATTTTTCGTTGCACCATTGACATATCACATTCTGATGAGCATTTATGAGGCAGGGGGGACCAATATAAAAGCCAAATGGGAAACCAGAGCAAAAAGCAAAATTATAAGTTTCTGTGAGGTTTATGGCACAGATATATATTTATTATTACAGGATTATTTTCCAGCAGATTAATGAAGACCAAGGGGATGACCAGTTTATGCTGAAGGGCCCAATGGTTTTCTCTTTTTTTTTTTAACCTTAAGCCTCAAATAATAAGTAATAATAATTCTTGACTTTCTGTGAACAGAAAAATCTGCAAGGTAGTTGGTAATCAAACTCTGCAGACTGACATAATAATAATAATAATAATAATAGTAATAATAATAATAATAATAATAATAATAACAATATCAAGCACATGACCTTCTAAAGTTAGCAGTGGCCCTAAAGCTCTACCATGCAGCAAAATATACACAGGAGCTTGTCCAGAGGTAAAGTTACATCAACATAATTAGCTTTAATAGACTTTGAAACAAGTGGGCAAGGAGGCAGTGTCTCCCAGTGGCTAGGGCACTTGCCTTGAGGTCTGGGGATCCCAGGTTCAAGACACATTCTGGCTACTCGTTGAATTTTTGTTCCTTGGTAGGTAGTCCCTCGTTCAACTTCTAAGCTGCACTTGTAAATAGCCAACTGGTTTGCCTCTGGCAGTTGGGATTCTTAACAGTTGTTGTTGTTGTTACTTTCTTTCACTTTAGTAATCGTGCTTCATTGGCCCTGAAAAGCCCCTATGCGGAGTTGTCAATTAAAAGTAAGTAGTATGTATGAATGTACCAGTATGTATGTATATATAATTATGTATGTATGCATGTACGGGCCCAGGGTGAGAAAAAAACAAGTTTATGAGTTACACTAAGTGTTTGAATGCAAATTCCCAGATGTAGTGACAGTTGACAGGTACATGTTGCATTACAACCAAAATATCATTAAATAAATTACCATCAAAAGGTTTGGATTCCCCAGCCTATTTTTGACAAATAATAGTACCATATTTTCCAAAAAATAACATTACTTTAAATCACTAGCATTTAAATTAAATACAAATACTATGCACATAATGCTGTAGATTGGACAACCTCTGCAATTTCTTACAATAAATCTTTTATGGGACAATAATTTATATCATTAATTTTTTTGTTTCAAATAGTATATATTTTAAATTATTAGTAGTTTGACACATGACTTAACATCTTATGTTAAGAACTTTTAAAAAACACCTTACGTAAAATGACCAGTATGAGCAATCCACAGAAATAGATTTTGTGACGCACTGATCCTCCACAGTGCAGATTGCTTTGAAAATGTATAATACCAAGTACTTTAGCCCTTTTAGTATTCCATCACAATACAACCACTAGCCTTCAAAAAGGCAATTTGTCATTCAAAAGAAGTTTGGGTTTGTTTGCTCTCTGATGGTCTGGTGATACTTGAGAGAAAATAAAGCACAAAACTCTATGAGCAAAGGTTACCCATCCTTACGACAGGGGGTCTGAGGATTCCATGAAGCATGATGCAAAAGCAAACATGTACATACCGTCAATAAATCCCAAACAGCAAGCTTCACTTCTATTCCATACAAATAGACCTTGTGACATAATTACCTCAATCTTTCCTTATTCCTTCCTGTGCACTACAGGCTTCAGTTGTTCAAAAGGTGGATAATGCTATCCACCGGATAAATCACTATCCAGTGGATAAACACTAGCAAAACCAATTGAGTTATCCAGTGGATAGTACTTTATTCAGTGGATAGCACTATCCACCCTTCAAAAAACTGGGGCCTGATCTTTCTCAACTCCCTTTCTACACCAACAACAAACAATTTACCGTAATTATTTCAGACTTGTAAACATTTTCCAAGATCACATTGGTGATGGACAAATGTCCCACTTCTTGAGCTGCATAAATTTTCTTTTTGGATGGGCCAGGAACTAAATAGTGGCAGATTTGTGTAATAAATACATTATAATAGACCTTATCGAAAAAATCATGAACACTGTTTTCAAACTGAATGGAATGCGAATTAACATCCTAAAAAAGCTACAGAGCTGCACTGAAAAGACTCATGAGGGGTGGGTGGGAGGGGAAGGTCAGGCAATGGTGGATGGCAAAAAACAAACCAAGCCACCAACAAGCCATGCGACCTGAAGACCCCCCCACACACTGGACCCCATCCTCCCAGCTGTGTGTGAGAAAAATATTTTCCATTTCATTCATTCCTCAATCAGTGGGAAAACTCACTTATTGTTATTTTAATGAGGAAGATTCATTTATGACTGTAACATAGGAATACTTGAGTTTTCACTCTGTTCGCTTGGTTGTGGATTATTATCATCAGGCCCATCAATATTCTGAGAGTACAATTTGTCGTCCTCCCTTATACCATGCCGTGTCAGCATGTGTTTCTTCAGGTTGTGACCAATAATGAACTTGCTGCCACAAAGGTGGCACTGGTATGGACGTTCGCCTGTGTGGCAGCGAACGTGTGCCTTCAGCACATTTGACCGTGCAAACGTCTTTCCACAGTAAACGCATTTAAAGGGTTTCACCTTCTGGTGAATTGCCAGGTGCTGGTTTAGGTTACCACTCAAGTTGAAGCCCCACCCACATATCTTACAGATGTATGGTCGATCACCAGTGTGAGAACGTTTGTGTCGTGTCACTGAAAGAGCAGAGTCAAATTGTTTGTGGCAGATATCACAGCTATGTTCTTTACCATCTTCATACCTATCATTACAATTATGATGGTGAGAGCTGTCTGATTGCTCTGTATGGTCTGGAGATGCACCAACAACTTCTACAACATGTGGCATCAATGGTGATACCTGATGAACAGGAACAGAATTGGAATGAACCTCTGGAGAACTTGTTGGCATGATAACTGAATAACCCTCTGAATGAATGTGGTGCCTTGCATCCTGATGTTCTGCATTATCTCCCTGCGGAGAAATACTGACTTTCTTCATTTTCGGCACAGGAGAGGAATCATTTGCAGTTTCAAAGACTTCACTAGGGTCTGTTTTAATCTGAACAGTGCTCTGCAATAACACTATTGGGGTTGAGTCATTTGAACATTCCATTTTTTCTGTGGACTTTTGTAATCTATCAATCCTGACACTGTGTGTTCCGTGACTCATAGCTGCTTGGTCGCGTGGAGGACTGCTATCACCATTTACGAAGTTTGAATCAGAGTCATTTTCTCCCCCACTAGTCTCTCTTGAATCACTGTGGATGTCAATAATGACTGGGTGTTCTTCACTGACAGCCGGACTGGAGTCATTTGTTGAGCAAGTTTCCAGAGTAGGACAGTTAGAATAGCCAGCTGAATCATCAACTGAGAAAGGACCTACCACATTTCTGTCACAGTTTTCTCGTCTGTGCTGTACTGACAAGTTTATTTCCTCTGCAATTCTGTTGCTACCGTTTTCTGTGCTATCACACACACCTGGAGAATCAACAGACTCTGTGGAAGCCACAGGCTCACTGGTAACACCATACCCCACTGTGTTACTTGTGGAAGCTGAATCTAACACTTGGGCAGTTCCTTCCCTCTCTATACTCCTTCTGTGAACAAGGTACTTACCAGCAAGATCAGCAAAACCAAAATCGGCGCTTGAGTTCGGCAGAACTCTATGGGGAAAGGCATATTTGCGAGAGGTTTTCTTGCGACGAGACGATAACGAAACACCTGAATGGGAGGAGAAGAAGCCATTGTTGCTTCTGGCCAACAGCAGAGACGAGCTGCTACCTGTTTTTCTCTGATTTGCCAAGTTTTTAGGATTACCTTCAGGTGAAACATTTATTGTTAAAGGGATTGCATGGCTGGCAGTTTTCTCCCTCTGTAAAATGGTATCAGAGGCCTCTGGTGTAACCTCTTCTTGCACTGTGGACTGAGGGAATCTTGAACATACCAACTTGGGCAGCTCTCTGATTTCTTCTGCATTACCATTGGTTAGGTTGGAAAAATTCTCTATGGAAGGTTCTGGAATAGATCGAAAAACCAATTTGTTGTATATGACAGATGAGGTTACTTTAATTTACACATAAATGGCCAAAAATTCTACCAAAGTATTGGACAGGTACATAAAATACAATTTATAAGCTAATCAATAATTTTTTCTAACTTCCTTTCAACTGAAACCAACATTGTCTGCAAAAGTCCAAATGCAAAAATTACCCAGGTTCAACAGTATTACAATAGAGATAACAATGAAATACCAAAAATTTGCTTTTTATCAACTGTGTTTAGTATGGGTAATCACATGATTTCAAGTGCAATTTGGAATAAATAAGCAAAAACAATTTTTTTCAAAGACGATGAAAATTGTAGTATTTGAAAAAAATTACAAGTGCTTATTTATTCCAAATTGCACAAGGAAAATCATGTGACTTAACTATAAAACATTGCGATAGGACAAAAGTTGAAACCATTACGGTTAAAAACTCTAAAAAACTGTTAAAGACTTTTGAAAACTTAAAAAAGCGATGACGTTTCGACGTTTACTTAACGTCATTTTCAAGTCAAAATGAATAAGAGAAAATGTAGATCGAAGTTTGACTGCTTAATATTTGAGATGTTGTTTATTGAGGAGCTAAAACCTGGGCTAAATACCCAGAAGGACTCCGTTCGTGCTAAATTGTTTACGTGACACTGCGTGAAAATATTTTCTCACATTTAATAGTGATTGATTTTATTCTCTAAGGATTTGTTTTGTATATTTATAGTCAATTAACTTTTTTTATTCATTTTGACTTGAAAATGACGTTAAGAAAACGTTGAAACGTCATCGCTTTTTACAGTTTTCAAAAGTTTTAAACAGTTTTTTAGAGTTTTTAACCGTGATGGTTTTAACTTTTGTCCTATTGCAATGTTTTACAAAACCTATTCTTTTATGTAAAAATCATGTGATTACTTATTAACCCATTGACTCCCGGGGGTTCCCAGCCAGTTTAGGTGTCAAAGGGTTAACAATACACATGAAAAAATTCAAGATGGTTAAGCAGAGGAAACACACATGTATCATGCAATCAGGGAAAAATTGCACCATAAATTGCACCATCCAGGGCGTGCACTTGATTTGAAAACAAAAGATTTGATTGGTTCTGTCCAAACCCCATTGTTTATTAGCCAATCATAATCCAGAATTTCTTGTAATTTGCACCTGTATAGCACTTTTTGGACTGCTGTATTACACTTTTTGCACTGTGTTACACTTGAACTGTGGGAGGCGTGGTGGCCTCATGGTTAGTGTGCTTGACTCCGGGTAGAGTGGTCCAGGTTTGGGTCCTGGCCAGAGACATTGTTGTGTTCTTGGGCAAGACACTTGCCTCTCACGGTGCCTCTCTCCACCCAGGTGTATAAATGGGTAGTGGCAAATTTAATGCTAGGGGTAACCCTGCGATGGACTGGCAATTCCCATCCGGGGGGAATAGAAATACTCCTAGTCGCTTCATGCTACAGAAACCGGAGATAAGCGCGGGCCTGATGGGCCTTAGACTAGGCTCGTAGCAGACTTTACCTACACTTGAACTGCACTGCTCTCGGCCAATCAGAATTGAGTAATTTTTTCATGTATATTAAAGGTAAATTTGCTCCAAACTAATTTGCTAACACTCGAAAAATTAGCTCAACAAATCTTTCTTATGATGGTTAATTTACCTATTTCAGCTCCACCATGCACAAAACAAACATGAAAAAACAACAAGGTTTATTTTGGCTGTTTGGCCGAGCACCAGGACCTATAACAGTAAGTTATACTTATACTACAAAATTCTATTACACCCAAGAGCGCTACTAATAACACAAAGCAGAGCTGAGCGACAAAAATGTTTCTGTCAGACAGAGGCCAGAAAAAGCCTGCCAGAAAAATAAGCAGAAGTTTGGGTAGGAACCATGTCTCACGCTTGAAAAGAAGCCTAACCTACGAGGCCTTGCAGTTAAAAACAATTCCCTACACATGTTAGCTGAAGTCAAGGTCACGGATGAGAACGAAGAAACAACACACTTCAAAATGTGTGTACAAACCAAAATAAAAATAATGCAAGCTAACAAGGTGTTGGCCTAGAATGACTTCCTGCGTGATAGACATCTCTTACATGTAAAGAGGCCTCCCTTCTACCCATGGTGCACTTCGCCTGAACTAAAGCCAGTCCCCACTGCTCTGATGCTACATATATATTTCATTTCTGGTTTACTTCGTAGACTCGCACAACAGAAATTCCATTTATCCACATGTTTGATGCAACAAAAATTTTCAGTTTCACTGCCCACAATTTCTTCAAAAACTAACCCCTTCATTAACAATGAAATAATTTTGTTTTGTTCATTGCTATTTGGCAATTAAAGCCACGTGTACCAGAACATAACTTTTTGCCCAAGATCCAAGTCAAAGTAATTATCTACAAAATAATTAATAGCAAAAGCAATAAAGGATCCTTGAAGATATCTGCTACATTGTACTTGTTGATTTCTTTATGTTCCTTGTTGTTTTGACTATAAAAGGTCTTCTTTATTTGTCATGATCCTTAAATTAAAAGGTTTCCATAAGGGTTCTTCATTGTCTCTACAACATACATGCTTTCTTTTCTTTACTTTATTGTAATACTAAATTATTATCTAACGTATATGTTATACATGTATCTTAAGGCGTATTATCATAATTATGGCCCGTATGGCCCTACGCATACTTTCATTGTAAATTTATTGGCCAAGAAAAGCCCCATGTGTGGACTGTATACATTGGTGCAAGCAAGGCCAGAAAAAGCCGTACGACCCGGCTAGGAACATGTACTGCTCCGTGCTATGTGATTTTAGAGGATTTCTTCACTTTTAACATCCAAGTTATTTACTGCCAGAAAAGCAAATGCAAACAACATATTAGATAAATTCTTTGTTCAAATTTCAGTTACTTATTTTGTCCAAACTTCATAATTATTCTGAGTGCTCATGAATAGTGTAAAGAGCCCATATGATAAAATGCTTATTGACTGAGTTTAGGTTGGGGACAAATATTTTCCCATCCGGCCCTTCCACTCACTCAATAAGTACATAAGAATTTACATGAGTTACCATGTGTTATGATTTCATATTTGGCTTCTTCAAGGGCAGACTGATCTAATGTCAGAAGACAGGGTAATGGGTCATCAGTTTCTGGTCTCAATGCTATCACAGTCCCCTTGTTTCTGGGGTCAGCTTGATAAAGCAGTTTAATGACACTCAAAGTTGTGCCTTGTTGAACTCTGAGGACAGGTTGACCATTCTTGAAAAGTAACACCTGTGAAAAATATCATTCTGTAAATCATGTTCAGTTACAAGAAAGGTGGCATGATGTGGCCATATTTTCAAATTCAAACATTATTACAACTACAACAACAACTATCTCTATTTCATATCCACATTTGGGGACAGCAAAGTTTTACATATTATGATAATGGCAAAACAAGGGATAAAGAAAATGAAGTTACAGAAGATGACATACTGTACTGTTATCAGGGAGTGTCTTGGAACTAAATGAACGAAATGTGTTTGTGTTACACGTAGCTCCTTGCTATTAAATGACAATTATTTTTAACACAGCAGGAAAGATAAATAAATGAAAATTACAAAACAAACATGCAGTCAGTCACACACAATACACTACTAGAGGAAGAACAAAATAATAAAGGCACTCAGTAATAATTTTCAAATTCCTTTTTCAATTAAGGTATCATTTTAGAAACCATGTGAATGAGAGAATTCTAAGGCACTTTAGAAATTTATAGACTTTGGAAGGCTGCTGCCTAAGAAAATTTCCTGAGAACCCTTCGGGCTTCCAACATTAAAAGTTAGTAGCCCCAGTCAAGAGCCCAGAATTAATTAATTCCAGCTGGGATCAAATTTACAAGAGATTGAGGATGAATTAAGTAAGGCACCTGTTTGGGCTACTTGTTCAGAAATTCAGTTGCCGCGCTCGCAAATAAGGCGCCCCAGGCGACCGGGTGACCGTTAGGCAGCAGCCTTGCCCTGATTACATTAGTGAGCTACTCTGGTTAGGTAAAAGAACTCAGGTCATGTATTAGGATCTTTAAATAAAATATTGCTTGAGGCAGTCCTTGCAGCACACAAGCAAGGAATGTACAAGCCCTCAGAACAGAACCAAGCCCACATCAGGCAGGTTTTTCTAATAATACTACCCCAGAGGTCTTAAGCCATTCATTGCTCTGGCACCCTTGGATGTCCCCAGTTGACAAGTAAAATCGTCTGGTATTAGACAGAGTAAAATCTGCCTGGTTAAGTCCCAGTCCATGGGCTAAGAGAAGCAAGATTGCTACCAACCATTTTCCTGTCTTGCACCAAACCTCTAAAATTAGTTATTATCAAGAGGACACCAAACAAACGGGTCCCTTTGTGAAAATAGCCTGAGTTTGCTTGTGGCAAATTCAAACCGAGTTGGTATTCCTGGTAAATGTATGTTTGCTAGGTTTTGCTGTGCATGTTTTCTAGGTTTTTAAAAAATGCTTCATGACTTTGTTGTCGACTCTTAAGATCTTGCTATGCCACAGAAAATACATCTTGAACCTATTTACTCAGTTTCCCAAGGCTAGAGGTCATTTCACTATGGGAAATCACTTGCATGTTGCGCTTTCCCTCCTGCGAGTAACACTAGTAGATTTCACTCAAGCACATGACGATTTTACTTATCACAGGCCAATGCTTCAGGGGTGAACAGGTAGAACAGAAAAATTGCTTTTGTAAATTATACCACTGGGGTACTAGTTTGTTTGATGGCAATGATTCCTGTTACGACAATGAACTGTTGGCCTTGTCTGTTTCAAACTACGTGGATTGCTGATATCCACTGAAAAAGCAATATCTGATGGGTAAAAGCCATTGAAATCAACAGAATTAGTTTCAAACTATGTGGATTGCTGATACCAACTGAAAAAGCAATATCTGATGGGTAAAAGCCATTGAAATCAACAGAATTATTTTCTGGAAAGAATTCTATTGAGCCGGCAGTGCGATCCACCCTATGAATAACTGGGATCAGACATTTGCTGGCTGTTGAGAAGTCGTCTTGTTTACTGGTTAGCAAAATAATTATAATTTGAATAACAACAGAAATTTGACAACAACTTGTACAAAGCAACAGCTCTACAAAAGTATCATCCACCACCTAAATATGTGCTGATACAACAAGAAACCAACATATTAAACCATTTTTCCTGTGAAAAAAACATTTCTTAAAAACTTTATCAATTTTCTGTTCAAGAAAAACGTAGGTGTAGTTATTAATGTGTTACTGTAAGAGCAATATCACTGAATTATATGTTCATTTTGTGGGATATTAAAATTTTATCAAGTCATAACCCAAAAGACTTTCTCATGGTTTACACGTTCTAACTTGCAATTACAAGTTTGACTTTTTCCTGTTCTCTTTATAAGGATTGTTTCATTCTTTCATCGTAAAAGGAAGTAAAAATTGCCCGCTTTACTGCCTCGTAATAAAATTTACTCAAAATTTGGGGAGACTGGGAAATTTTCTTTACTCAAATCACTCAAAACGATAAAGAGATGGTATTTTGGGTACAAACTGAATCTGAAACAAGCCAAGCTGTTACTCCCGAACAAAGGAGTCCACAGTGACATCGATCTCGTGCCACACAGGGAAGTAATCAAACTTTTGTAAAACAACAAAAACACTGGTTAGAAATTCGTCAAAATCGCCAGAAATCGAAACGCAGTGAAAACTTGAAGACTTTTTGTGGGACGAAAACAAGCTAAAACAAAACGTGCAGACACACGCGATTAATGGCAAAAACGATTTACGCGTTTTCAGCTCGTCAATGAAAAACGTGACTGCTGTCATAAAAATTGGTAAATGGAAGCATAGGCGTGTTTCGATCCTCTGGGAAAACCTTGATGGTAAAGACACAAAGGGAAAATATCTTTTGTAAAATATTAGCAGAATCGTGACTTTTTACCTCATTTTGTCGGACTTGAATACGTGCTGACTCCGACGCCATGTTGGAATATAAAACTGAACAAAACATTTCCCATAATTCAACACGATGACGTCCTACCTTTTTTCCCGGTCTTTTTTGTAAAGACAAAACATTCTAAGCAGGGAGAGGTAAGCGAAAAAAATAAGCTTGAAATTTTCAGAAAACTAAAAGAAACTAAGAGATAAAATTTTGAAGATTTCAAAAACTTGATTTTATGCGAAATAATTTTAAAATTACCAATTATTTTTTTCTGAAACCCCATGAAATGAATGAATTAAAAAAGTAATTACTGACTCTACCCTAGTGAGGGAGAAGCAAAGGCTTCCTCGTCACCGAAAAAATCATGTCCTTCTTTTCGGAAGCAAGTCACCGGTTTTTGCCAATTCCAGAAGACGGGAGAATCGATACTGAGCCATTTTTAGATGCGGCAAGCCAAGTAGTGCCTTTTTTCGGTGAGTCAAGCGTCTTTTTAAATTAAAATGGCATACATCTTCGTCATGCTATTTTATATTTAAAGCTTAAGCTTATATTGCTCTATCGAACTTTATTGATTTGGGAATCTGGCAATATATGTTTCAAGGTTTCAAATTAACTTAGAAGTACACTATACTTTGTTTAGAGATGAAAACGAAATTTAATCCAATCTTTATTTTCGTCAGATTTATTTTCGTTAGATTCATTTTTCGCTCGTTTTATTTATTTGTTTATTTCATTATTTTGTTCGAATTTTATATGCACCATTGGAGTTAATGGTAGCTAGACATTACAGATTTGCCTAAAAAGACCAGCCCAGCCCAATGCAGATTATAGGACGTTTTCAACCAACCTCTAGAGACACCAATAAGAAATGTACGACTTCTGGTTGACGAACAAAAGACGCTAATGAGGGATCTTTTGTTTTCGTCCGCCAACATGGCGGCGATAACGTCTGATGTCTGTCTGATGTCTGTTCAAAGGCTGCAATGACACTTTTTTTAAAAAATACCTCTTGAGGGAAGATCAAAGGTCATTGTTTTCCCATGCATGTACCTAAATCTCCTTTTTGTGCTTGGCAGATGTTTTGGGGCCAACAGCATTTGCACCTGTTAAATCAGACATCAATGGCAATATTAAGGTACTTTACTCTTTGTTATATATTGTTATTACTTAAGCCTGGTTTTCAAGTAGTGCTAGCACGATACAACCATAAGTGGAAGCATTTAAACACAAGCACAAGAGATTCATGTCAAGTGAAAAAGGTATCTAATCTTCAAGCACTGGAGCACTAATTGGGGACACTGTAAACTGAAATCAACAAATTAACGCAAATCAAATCAAATGTCGGTGAAATCAAGTGAAAACGAACCATAACGCAAGCACAAGCACACAACACACAGACAAAGAAGCACTAGTTTTGTGTTCTTTCTTACAACACGGCACTGGGAGTGGAGTCTGGAATGGGTCATGTTCATTGGATGAACATAACAGTTTGGGTTGTGCTTGCGTTTTGTCCCGTTTTCACACAACACAAGGATAAGCGCAAGCACAAGGAAAAGGAAGAATTTTTATCCTTGAGCTTATGCTTGCATCAGACCCTTTTTCATGGTGAAATAATCATTCTTGTGCTTGCATTTATGTTTGTGCTTGAGCTTGGGTCTCAAGTGAAAACCTGGCTTTACTGTTTTATTGCCATTGTTTAATATTCCCAGACAAGGGATGAGTATACAGAAGGTTCACTGATATTCAGAATGCAGGTTTCAAAAGCAATACACTTTTTTGTTCTAGCATCTTTCAAAAAGTGATTTGAAAAAGTTGTCAGGAATTCGGTGATCCCTGACCTGTAATGAAAACCCTCAGGGAATTTGAGTGGTGTGTAACACTGGGTTTTGCTAAAAGCAGGCCCGCGGCCCACGGCATTCTACGGCCCAGTGGCCCAGTCCTGATTTTCCACAGCTTTTTTGTCCAGCGGTAAATCCACGCGCATGCACAGATCTGCATCGGGTTTGGGCGTGCAAAATGAATGACGGTGAGTTTGAATTTGTTTACCATTTTAATAATCATTTCAATCATTTTCGATCCTTTCTTTTGTTGCATGGATCTAAGTGAAAAACGTTGTCACTATGTTTATTCGTCTGTTTATAGAACCCGATAGAGAGGAAGTCCATTCTCAAACGATGTAAGTTATTTTCTAACCACAGTTAGAAATTGAAAATTTCATAACCTAAATAATGAGATATGTGAACTGCGTATTGTCACTGAGTTGCGTTTGTCAGTTTATAAGGCATTTCACATTCTCACTTTGTAATCAGATGATCTTGCGGTAATTCTGTGCAATGGCAGGCAACAGTTATGAACGGCGGTAGATTTGCGTTTGCTTGCTATATTTGTGTAACTCTGAAAAAAAAAAGATTCACAGTTGACATATCTCATAACTTATGATATTTTCACTTTCAAAGTATGGTTTGAAAATAACTTACATCATTCGATAATGAAAGTCCTCTATTGTGCTATCGGTTTCTATAAAGAGACGAATGAACAGAGAATGAAAACGTTTTTATCTAAACAACATCCAACAAACAGAAACAAGGATTCAAATGATTAAATGGTAAACGACTTCAAACTCACCGTCTTCCATTTTGCGCGCCCAAACCCAATGCAGATCTGTGCATGTGCGTGGACTTACCTCTGGACAAAAAAACTGTGGAAAATCGGGACTGGGCCTCCGGGCCGTAGCGGGCCGTGGGCCGCTGGGCCGCTGGCCTGCTTTTAGTAAAACCCTGTTACACTTGCTGGGCTTTTCTGTATCTTTTGACAACTCACAAATTTTACAGAACAGCTCGACAACTCCCATCATTAGAGGAAGGAAGGTGCGTCACAACTGCATTATAAATGATGGTTTGAAATCCTTTTCAAGGTGGGAAGCCCTATGAGAAGTTTCCACCAACTGTGATGATATGTTGCTTAGAAAATCAAGATACTGTGAATAATAATAACTTCATTTTTCTATGTTGTAGTTAAAAATTTTCCTTGGTCAAAAATTTTCTCAGACTAGTTTGTTTTTTACCTTCCTTTGTTTCAGACTATGATGATGTCTATAAGACAAAGGAAAGTAATAGACAAACTTGCCCGCAAAATTTTTAACCAAGAAAATTTGTAAATGTGATGGATAATGGATTAAGAACCTTTGCTGATCAACAGCATCAGGAACTTATTTTTTTGTGTCACCCAAGGACAGAGAAAAATCTCTGACCGAGGTGGATATCGATTGCCACCCAGGGTGGGAACTGTGTGATACCCAAACACTTCCAAGTTAAATTGTGTTTTGTGGGTACTGTAATTGTCATCAGGGCTGTCTGAGTGAGTGAGTGATTTTAGGCCTGCAGCGCGTGCATGAATTCCGAAACTAATTTATGATTTTCTTGAATTTCAACAATAAAATATTAATGATGTCCATGCTACCATTTGCGCTCATCCGTAAATTGTGACAAATTTTGCGCGAAGTTTTACTTTTCAAATGTTAATGGTTTGTCCAGTTATGTGTCACTTTTGACAAATGAAACGTTGGCAATTATGTCATGAAATTGACAATGTTTTTGGCGACATACCAAGCAGGTTTTGTTCACGTACTCTTGAAGTTTTCAGGTTTTCCATGACAGCAAAGATATTTATGAATCTGCCTTGAAGTCTTGAACAGTTGTAAACATCTATCTCCCGTGAGTTTCTATGCACGATATATCGAATTTGATATACTTTACCAAAATTGTTGTGTTGAATGACAATCTCACATGCCTCAGAATTGCAGTTTTTTCCTCAAAATGTATTGAAGGAATGGATATTTCTCGATTACAATAGGTAAAGCCATAATTGTTCGATGGGTCATCACCTAGTGTGAAACCCAAACCTGTTGAAAGGACTGATCCATGTAGCACTACTTCAGATCATCCGAAGGCCCAGGCTTGTGTGAAAAGTGACTTTCTTTGCAAAGATAATGAACAGCAAGAAACTGGAAAGACTGAAGAAAAAAGGCTTCGTGTGATGAAAAAACTTCACTTGAAAGGTACATCATTCCTGAGAAGTGAAGAAAGATTAGAACAGAAAAAATATGTGATCAGCTACTACAAGAAAAAAATACCAAATCTGTTACCCTTCAAGGATGGACGCAAATAGTAGTAGTTTGCACAAGTATTCTGTTTGCAGCCGACATGTCGTCTTTTCTTTTTCTTTGCAAGAGCAATGGTCGACCGTCAAAAATGGTGTTAACATTGGTGACATTTTTACGTAGAGTGCTTGTGGGCTTTGTGAATCAACACCCGCTTAGCCTAACTGCACTGTTTGGGGATTCCATTGCTGTTCCTCCCAATGCAGAAATAAAAGATTTGAGAAAAGCCTTTATTTCTGTGTCACAGGAATTTTGCGGTGGTCTCCCATCCAAGCACTAACTCCACCCAAATGGGCTTAACTTCTGTGGAAACTTGCATCAAATTATACATAATTGGTTATGTAAATGTTAAGGTGATCAGACAACAAACTAAATCATGAAAGAAAAATAATTACAAATAAAGTTGCATTATCAGGCCAAGAGTCTGTGAACCTCGTGAGTCACTGGGCTTAACTTAGTGGATACTATTTCATCAATTTGTATGTAGATTAGGTACTGGTAGATAGATTTTATTGAAAAACAATACATGGCAGCCAAGGGCTGAATTGCGTACCATTAAAATGTAAATAATAATAAAATGTAATCAGTTAATGTAAATGCTAATGCAAAAACGACAGCAACATGGGACAACAAAATATATCGTAGAAAAATAATTAAAATTAGAAGGGGTAATCAGGCCTCAGAGGCTTTGTGAGTCAACACTGGCTTAGTAACAGCACTGTTTAGGGACTCCATCACCAGGGGGGGAGTTGGGAGATTTCTCGACAGTTATTCTCCCAACTCCCCCTCTTGTTTAGATGAGGCTATGGAGACACGGAAAACGCCCTCTATTGCTTAAGCACGCAATGCGTGCCTATTTTTAATTCTTGCCAACAAAATCATTACAGCAGCCAAAGTGTTATTGCCTTTTTTTGTTTTATTAAGAAACTTAGAGAGAAATATGCTCAGGATTTAGAAAAATTCAAAACATTGCAAGATATTGTGGAAAGTGAAATGCAGGCTGGAACAACTCTTGAAAAGAATTCAGCAACAGATGCCTTGCTTTGGCTCAAAAGGTTTGTGTTACACTAAATTTTTTCTCTTTTACATTTTGAATAAAATTTGAGGAAATGTATCAAGTTCAGATAGGTATTATTATAACCAGATAAGAACAGACCAAAATTAGCAGTCGGTCTAAAACACTGGTCAGTGTACAATGTCATTGTGCCCATCATTATCATCATGGAAGTCACATTGCTTGGGATGAGGACGGTTTGTGGTTTGCATAGCCCGGGTGACGTAGATGGAGGTGTGCAGCAAGCCCGGCCTTGTTCACACAGGGTCTTGAACAGAGATGACACACTAATCCTGTTAAGGCTGTGTTAAGGGAATCTCTTCTGCAGAGCCTGCTCTGAATAATGCATTTGGAATGCTCTGTTTCAAAGTGTTGGATGCCACCAGGGATACTCCTACGCCATAAAAGACGATCATATGCTATAAGTTCCTAAGTCTCTAGGTCGATTGCACAATCTTTAATCGTTGTGCTACGGATAAGTAAACAACACCAAAAGTGTCTCCTAGCCCTAATCACTCTACAAAAATGTTGTTTCGGGTCCCAGGAAAACGTTTGGCATTAATTGTTATTCATCAGTACCAGTGGAGTAGAGATTTCTAGTTTTGACCTGTGGAATTTGCCAGTGTGGCCCAGTGGTTTGGGTGCTTGCCTTCAGATCCAGACATCCCATGGTCAAGACCCGCTCTCACCACTTGTTGAATTTGTTCCTGGTAATCCCTGGCTCAACTTCCCAGCTGCACTTGTAAATAGCCAACTGGTTTGCCTCCGGCCAGTTGGGATTCTTAACAGTTGTTGTTGTTGTTGTTCTGTTCCGGCGTTTCATTAATTGTTTCATTGGCCCTGAAAAGCCTCAATTACTCAATTTAGTATGTATTGTATTGTATGTGACATGTGTTTTGGACCTGCCTCAAAATTAGTGGGACTAGAGTTCCCAAGAGTTTTTGGTGAATGTGATCTACACATGCCTCTCAAAATCAAAATTATGTACATTTTCTTTCCTTGCTGGTCTTTAATCCCAGGCCTTACATTTCCTCTTACAGTTTAGCTCCACCATGAACGTGAGAGAAACTGCAACTCGAAACTATCTTCATATCCTGGCATCCATTGTTTTTCCTTTATAAATTGCAGAGCTTTACAGTTTATCATTGTTTTTCTGGAGGAAGTTCTTACAGGAGAAGAGGATCTTGTGAAATGTGCCAAAAAAGCTTATGAATTCTCATTAAAGAAATTTCATGGCTGGATTGTACAAGGAATCTTCTCTGTGAGTGTTTTATGTTTTTCTTTTCGTAGGTGTGACATTTCTCGATTAAACACCCATAGCTTTTATTTCAAACTTGACGGTGTGAGACAGGAATTTGGGGGAGGCCATTATTAATTTTGGTCCAAGTGCAGTTTTCTCTGCAGCTCAGTTCAAACGTCGAACTTTAAATGTATTCGAATGTAAAGAACCTAATTCATTCAATAAAGTACATGAAAAGACCAACATTTGAATCAAAGTTCAACCCATGTAATTTGGGTCGACCCAAGAATTAAGTTTGAGTGGGAAAATCGACTGCAGAGTGACTTCGATTCAAACGTTGAACTTCTCATGTGCCGAATAAAATGCATGCATTTGTCTCATTTATTTATTTGATTAGTGATAAGTCCGACAAATTAAGTTTGACGCTTGAATCAACTCTGTGAACTTTACTATTTGGGTCGACCCATATTGGGATTTAAGTTCGGTACATGAAACGTTTGACGTTTGAACTGGGCCTAAATCATTATTTTAATTTTGATTCTTTTGTGGCTCATTCTCCCCATGACAAACTGTCTCTGAGTCTTCTACATTTACCAGGGTTGTAGTTATTATAATTGTGGCTATAATTTTACAAAACAACAATCAACCTGAACCTTTTCAAGAAAACGTTTCATTAAATTCGTCCTTTTTGTGTACTGCTGGTACTATTTCTTTTATGATTATTTTACTTGTAGAGAATTCATTGAATCTTTTCATCTGCCATGTCTCTGCAAGGTTCACCCCACAACCTGATAGGGTACTCCTGAACAAAATCTCCATGGAGATTATTTATGATCCCTGGCAGCACTCCCTTGATTTCATAGCCCGCTCTACTAAACTTAAAAGTCATCATTGTCCAACCAGCCAATTTAGGCAAGTTCATTCGCAAAGCTGGTGAGATGGAGCTAAAAGTATAGTTTTTCTCATAGGCTAATTAGCATACAGTGGTCGTTAGTTCCTACATGTAACTGATAAAAAATGTTAACACTTTTGTCTCGTAGATGGCCATGAAAGCTGTGCCATATCGCAAGGACTTCATGAACAAATTAGGTAGAGGAAAAGTAGATGAGCAGACAGTTCTGAAGGAAATGAAGGACTGTGTGGATCTTCTATCTGCAAATATTAGTGTTGTAGAAGAGTTCTACCAAAAAAATAATTTGGATAAGGCAAACAAAGTGTAAGCCTTAGGCAGAAATTGATCAAATTAATTTTAGAGAATTAAAATAATTTGCTGTTACAGGGAGTTTCCATGCTCATTACATATTGTAATTCAAACCACACGTCTTCGTATCCATGAAGGTGGGAAAGAATGGATGTCCCACTCATTTTCCGTGGAATTTATAGTAACTAATGTTGCCTTTCATGGTTACTTCTGGAGCTACATGTATGTACGTGAAATTAACTTTGGGATTAATAAATGGTTCTTGGGAATGTTGGCATACTACAGGCTGCTATCAATTTACAATACGAGCTAAAAGTGTTTTTTTTTTTTAAATCCATTATCCTTTTATCATCAGTCACCTGCACACAACAATTTTCACGCGCCCCTCAACGACTTAATTTCATTTTTCGAAACAGAATTTGGGTGGGCGTCAATCAAATCTTTCCATGACGAATTCAAGTAAACAGGACTATATTGTCATGGAAACATTTGATTGACGTCCACCCAAATATGAAAAAAAAAAAACCGGGTCGCGTGTGACTGATAAGCGCTGTAAGACGATTTTCCAATAAATGTCACCCGTATCAGTGAATAAGAGCAAAACATTTTTGGAGCAAGTAAAGCCGGCAAACACTAGCTTGTTAGCCACTGTATTGTAGTTATTCTCTAGGAACTTGGAAAATTTCTTCTGGCGTCCAGGGTTGAGGACAGTTTCTTTTTAAAAAGAAAGTGATGCGTGCGAATCGTTTTGTGGTTATGCATTTGTGACCGTGAGATTAGACAGTAGAAAATGCCAGGTTAGATGGCCTTGTAAGTTTCTTCTCCGGTAAAATAAATAACCTAGACGAACTTTAAGCTTTGAATTAGAGACACTTTTTTATCTCGGAAAACATAAACTTTTTTTATAAGAACGTTGAGGCTGAGATTAACTAAAAATTTTAAGAACGTATCAAGAATATTCCTCAGGCTGATTGTTGATTAAGAACGTTTTTATTTAGCTCATTTGTATTTTAAATGAGGGCATAAAATAAAAGTAAATTAATCCAAATTAACCCAATAACTTAAGGTCATATTTTGTATAACATAATAATGGTTTTATCTTAGTTTGTAATAATGAACAGTTCTTATTTATAAATTTAAGAACATCTTAAAAACGTTTTCAGCCTCTGTCAGCTCCAAAATTAGACGTTCTTATTAAAAAAAAAAAGAGTGCAACCGGAACGTTTCGATTTAATCGGCGCATAATTAGCTCTTTACTTTTCTTCATGGCTGAAGTCACCTGTTAACGCTTCCTTGACTGAAAAGAACCCGCGGCTGATGAGAAAGGAAAAGAGAGAGAGAGAGAGAGAGAGTTGAAGGAAAATTTGAGTTTTAAGACGGTGTGGAGTGTGGACTCGGAAATGCTACTTGGAACGGGGAAAAAAAAAGGTTGTGATATGGTCTCTGAAGGGTTGGCCGCGGAATCCGGCAAAACTCGGGCCGGACCAACACTCAAGGTCTTAAAATAACTGATGAGAAAGTGCTGCCTTTGTAAAGACATCTGCAAATGGTTTCAAATGATGATGATGGATGTTGTGGGTAAAGGATGATTTGTGGGCTGATAAATACAAGCTCACCGGTAATTCCAATTTAACTGATTTTATTAACAATCCTGGCTTCAAAACTAAATTTATTTCTGAGACTATTGTACCAGTTAACGCCATCGAAGCGCGAATTGCGTATATATGCACGTTCTTGCTGCAGAGTTTTCACGTGCTCATCACGTGTGTTAGTTACCAAGCTCCTGGTCCATTCATCGTTGACCACTGCTAGCTGACAAATTCTGTGTAAGAGCACGTGTACGTCACTAAGGTCTTGATAAAAGGAGGGTAGCTCGATTTATACACTCGTTTCAAGCTCACTATACACACGTTTGTCTCGTCGATTTGTGCGAGGTTAGCTTGACAGTGCTTGTCAAAGTCTTTGATGGTTTGGCTGTCACCAGGTATCCCGAAAGCTAGGACGCGGATGACCTTCAACGTTCCAGGGCACTGGAGAGAGATGTCGTCATTTCCTGTTCCTTCAACTGGTAAAAGATAAATGGCATTTTTCACAAGTGATAAAAATAGATCGTAACGCCTTATTACAAAGCAATAGGGGATTGAAATTAAAATGCGGACAAACATCGCAAAAATGCCTTTTTTTTGTCAGCACATTAATTCCATAATGCTTCGTGCACTTAAGGCGCTGTTACACTGTGAAATGTTTCGTGCAACTTGTCTCGCAATGTTTTGGCGACATCGTGGCGGGACAAGTTGCACGAAACATTTCACAGTGTAACATACCCTGCAACGGCCAAAATCATTGCGAGACAAGTTGCACGAAAAGTAGAACTTAAGTCTACTTTCGGCAACGGCTCTTGAAACTTGTCTCGCAACGATTTTGGCCGTTGCAGGATATGTTACACTGTGAAAAGTTTCGTGCAACTTGTGCCGCCACAATATCGCCAAAACATTGCGAGACAAGTTGCACGAAACATTTCACAGTGTAACAGCGCCTTTACTCGTGACTTCAACCAAGGGGCTCGAAACGGGATCTCACAGATCTTTCGACTTGACAGAATTTGATGGGAAAATCTTCAGTGGAGACTGTCCGTTTTCTCAATCAGGCCCTAATTATTATTTTAATTTGCAAGACTTGTTTAGATGTCACAAAAAACCACCAAGCGAAACATGCACTCGAAACATATCATGACGTGACAAGAATTCATAACAGTCATCAGTTACAAAGATTGCTTGAAAAAAATTAAACCGTTGGAACTTTTACGATAAGGCGAAACATGCATAATAAACTATGTTCCATGGATGGATAGAGCGTATCTACTTTACAAATCGCTATCCATCCAGTGGATAACAATTGGTTTTGATAGTGGGCCATATCTACAAGATATTGTCATTTCATTTGGGTCGTCTCTACAAGACCAGTAAGTAGCTGACCAAGCCAATAGCACGATATTCTCGGTACGTCACTCATTGTTATTAATATGCCAACCAGAAGCTACTTGGCTGTTGAAACAATAACTTCTTTTGTTCCGTGGTTGGCAAATTTCAATATTCAAGAGAAATGTGACGTCAATGTTTGTAAACAAGAAATATCGCTGAGACAGAAATTTGAATCTACCGACGGAGTTCCGACTGACTAACTAAGAGCGCTTTCCTTTTGAACAGGAAAAAACAGTCGTTGCGGGGTGCAGCGATGCGTGCAGTGGTGAAAGCACTCGCCTCCCACCAATGTGGCCCGGGTTCGATTCCCACACTCGGCGTCATATGTGGGTTGAGTTTGTTGGTTCTCTACTCTGCACCGAGAGGTTTTCTCCGGGTACTCCGGTTTCCCCTCTCCTCAAAAACCAGCATTTCACTTGATTTGCGTTAATTATTGATTTCAGTTTACAGTGTCGCCAATTAGTGCGCCAGTGCTAGAACGATTAGACACTCAAATAAAGTTCCTGTCTTTTCCTGTGGGACAACAAATGTAACAGTTCTCCCCACTGGAATTTTTTTCGGAAAAAAAGGGAATAACTTCACAAGTACTCCTCTTTTCTCCGGCGTTTTCACCAAGTGATCGGTTTATCGCTGAACCATTTTCTTCATGATGGAAGATCCGTGCTCTGTTGGTGGCATGCAGTACCGAATCATTAAGCGGAAACGTTTACCATTTTTTTCTGACCAATGGTAGGTTATACTGTTTCATATGGCGGAAGTTCCCACCGGTTTATCTTTCAAATGGAAAGAGCTTTTAAGTTTCATCACTAAAATGATCGCAGAGTTTCAAGTTACCTTTTTTCTCCGTTGTAACTTGTCGTGTAGGACGAGGTGTGGTTGGACCAGTTGGCGTAGTGATGTTTAAATCTAGGCAAAGGTAGAACACAAAATAACGAGAATTAATGATTGTGGAACGTTTTGCCAAATAGCTTCTTGACATTTATGCGATCAGTGGCGGATCCAGGGGAGGGGCCCGAGGTACGAGTGACAACCCAGGAATTTGAGAAGTCGCTTAAATCGCATTCAATCAGGCAAATAACCACACGAACAGCAAGAAAGTCACCAGGACAATAAAGTACGGCTTTTTATTGAGAAGGTTGCGTGAAAACATCTTTTTCAGTTTGTTATCGAGATTCCCATATAAATCCTAATAATTTTTCACCCTCCAAGTCTGGGCTGCCTGTGGCTGAACTTGTTAATGGACATTCTCGATTTCCACAAGGAGAACTCGGGTCTTTTTCGGTCTTCGTTGCTACAGCTGCTTAAATCAGTGTTAGTTGTTAGTTCGTGATTACAGTGAAACCTTCCACCGTTAACATACCGATATTACGTTGAGTTGTTTTTATTGACTGGCTGATTACTCCACTATGAGATGAATCTGCTGCGCTTTTTGGACCGTCTTTTGTTTGAGAGTAGCCATTTGGTACAGGAAGGTTAGCATTTCTTAGCTCGGCGAAATTAGCTGTCAGTATAATGAATATAAAAAGATATTAATTCGGGTATTTTTAATCATATTGTAACGTAATGATTTTCGCCCAGTAATGACGTTTTACGACTGAGAATTCAAATTTTGACAAGAATAGTCAGTTATAGAAGATCCCAACAATGCCAAAAAAATTCTGACCAAGAATCTGGTGTGTTCATCACTTGTCCTTCTCAAAACTGAAAGCGAGGCTAATGGTGAAAACAAAGGGCGTCTCAAGATTAAAGTAATGTAACGTACATACTGAGCCATTGCTCTCAGAAAGAAATCAAAGCCAACCAACCTTTACACAATTCAATGGCAAAGACTAGATACGGAACGAGTCCAACAAGACCACCAAGAAAGAAACAGACCGCATATCGAGCAAGAAGAGCAGTCTGTGGGCTGTGTTTTCGAGAGAACAACCGAAATAATTTCTGTTGGAAAAGAGCAGTAGGAAAATCATCAGCACAGGAACACCAATCGACTTCAAGAGGGAAAGCAACAGAGAGATAACAAGAATAATTAATGTCCGATTGTCAAACACAATCCTCTTTTAAGAATTAGAGAAAGCAGTTACATTAAGCATTGATCATTAGAAATCGTTGCCTTCTGGCAATTGATTGTCATTTACTTTAACCTTATCGTATGATCGAATTTGATATCAAAACATTACGAAGCAAAAAGAATCTCTTATCCAATAGTTTAAATAACAAACACGATGTTTGTAAACAGATATCTTTCCTATAGTAACAGATTCTTAAAGGGGCTAGGTCACGCTATTTTAGGTAATTTTGTTTAATTTTGTTAATTATGAGCTCTAGACGTCAAATTGGCAGAGCAAGAGTCTTTCAATTGCAAAATCACGGCCACATAACAACTGAGAATGATTTTCCAGCTTTGTAAATGACATTTTGATATTTTCAAATTTACCCAAATTCAATCCATTTCAATCCTCTCCAGTTTTGTCCATCCATGTCCCCTCTTGGCTTAACTGTGTTTTGTTGGAGTTCTTCTATAGTTTTGAGCAGTTATTTTGATATTTTAGTTAATTCTATGACCATTCGATCAGTGCTGAAATTGCTTAAAATTGCGTGACCTATTGTAGCTCCTTTAATGGTTATGGTTTACATTCCGCACATATCACGTACAGTCTATTCCCCAACCCCTTCTCTCGGTGGAGGGAAAAAGAGAGACACTGGGAAGGAGATTGGCTTTTCAGAGCTTATGTATGACCTACGATAAAGACGCATTACCTTTTCACTGCGGTAAGTTAGTTTATATCTGCATTTTTACGAAGATGAGATGCCCACCAGAAACAGAGCCATTGATTTCTAATGAATGTAAAATTAGTCACTTGTGTGGCATTTCGGAGCATTCTTGAATTTCCTTCTCCACCCTCTCGATTCCTGATTCTTATACTCTGGGTTCCAGATTTTGCGTTTGTTGATACAAGATTCCCACAAACTCGACGCATTCAGTTGACGAGATTTCGAACTGGATTCTGTACTCCAGGCTCTTGATTTTGCGACGAAAAATATATCCTCGATTAAAGAAATGTCTTCCATTTGGTAAGACGAGATTACTAGTAAGTTGTATTAAAGAGATAAAAGTTACATGAAGGAAAGGCAAAACATTCCAAACTTACGCGAACGACCTCACTGTCGCCTGAGCTTACCGTGGTCTTCCCCAGTTCTTCGTTGGAGTCCGCCCACACTCGTCGTCGCTGTGAATTTTGTCGAGACATTTTCGGGTTCACGTGTTTTTCGTTCTGTTTCTCTTTGGTTGTGTCTGAGGGTGGTGGACTGGTGGCAAGAAAGAAAATACAATTTAAGAAAAACAAAGTATAATCCTTGCTGAGTAGCTTTCTCTAAAAATATTAGGGAGTTAAGAATTTCGACAACGGCTACGGCAACGACAACGCCATAAAGCAGTAGCATTATTGGTTAAAAGAGGAAAAATGATCGTGCTGCACGTGCTGCACGTGCAGCACGCATTTTTGTAACCTCTCCCGTACTCGACAAAACTACAGGAAAGTTAAGCAACGACAACGGCGATGGCAACGAGAACGTCAAACATTTGCATATTTAGTAGGCAAAAACAGTAGCTTTGCTCGCTGTGCACCTGCGTTTTTCACGTTTGTCTATTTCTTTGCCGTCGTCTGCAAAACAACGACGTGAAATAGCCAAATTCAAGGTTTTATGAAGAACGTCAGCACTTAAAGATAAATTTTCATTTTCTCCCCTAAATTAAGCGCTGTTCCGACCAGTGTAATTTTTGAGAAACTAATACACCCTTACCATATTAAACAGGTTGAAATAGTCACGAAGTGATTACAATTACCCGAATTTATATTGTGAGATGACCTTTCTGCAGATACGGCGGCCATTTTGATTTCTATCGTTTGAAAAGACATTATGGGATGCTTAGGGGGCAAATTAATATGTATTTGCCCCCTGGGCATCCCATATTAAGATGGGATATTGCGTCGTGTAGTTCGTGTAATTGTTACGAAATGTCCAATGTCAGTTTGAGGGATGGCCATAAGTGTTGACCTCAAAAGACGGATCTTTCGCGCGTTGCTAAGGAAGTGAAATGTTACTTCCGGTGACTGACGTCATCATATCGTAAGCTGACCAAAAAACCCACTCACAAGCAAAAATAACCGCACGAACTGTTGTTTGTCCTCGCTCTTCCTCGCGTTCGTTCTCAGATCCACTGCGCGTGCATGCATAAACGAAATGACTTCCGGTTTCAGAACAAGCTAAATTTTGCGGTGGTCTTTATATTGAATTACTTTTTTTGTATGGCACGTTGCACCCCAAAATACAGAATATAGCTAAGCATTGATTTTTTCAAATCATCTTTTTTGAAAATGTTATGGGTATTTCCGTATCGTTTATCTCTTTAGAACATTTTTCAAAATAAAAAGAACATTTTTGGCTGGATGCAAAAACGAATACAAATTATCAAACCACTGATTAAATACCCAAATTGTTTAGCAGGAAGACAAATTTAGGGTTTTCTTTCATTGGTCACGTGACCATGGGCATGGCATGATGATGTCACATCTAATATCATTGGTCTACAAAAGTTGGAAACTGACCATAACAATACCAAATTCTTTCAAATTACTTAACCATTACATCCTTAGCAACGCACCCCAAAAAACACGTCAGTAGACCCTTAAGTTCCCCAACAATTTGAAATGTCCATTTTTAAGGTTTTGCCGACAACGTGGGCACACCGCAGTGAATCTTTCATTCTCACTCTCTACCAATCCACTTATTGTATAGACCCTATGCAAAAATGGCTGCCTTTAAATTATTCTTTTGTTCATATTCAAAATAGCCCAACTAACCTCGTTTTTGTTATCCTGAACGAGGTTAGTTGGGCTATTTTGAATATGAACAAAAGAATAATTTAAAGGCAGCCATTTTTGCATAGGGTCTATACTTCGCTCATAATATACAACATAATCGAGACGGAATAGTTGTGAAATACTTAAATAGCTCAAACTTATATTTTGAGGTGACGTTTTCGTTGCCGTATACGTAGTCGGCGTCGTGGTTTCTTAAACGCCCTCAACGGTGGTATGTGTCTCGTGTACATTTAGAATGATGGATCTTTGCAAGATTTTATGGTTTTAATAAGGTGGTTCAAAATTTTGATTCAAAATGAAAATCCTGGACCGCCTTTTTAAAGTAGGAAACCTCGATTATTGCACAAACATTATTGCAGCCGCACTGAGCTCATATTTTCCGGCTTATTCACACTGAAAGTTTTCCACAAGGACAACTCTTCAAGCTCGTTTAAACGGTTCATTTGACTACCAATTGTTAATAAGTAGTTTGACAGATATTGGGTTAATGTTGAAAGAAAAAGCCAAGTCCTGCAGAGGTCGTTCAAACTGTTTTATTGGAGCTAAAACTTTGAAGAGCGAGGATCAGACTCTCCCGTTGAGATTTACGTGGCGCGCCGCCACATCATATTGAAATGCACTCAGTGCGTTTACTGTTCCTATAAATGAACGGATATTCTTCGCCATGGGAAAATGTGACTTGATGTTGTATGAAAATTGGAATCAGTTTTAATTCGAGTTAATACTCAGTTTCGACATTTTTCAAAATTTCAATGAATTTGAATATAATCATTTTGGTTCAGCACTGTTGAACACACGTTAAAGCAAATATTAAGGCCTTCTTGTCTGAAAAGATCTCAATTGTGCTTTGTTTGTTTTCTTTTTTCAATTACGAACGTGTCTTGCACCAAATAAAACAACAAAAAGTTACGCCACTACTTCCTTCTTTGTGTGCTGACGATTTTGTTTCTTTCTTATATCACTTTTTTCAAAAGTAACCTATCGGCCGTTTTCTCATCGGTTCCCTTAAAACTGTTTGTTACCTGGTTATGAACGAAATTTCACATACGATTATCGTAACTTTCCAACAAAGTTTATTTTCGAAAATTTTGCTATTTACTTTCACTTTTCGCAGCGTCTTGAAATTCGTCAGTAGGCTAGATCTTGCATGCAAAGTGTTTTAATCAATGTGCAACGTCACGTTAAGTGATAACAATTGCATGGAAACAGACCTTACCACGAAATCAATAATCAACATATATACAGTTCTTTTTTGTCCTTCATTCAATCGCACTTAAAGTTGATTCCAAACTGAAAATTCGAACTAATAGGTACACATGGCGAAATTAAGATATCCTTGAGTTGATTAACATGGAGCGAATTCCTCCTCAATTTGACGGAAAAATCTAAATCCACGAGGGTACTAAATAGTTTTCGCAATTTGTTTCAACTCAACAAGACACACTCCCAACAATACAAAGAACTATGTGCGACAGAGAGTTTATTTTAGACTTAATTTTTTGAAGCACCTTGTCTCGCTTGGGACGAGAACACGAACGAAAGTTCTCAAGACTGGGGGAGATGAACTAATACTTTCTGATTTCTAATCTCAGCTATCGTACTTTCTGTAAGAGCTCTACTTCTATTTAACTTTCGTTCAAGATTCCGTATAAAGCAAGAATGATTAACTTACTTTGGAACTAGGTTCTGTTTGTTTGATCCTCCTGGAAATCCCGGAATACGTAAGAGGCTTCGAAGTTGTAGCAAGCTTAGAAACGCCTAAAAAATTTCAAAGCACTTTCTTAAATATATTTGGATTTAGTACGAAAAACTGACGCAAAAATTA
>BLFO01003539.1:626616-631616 GCA_014634245.1 Montipora cactus
GTCTTTCTTACGAAAATTAGTTTTCATTCATATGCAAAGTAGAACTAATTACCATCACAAAAACTTCGCACTCAGACTCGCTTTGAAGAGGAGGAAGACATAAACTCGGAAATGGCCTATTGATTGCTGATTTTTAAACGAGTTTCACGCAAGATTTACAGGAGCGCAATTCCATCCTTAAAAAGTGAAAAGAGATAGCTAATTCCCTGAAAGAGGCCGCCATGCACTCCCGTTGACTACTTACTTTTCATAACAATGACCAAGACCGGCTTGTATCCTGAAGGTGGAATGATCTTCTCCGAGGCACACAATTGAACCGAGTGACATTTCACACAGAAGCAATAACTGTCAACGGAAACAAACGAAAAATAATTAAGGATTGGAAGAAAATTATTAATTAGGCTCAAAAAACAGCAAAACATTGTACTGATCCGAGTTTGCACACTCACCTGTTTAGCAGGAAAACCGTATCTGTATCCGGGCTTTGACAGCAATGTTCCGTACATTTGTCAACTGTCATATTGCCCACATCTCGTGGTTCCCATGGCCTGTACACGCCAGCCTCGAGACCGCTCCTAAGAATCGTGTTATAATGCGTTGCTTGTTTGACGCAGAAAGGTGCATCTTTTGCAAGGGCTGTAATATGAGCTAAAAACCAAGAATTTGGGACGTCATTCTTATAGCACATGATTCTTCTACTAACCTTGTTTTGGGATATTACTCCAAATTTCCAATCAGTGGAAAAGAATAAATCCTATAACAGTTTCTTGCTGGTGTAGCGACATGAAGACATAGATAAACCGTCACTTCGGTTCAGGTTTTCGCGCGGTCATAACATTCAACCAATCCTTCGAATCAATCGCGGTGAAAACAAGCGTCCAAAATTTACCAAAACACCTGCTACGCAGCCTAGCTAGGCAAGTGCCCAAGAAGACGTAAAAAATCATTCAAACTTTTTACAAGCAGAAGGTAACTTCGCCTCAAGGTTCACTAGTTTCGTCGAGGGTCAAATGACTGCCAGCTTTATTAACTTAAAAGGCGAAACTTCGAACTGAAAAGACGGCCAAATTTGTTTACAATAGGTGAAGGGAATAAGCCTTTTCAAGGACACAAATTAAGTTAGGTTTACTTTCACTGCATATTGAGGGTTTCCAAGCATTCGGCTCGTGATGCAATATTACGCGCCCGAAGGTCATGTAAATGATCCGCTTTTTATTTGGGAAAGAAGAAACCTGTTTACTCACCACTTACAAAATTCAATAGTATCCACAGCAAAAGTCTCTGTTTCTGATCTTCTCCGACAGTCATGATCGAAAAGACAGTTAAAACTCACGTCCACAGGCTCACGGAAAAAGCTGTGTTAATACTTGCGCACAATGGCTTTAAACCTCTTTCTCTGGAACATGTCCCATTTGGAGCAAAATCGTAACTAGAGAAAGCAAAACACCAGGATCCATTTAATCAACGGGGTACAAAGAAAACATTCTCTTCTTTCAAAAATGGGTTTGCTTCACCCCAACGCTGTTTAAGGGAGGAAAGAAATTAATCTTCCTATAAATCCCGAAGACTTGCCAAGTTGGCAAGATTGCAATTTTAATTAACATCCACAGCTGGTAATTGCTGTAACCTACAAAATCCGATGACAGGGTGGTCGCGTATTACTCCTCAAGGTTAATTGCGACTTGATCCAGTAAGTTTGAGAATGACAAAAAAAAAAGCGAAAATGAAAACTTTGAATAGCTGGTAAGACTAATTTGTTTTATGTCTATCTAATAATTAATGGCGTCTCATCAGTTTATAATTTCACTATCAGTGTTCTTATTAAGCCAAACCGACAATTTTCTCTTGAATTCTCAATGTAAACGAGGCTTTTGGAGTACTTGAAAACTGCTAGTGCCAATCGGGATCAGTAGGAGAGTAATCTCATCCGTTTTTGCTTGAAGCGTCTCTGAGATTCTGTCACCAACTTCTAATCATGAGCTAACAACACGCAGAGCGCATTCAGCTCACCCTAAGTTTAGATACAAAACAACAGTTCAGGAAACTGTCCTATTTTGATACTAGTTCCATTTTCGCAGTACTTACTGTTCATAAAAGTGAATGTTACACCTCGACATTTCACAGTTTTGTAGCCATTCTGCCCACTGGGCGAGTCAGAGCCATTTATTGACACTTCAATGGAGTACGTAACATGTCTTTTGAGAAGAACAGTGGAGTCTAGAAACACTTTAAACCCGCAGTACTGCCCCAGTTCGCCATGCAAACTCTCCGATGAAAACCAGCCCGTCTTCGATGTCAAAACGGCTTTATTTTCAGCGTTTTTTATTTCTAAAACAACCCAACAGCTGTTGTTTTCTCCACCAAATAGGCTGACACCATGTAACTTTAGATTTCTGTCAACGGAAATGTTGATACAATCCTTTGAAGAATCGTTTTTCCAGCTACTGCGAGTGGACACTGAGCCAAATCGACAGCATCGTTCAATATCGCCGAGGAAACCTGATCGCTTGACGTCTGGAAAACCAATGGGGAAATTAAATACAGAATTCATGTTATGAATAATATTAACTATTTCTCTCTCGGTTAATATTTTGCTGTCTAAGATAGCAATGGCGAAGTCGACTTGTTCCATCGTCGGAAAACGTATGGATTTCACAATTCGCTCTCCGAGAATGTTTCGTTTTGCATTACCATTTGCTATTACGCCTCGTCGTTCGCAGCTCAGTTTTGCCCACGAATCGACAACGCGAAACAAGTCAACTTCTCTAATATTCAAAGTATCTCTTTCAACTATAGCTTCAAGTAAAGACTGGTCAACTGTCGCGAATCCGTTCCCTGCTTGCAACACATCTTTCGTTTGCTCGTCGATGACCCTCCAGCAACGATCCACTAGATTTCTTTCTTCATACTTCATCGCAAATGGTAGGATTCTGAGGACATTAGATGGGTCCAAATTATCTTGCAAATATTTGACGCATTTGTCCACAAGTGAAGGCAAAATGTATTTTTTCGCCAGGTATAACACTCCCATGACATTAAGTCTGCTCAAATTCACTTCATCGTAGTATAAATATCGAAACAACTCCAACAGACTCTCGTATTCACAGTCAGGAAGTTCAATAGAGTCACTAGTCTCCGCTAGCTCCCCGTAAAACATGGCTTCAAACACAGGACTGCCAATCGACAGCATTAACTTGTGAGCTGGAATCACCTGCTTGCTTTCACTTTCGCCATCTCTCTCGCGAACCACAAACTTCACATCGCTGAAGAGGTTGTTGTTGAATATAAAGTTTGTTCGTTCTTTAATGGTGTGTTTGATTGTTTGCCATTTCATTGTAGAAACAGACTTGGTTTAAAAGTCAAATGGTATGACAGCCGTACAGAAAATACCTTTGAAATTCCTGTATGGAGGTTAGACATGACCGCAAGGCACAAATTTGATATCAAGTGGACTACTGGCTGTTTGGGGTAGGCTTTCATATACAGGACTAAAATGGCAGAGGACAAAAGAACCATTGTTATTTCGGCCGATTAGGCCTTGCTAATTAGGTATTGTTACGTTCGCTTTGTTCTTTTAATTATTGCAGATGCGGTATAGGAAAGACCAGCCGCCGTTTGCTGAAGTGATCAAGGTCATCTTGTTAAACCTCTAAATGCTGACTTCCTTATTGAATTACCTGTGAAAACGCGGGGGTAGCTCTTTCAGTGTCATGCATGTTTGGTTCTTATATATCGATGGAATGATGTCCGAGGCGTCTTTTACCAGAGATGGCAAGGCAATTTACTATCTTTCAAGAAAATATGCTTGCGATCATTTTAACCTTTGGGAGTAAACGTCTCAGAGCCATTTCCAATTAAAAAGACGAATTCTCTTTTGCGTTCTTATTCAAATTATGAAACCAAAAAGGTGTAATATTTTACAAAATATAATTAAGATTTAACAAGGTAAAGGAAGATAGGAAGATGAGCGCATAATAACTGACCTTACAACATCAAATTTCTTTTTTTGTTTCAAAACTACTACATACGAAAAAAATTCTTTAAAGATTGAGTCAAGAGGATGTTTATCCTTATATTGTTCCGCGGTTGTCATATTTCTGTTTTTTGACTTTATGGAAAGCCTACAGAACTTACAGCACTTTTTAAGCGAAAGATCCAATCGCAGTAAGAGAATTTAATGCTTCTCTCGTGGTTTGGAGAATGTCAAATACAGCTACAAAAGAAAAAATTGAAAGGTTTGGACAAACCTGTCTTGTGTCGACCCAAAGTTATCGCAAGAATCCCTTTGTATGCTCACCGCTTCTTTGAAACGCGCTGACATCTACTTGCAAAAGAAGGCTAATTACTATTAATGCTACATAGCAGGTCTAATGCGATTACTTTGGATCACCCGTGATAACGACACTAGATAGGAGTGTAAAAAGGTAAAAAAAAAGGTAAAGTCACTTTATTTAACGTCGGTTGTTCCTTCAGCTACGAGGCTGGTATCAATGGAAGCCGACGGTGCGCCCTTTATCTCCCTCTCTCTGTCAGTGCTCCGTTTTACGGGTATTTAAAGCTATAGCTACACGGATCAGAGGAAAGTCGAAACAGACGTTGAAGTCACCGAGGATCGAACCGGGGATCTCTCGCTCTGAAAGCCGCGCACTAGCCATCTGAGCCACGACTGCTCCTCGCTCCTCGTAATGAACTTTTTAAAACTACATTCAAATCCAGTGTAGCATCCAACTGTCTACTCTATGTCAACCTGCGGTACTTTCACCATTGCAGTGTTGATGAAGCAACTTAACGGTTGCAAGGAATCCTGGAAACGGGACTAACACAATAATAAAGAACGCCGCCACGAGATAGGAAAAATTATCGTGCTTCACGCATTTCAGCACATAGTCGTGCGATAATCTGCACGACGACGTGAAATCACCAAATTTGAAGTTTTGACGACAACGACAACGCAAGCATACAAAAGTCAACCTTCATTCTCCAGATTTACTCTGAAACGG
>BLFO01003539.1:641616-661627 GCA_014634245.1 Montipora cactus
GGGAAAAATGGCCGCAATGGGTTTCGAACAGGTGCAACGATTTCTTTTAGCGAAAAAACTATTTTAGGGTTAGGGGCACTTTAAATAAAGTTCATCATCATCATCATCATCATTGTGAACAACGTTAGATTTTCAGTACGATTTATTTACTAGAAGCCAAAACTATACGATCACTTAAAGACTAATAGCCTCGAGCCAAGGAAACAGTTCAACATTTTAGTTACGAATCCAATAATTATACATCCCACTCCTTTTAAGAGAAATTAGAAAAAACAGAGAAACATTGCCCATTCTCCGACTGGGATTGCCATACTGGCAACCCAGTAAAGCGGTGTGATTTACCTTGAACTGGGTTGGGTTTTTGGATTTATCCACTGACTGTGATATGAACATGGGCCTTCCTTCTAATTTAGTGCGATCCATAGATAGAGCCGCTTGCACTGAAGACTAAAATACATCAAAATGGACAATTGGTCACTTACTCAATCAATCGATTGGCTAATTAGTATTAAAATAGGCCAAACACTCAATCGATCAATCGATATAAATAAGTCCTTCAACAAATAAATATTATAAGCTGGCCTATATATAACGCCGGCAAATTACGAAAATATCAACACATTGATGTCTTGGGAAACTACCATGCAACGGGCGAAATAGACTCACTTAAAAGTCAGTTTTGTCGGGGACTCCTCGCGCCTTGACAATAGTCGCCTTGACAAAAGGCGACTTGTCTCCAAGTCTACGGGTTAAAGGCCAACCGGAAAGTCAGAAAATTAAAGGGCCACCGACAACCGCAAGTCTTTGCGGGCGTGCAAGCTATCGGCGCCATTTTCTGTTATACAGAAACTACAATAGTATTTCTTGAAAAGTCAAATTCCATCGCCTCACATCGTCGTGTTTTGGATGCCCAGTAGCTTCAAACGTTGTTAATATTTTCCTTAATGTTTAAATATTGTATTTTTGGCGTTATTTGGGTGTTGTGTTCGTGTTAAAAGCGAAATGAAAACTGTGAAGAAAGGTCGTCCGCCGAGGAAGGAAAAGCGCCATGTTATTTGGCTCACTACTTCAACCTTAAGATTATGGAACAAAAGGAGGAAGGCGTTTGGATTAAAAAACAAATCGAACAGCGAATTCGCAGAAGTTCTTCTTCACGGGATGTTTCTGAAGCAAAGCGGCCGATTCGATTGCCCGGATAATAACAACAACAAAGGCGCACAAAGGACACTGGTTGTCGGTGGCCCTTTAACAAATCGAAAGAGGTTCAGCGTTGTCAGTACTCTTATCGAGAATGATATTCGTCATCACAGTGGTCAAAATGTTGAGGCGCAGCCGAGTGAGTCCACAACAAATTTTGACCACTGTGATTGGCTATTACATTGCGTGACAAATTGACGCGAGCGTGACACGTACAGCATTGTCTAGACTCTTATCGACAACGGCAAATTAGCCAATCAGATTGCGAGATTACAAGCAGTTGTGGTAAAAATCTTGGTTTCAGTTCAGTCGGTTAGTGCGCAGCCTGGAGCAGCAGGAGGTCGCCATTTCGATCCCTGCCTCATTTCATCGACGTCTGTTTCGACTTTCCTGTGATCCATGTAGCTGCAGCTTTGAATATCCGTAAAACGGTGCATTGACGGAAGAAGGGGGGTAAGAGATGCGCACCGAGAGCCACAAGTTTCTCAGTTCACTAGCACGTGTTACCCTCGTAGAATAAGGACCTCTATCTTTAAATCAAAGTCCTTGGCAGAATCTCATGTTTAAGGTGCTTCCCACGGACGCTTTACACCTTACCTATCCTTGCATTTGAAACCTTGAGGACACATGAACAGCGGGACACATACTCCATTAAAGGCGTAGATAGACGACCTAGCTTCCCAGGAGTTATCGTAGGGTTAGGGTTTAGGGTTAAGGGTTAGCTCGTCGGTTCGAGTCCTGCTTAGGAACGGGACTCTGATTTTTCAGTTGACCTTTCGCTCGTCACCGAGAAACTAGTTTCCCATCCTTCCAACAGGCGCTTTACACCTTAAACCATCCATAGTTGCGCAATGATATCTTGCGGAATGAGCAAAGATTCTTCGGAAGTATCGAATGTAGAGAGCCCTTCTCATCATACCTCGGTTTTAAACTCGACGTAGGCAAATCCTTTGGATTTTCCCATCTGATTTCTCACCAAACGAACTTCTGATATTTCACCAAGCTGCAATTTAAAAACAAAACGTTAAAGTATTTGCTAAGAAGTGGCAGCTACCTTGCTTACCAGTAGACTGCGAGCAGTCTCTCTTTTGGTCTAGAATCGTTGAAACGAACGCGTAAGTTGAACTTTTAATGGCTGAAACGATTAAGAGCAAAAGAGGGACTGCTCGTAGTCTAGCTTAGCAGAGGTTCCTTAGTTTTCCTCTCTAGCGAGAAGGAAAGGAAAACTCTGTATGGATCTCCTCGATGTCATCCAGAACTTTGCACGAATTAGTCAATTCTTTACCGGTTTCATTGGCGCTATAACCAGCTTTTTTGTCTGTCCTCTTATTGATGATAAAATGGCGCCATAACATTGTCAAAGTTGTTGTGGATTCCCGGGCCGAACATCCTCGCCTGAGGCTAAGTCCGCAAAACTAAAACCAAACAGGTTAAAATCCGGCAAATTCTCCACATTCATACTTTAAGCCGCGCACAATGTGTCTGTACTCTTATTAATGATAAAAGTTAGGCAATCAGCGCACGAGAAATTGCTCAGTTATTGTTAAAAAACGTTTCGACGATAATAAGCACTTAATGACCAGCCCAAGGGAAGCAGTGAGTCTTGTTTCCCCGAGACCCTAAATGTTTCCCGTGGGCTCAGTGTTTTGTTATACCTCCCAGCTTAAAATAGAACTGTTTTGCTCAGTTCTTGGAAGCTTTCGTCCAAATTTTCCTCTTTGCAGAAGTCTCTTAAACTTTCCATGGCATTGTGGGTGGCCTTGTTAGAAGACTTCGAGCTTTTGTCGCGTAGAAGCTGTTCAATTTCCTCTTCAGTTTTTGTTGTTTGAAACCGTTTAGCTGCCATGACAGCGTAAAAAGTATTTGCTTGACGCGGCTGGCAAACAAATTTGCCGCTGTTTCAAAGGAGCAAGGATGGCACAGTCGGTTAGTGCGCGGCCTTGGTGCAAGAGGTCCTGAGTTCGATTCCCGGATCTCGCATCCTTGTTTCGACGTCTTTCCTTTCCGTGTAGCTAGTAGCTTTAAATACCCGTAAAACGGAGCACTGATGGAGAGGGGGGAGTAAAATGAGCGTACCGTCGACCTCAGGTTTGTCAGTGATTAAAAGTTACTGTTACGAGTTATCGACGTTAAATAAGGTCTACTTTACTTTACTTTACTTTAGGTGCATGACTTGATCACGTGCGAGTCGAAAGTTCAAGTCGTTGTTTCCCTAGGGAGTTCGTGAGTTTTGTTCGCCCTAGGGAGTTAGTGAGATTTGACCCATGACACGCGACACGTAGTATTAAAGTGCCCCTGTGATAAAAAAAACACTTCCTTTTTTCCTTCAGATTTTGAAAGTGTGCTTGCTTAACACCTGACTGGCAAAATTTTGAGCTTTGATTTTTATCCAAAGGCCGTTTACTTTGAGTGTAAGTTTTGGATTTCACGGTCCGCTATTACTCACGTTCAAAACTGACCGATTGGACCTCAGACGGTTGGATCCAAGGAAAAGTGACGTCAGAGGCGCACTAGCTTAAAATTTCAGCGTGTGAACGCAGCTTATTGTATATGCAACGCGTGAGTTTAAAAGTCTGAAAGCCCAAAACCCCCGTGCTGCATATTAATTCTGCGGCGTACACACGTATTGCATTCTTAAACTAGTGAGCCTTTGACGTCATTTTCTCCTCGATCCAGCTCTCTCAAGAACATAATGTTAGTAATGGCGGACCATTAAATACGAAAATTACAGTTAAAATAAAGAGGTGTCTTTTTGAAATCAAGGCTTAAAACGTGGGTCACTTAGTGTTTTGTTAACATAGTTTTGAAATCCAAAGAAAAATATGAATTGGTTTTTTGGTCACAGGGGCACTTTGAGGGATACAACACGAACTCGTAATAGCGATATTTCTTGTTCTCAAACGTTGACGTCACATTTCATTTGATATTCAAATTTGCCAACCACAAAACAAAAGAAGTCATTGTTTCAACAGCCAATTAGGTTCTGGTTGGCTTAATAATAGCAACGGGTGACGTCACGAGAAACATCGCTATTGACCAGCTCCAAGCTGGCTTTGATAGATAGCTCAGTGGAAGGATTGCGCAATAGCACGGTGAAGGGCGTGAGTACCGTTCAGGCCACGAGTTACTTGCAACTGCTAAGGTTGTTTCTACATACGCGACGATCATTCTCTTGGAAAAGCATTTGGTAACATTTCATATAGCATTTCATTTATTCTCTATCGAGCATAGATAACTCTCCTTACCGGTGCAAAGGTATCTTTCAGACGCTCTTCATCGATTGAAAACAACAGGTTGCTAACGAATATTGTGTTTGAATCTTTGGCGCTAAAAGAAAAAAACGGCAGAAGACAATTGCAGCCATTTGCAGGTAAAAAAAATCGTTCTTAGTTTGTTCGGTTGAAGTAGCTGATAACAAAAAACTGAGCGACCTATAGATCACTTTCATAAATGGCGACCACTTTTACATTCTTTTGTCTTTAGGTTTAAATTGTCGGAAGCGCCGTAATGGTCGGGAAAGTAGAACTAGATTCAACTTTCCCGATCATCCAGACCGTGTGCCGCAGATCGCCGCAGACGCCGGGGACACGTTTCCATATGTCTGCGACGTGGCGTAGACCTATCGACGATCGTGTCGCAGATGCAGACCGATCGCAGACCGTTGCAGCTCATATGAAACCAGGCTTTTAAGTCTGACCAATGAAAGGGTGCCTTCCACTGACCTTATTCCGGAATAAGAATACTTGGGAGTGATGATGATTTAAAACGGTATGTTTGATATGTTTAAAAATGCATTTTAGCAGGTGTTTGACAATTTTAATGAGAATTTCCGTAAAAACGAAGGATTTCTAACCTTTACTCCTTGTATTCCTATTCCGGATTACGATCAGTCGAACGCGCTCAGAGTGTATTACGTTTTATAACCATTCTGCTTGTGAAATTGACTCTTTCAATAATAATATACCGCCTGGCCAGTGCTTGGATTACCCTTGTTAAATTAAGCACTAAATAAACTGGAACTCCGATCTCACAGCGTCGATTAAGCCTGATGTGCCAGGCAGAAAATTGAATTGTCATATAAGTAACAAATAAACGAGTAGAATCGGGAATTGAAATCGGAAAAACGAACTTAGATTAAACTATTTACCAATTAAAACCAACGAATACCAACTTGCCTCAAAGTTTGCATGCCACTATATTTATCACATCACGTTCATTTACAGATTACAGACCAAAAAACGCCCTCAGTAAAATGCAGTTACCTGTCATGTTTCAGCTTTTCTGCTGCTGCTACTGATTTCTGTGTTGTTGTTGTTGTTGTAGTTGTTGAAGAAGTATCGCTTTCTTTTTCAACTAAAATTAAAAATTCTTGCCATTAGTAGGCTCGATTGACCAGCCGTTTTGTGCGCCCGCGTTCCTCCGCGTTCCTCCGCATTCCACGGCTAGGTCACTGGTCCAGCCAATTGCATTTTCCACCAATCAGAAAGTCGCCTGCCTGCCAAGTACAAAATACAATTGGCTGAATAGAAAATACAATCGCGACGGGTGATACGTCACGGACAAACGACGCGGACCAATGATCTATCCGTTCGTTGGGAAGAGGATGTTAACCGCACTCCCAAAACGGCTGGAAATCGAGACTATATGCCATAAGGAAATTCTATATTTATTTAACCAGAATTACCAACAGGCAAAACACTTAAATTGAAACCACACGGGCAGCCCAGTAGTTAGATCATGGGACTACCTTGCGAGATGCTGTGAGTTCAACTTCGCCATAATCGACATCGCCTTAATTCAACTAACTGAGGAGAAAGTGCTGCCGTTAATTCTAACACAACGGCTATGGTTTGACTATGAAGTCTTCTCGGATAAGACTTTTAAGCAGTGAACCCTGTCTCGGAACCCGTCGCGCAACCCTTGTTCAGAAATTCATGGGTCATAAAAAAAAAACCCCACAATATTGGCAAAAAGTTGGGTACAGCGTTCAAAGTGTTGTGGTCCGTTTGTTTCTCATCTTTCCTGCAAATGTGACTGGCTGGGCACGATATCCAAAACGTTTATGGCACATGAGGCCACGCACGTCAAGTCTTTGCGAAGTGCGGAACATACAGTTACAAATGTAATTACGCCTGGCCTATCATAAAGAAAAACCTTTTTATTCAGAATCACACTAGGACGTCAAAGATTTGGCGCTGAGACCTGCGAAAACAAAAATCTTACCGTGCGGTTTTTTGGCAGCTGGTTCACCGGAATGATCATCATTCTTCCCGGTGTCAACGGTAACGCCTTCGTCAGAAGCCTAATAAGCAGAAAGATGAAAGTTTAAATTCTCCAAACTTTACAGCTTAATAAACAAAAGTTGAATGAAGAAATAGTTAAATTATGATGAGGTTTGCTTTCTTTCGCATCTCATAGTGAAGAAAAGGCCTACTGGATGGCGTTGCATACTCTTCTGAAATACGCTAAGGCCTTGCTTCACGCGTAAGTGTGTAATTAAGTGGCTGTGTGTGGAAGGGAGGGGGGGGGGGGTTAAGAGGGAAAGAAATGCTTTTCATTAACGCAACTTTGCATTTAGAACATCAAAATATACCCTCCTAGCGCACGAGCAAGCAAACCCGACCCCAACGACACGGCTTGCTCACACCCTTCCTTGCATTTAGGTGTTCAGGTGAATCAGTAAATAGCAGTTAACATAGAGCTGGAGAGATGTACTAGCATTGCGTTGAGGCTGCGCCCGTCGTAATTCAGTCTCTATTTGACCATATTCGTATTCTCAGCATTGGAATGACCTAGCCTGCAATGGAGGCTAATGCAGGGGAATATATTGAAAAGATTCCCCCGCATGAGCCTCCATTGCAAGCTAGTTCCAGTCCAATACTGAGAATACGAATATGGTCAAATAGAGACTGAGTTACGACGGGCGCAGCCTCAACGCAATGCAAGTACATCTCTCCAGCTCTATGTTAACTGCTATTTACTGATTCACCTGAACACCTAAATGAACTCAGACAATGCTCGTGTTATTTGTTTACGGTGACTACACGGCAGCAGAACTGCTTAAGCGCCGAAAAGAAGAGAGTGTTAAAGCGCAATGCCTTCAAATTTTGTCAAAATCGGTCTATTCAGTCACGCGAAAGAGCCAACCAGATGAAGCGGGGTCGAACATATTGACTAGCGTCGAAGGGCATATCTTCCCATAGATGCACACTCCTTCGCGAAAAACAAACACTAAAACTACTTGAGTTGCCAATGCGTGCGCGTCTTTTTGGTATCAAATACGTCATGCGACAACCGTTCACCTTTCTTTTTTTCAGTTCCAGTTTGACCTTTTTCTGCTCCACTTTCTTGGCAGCTTTCCTCTCGGCATTTGCAAGTTTTCTTTTTTCTTGAGCTTCCTCTTCAGCTTTTGCACGCGCACTTTCTTTTTCAGCAGCCTTACATCAAAACAAATCAACAAAAACTGTTTGAATGCAAATAGTGACAGGAGAGGAAAGAGGTACACTTTCCACTAAGATCCAGGAAAGCAGTTTTTCCAAATACCTTCTGTCTTCGCTCGTTGACATGAAAGTACTTCAGCTAACACAATGTCAAATTTGCTGTACCTAACATATACCCCACCGAATGTATTGTTGTCACAAACAGGTGGTTCTCAAATTATTAGGAATCCTTTCTGTTGCCTTGCTTGTCAAACGTTTAGTAGCAACCAATACTAAACTTCAGAGACAGTTTCAAGGCATTTGCCACCTGCAAATTAGGTATTTGGACAATTCGCCCCTCGGACAATTAATATTAGCCCCCATTACCTGGAGAATTATCCCCCAATATCAACACAACAACAATAAAAAACCCCAATCTATAGCAAAAACGCCGTTCTATCTTTTTGCTATCAATCGCATAACAAAAAAACTGTGTTCCTACTGAAGACACAAACTAAAAAAAGCTTACGCTTCTGCGATTCATCTGTCAGTTCATTGTATCCAAAAATCGAAAACAAAATTCCTATCGAGTTTACGCTTATTTAACCAATCTTGTCGATGACAAATTATAGTGATTTTAACAGATCTACCATGAAAGAAACCTTGAAATGAAAACTCGTGACGAAGGATTGAAAAACCAACTTTTTCATGACATGAACGGAAAATTTAGGGCTGGATATTTGGATTACATTTTTCAGCAGCCTTACATCAAAACAAATCAACAAAAACTGTTTGAATGCAAATAGTGACAGGAGAGGAAAGAGGTACACTTTCCACTAAGATCCAGGAAAGCAGTTTTTCCAAATACCTTCTGTCTTCGCTCGTTGACTCTCAAAAGCTGCAAGCGACATTTTGAAAACGCTGCGTCCCAATCTTCCAATGTTCCTAGTAGCAAAACGACAAGTCAAACAGTAGCAGCCTCTCAACAGCCATGTCTCCAAAGTCATTACAGTTCAAGGGGTTTTCAGCTTAGCGCACGAATGCAAGCAACAGAGGTGCGCGCTTCATTATATGCATTAAGTCAATATCATTTACGAAAGAGGAGGAAAATAGCAGGTCAAATTTACCGAGCGGCGAGATGAAATCTCCGCCACTATTTTCCTCCAGCAGGTTGGTGAAGAATTGTCATCTCAAAACGTCATACCGCGCAGCGCAATTTGCCAATACTTTGGTGTCACTCAGGAAGAAAACACAATTGAAAGGCGGTACACGAATATGACCTGTTTGCAAATAACTCAACGCGGAGTTTACAAACAAATTATAGGTGCATTTTTCAAATTAAGACGCCTTTTGCGCAGCCATAACAATCTAATTAAAGCAAATGACCTGCTCCCAACTGTGTGGCTTCATAGCCCGGTTGGTAGAGCATCGCATCGGCATCGCAGAGGTCAGGGGTACGAACCCCATTGGAGCCACTTGAATTCTTCAGGTGTCTATAAGAAACAATTGCTTAAATTGTCCAGCTAAATGGGAGGATCACTTCTGTCCTTTCAAATGATACACTGTTATCAGCTTGGTCTGAAATATGATAACGATCCGATAAGTCCTCCACAAATTATTTTGACCCAAAATGCACTGCCTAAAGAGCGAATAAAACTGTTACGCGCCACCTTGCAACGGCAACCACTCACCTTCCTCGCGCTCAAAACTGAGAAGTGCTTGGATCACCATTTCCGGGTTATCACTCGCAGACTGCACAGCTCGCAGAAGAATCTTCCGACACTTCTTGACGTCCCGACAACACCTGCAAATTAGCGTAGATTCACTACATGCCACCTTGATGTAGCGTTTAAAGGGCTTGATGCGTTAAAAATCCAAAAACTATGCTAGCTGGGCCTCTGGTCCTCAAAGAGCTATACCCCTTTCCCTCCCACGAGTGACATTTCCAGATTTTAATCTGTCTAACGCCAGACGATTTTACTTGCCAATGGGGTACACTTCAGGAGTTAAAGTGTGAAGCGCTGAAATTTATCATCAACTGGGTTGAATGAATACTTTTTCACAACAGACATGACATATGCATCGCTTCGTTCCTGCAATTCCGATCCAAATTTTAAGCAACTCCTCTTTCTCGTCAACTGAGCCTCGGATCGACCGAGGAGAACATGCGCCGTAGGTTTCTTATAGCGAAAAATTGGCTATTTGAACCTTACGGCGCCTGCTCAATCCTCGTGCTAACATGAATGCACCAATTAGAGACGCTTTTGATTGTTCTTCGCGAAAACCAATAAGAAGACACTTTGTTTCAGGGTTCACCAGAGCTCTTCTCTCCCTCGGTCAGGAGAGGAGCTTCTGGGGTCGAGATTGCAAACTCCTCTAATAGACCAATTTCGGTATATTAAAATTCACTCCTAAGCAAAAGCCATCATCTCGAGGCTCTGGGGAATAAATAAGGATTTGTATGAGTTTATTCCCCAGGCCTGAGTTGCTCCAAGCAGCGTCAAATACCACGGAAAACTAAAGGTTTTAATACCTCTTAACCAACGGTTAGCGCTAACCAGGCTTCGAGCAACCGACCCAGTGCCTCGAGTAGGTGCCTTTTGTTTAGCACTAAATTTTTAATATATCGAAGTTGTCTGTTCAAATCAATTCGTTTACTAGCCCTTAATTTTGGTTCATGTTTTTGGTTACACTATCCCACAAAAACTACACTGCATGTGTTTACATCTCTGAAGTATATACGAAAAAAGAAAAAAAAAAGACTTCAAATTGAAAGAGGGAAGGCAATTCTACCTGTACTTAATATTAATAGACCCTTCTCCAAAATGGCGGCAACGGATTTGAATGAGTTAAAATTGAACTGAATGAAAAACTGATACCAGAAATAGAAAGAGCACCCTGCAAAGTTTTAGCGTATTAAGTGTTATATCACCTGAAAAAATGTAAGATAAAAACTGACAAATTTACAGACGTTTGTATGACTGGGGGTATATACGCCATACCCCCAGTCATACAAACCTCGGTAAATTTCTTATTTTTCAACGTACATTTTCTCACCTGATATTACACCTGGTATGCCGAAACTTTCCAGGGTTACTAAAGTTGAGGTGCGCTTTCTATTTCTGGTATTAGTTTTTGATTTTAACTTAATTGAATTTTCGGCCGCCATTTTATCTCTATAGTATGTACAAAGAAAAATAACAAGAATACAAAACGGAAGGGAGGAAGGAAGTCTACTAGACTTAAATGTTGTGGAGTTTTCAAGATTTTGGGCTCGTAACAGGCGTTTAGACTGCCGGAAGGGGCTAAGCTTGTCGCAACAATGACATGTAACGAGCGAGCAAAATAGAAAACGCGGAGATACTGGGGCCTGCTATCCCCAATCTCTTCCTGTTTCCTTGCTTGTTCTTTTCGAGATGATTTTTATCGCTCTTCATTGTATGCTGAATGTCCGGAACTGACTAAAGAATAAGTTACTGTAAACAACACTGACCTCAATATGTTTGCATACTCGAGCCAGAATTCTGCTTCTCGTCCGTGATTGGACAATATTGTATTGTCCCAAATTCTCTGACATTCCGTTATGTTTTTAACGTGGAAAGCCTATCGTTAGTGGCAAAAAAGAACTTGCGTTGGGACGATAACAATAAAAATAAAGCACACGTTCATAATGATAGTATTGCTAAATCTGCTGGATATTGTTAAGGGTGACTATGTACCGCTTTCCACCTATTCCCAAACTTGTCCTGAATAAATCAAAAGAAAACCACTGAAGGCTTATTTATACACACGCTCAAATTGAGCCGAACCATCAACCCAGTCATAGGACAAAGAATGTATTGGAGTCCAATTTACGACAAATTGCAGAATTGACCAAAAAAAAAAAGGTTTTCAAATTGGACTAGCAAAGAGTTCCATTACTCATTAACTATATAGCTGTCTCTAAATAATTATCCAAAAGTCCTCGGTATGTCTGGCTTTATCAAAATGAGCACAGCCTTTCACTGCCATAAAATTTATTGTTTGATTTTGATTGGACAATACTGGGCTCCATTGTATTCTTTTGCATTTGATTGGTTACAAGAAAGTATCCGGACGTTTTTCTTTTTAATTGGAGTCACGAAAAATTGCAGAATTGACCATAAATAAAAAAAAGAAAAAGAATGCTTACAAGACAAAGTAACAAAGGAAAAAGTAGTGCATCGCATGAAAACTAAGGCTAGAGATCCTCTTTTTCTTGACATGAAAGTACTTCTGCTAACACAATGTCAAATTTGCTGTACCTAACATATACCCCACCGAATGTATTGTTGTCACAAACAGGTGGTTCTCAAATTATTAGGAATCCTTTCTGTTGCCTTGCTTGTCAAACGTTTAGTCAAAACAAATACTAAACTTCAGAGACAGTTTCAAGGCATTTGCCACCTGCAAATTAGGTATTTGGACAATTTGCCCCTCGGACGATTAATATTAGCTTCCAATACCTGCAGAATTATCCCCAATATCAAAACAACAACAATAAAAAACCCAATCTATAGCAAAAACGCCATTCGATCTTTTTGCTATCAATCGCATAACAAAAAACCTGTGGTCCTACTGAAGACACAAACTAAAAAAAAATTTACGCTTCTGCGATTCATCTGTCGGTTCATTTGTATGCAAAAATCGAGGAAACAAAATTCCTGTCGACTTTGCGCTTATTTAACCAATCTTGTCGACAGTGATTTTAACAGATCTACCACAAAAGCAACCTTGAAAAAATTTGAAAACTCGTGACGAAAGGTTGAAAACCAAACTTTTTCATGACATGAACGGAAAATTAAGGGCTGGATATTTGGATCACATTGGAATATGGCTGGATTGTAAAATTAGCTTGATTTCGTTAGACTAAATAGTCGACCTTTCTTTTCCTTCTTTTTCAGCAAATTAACGCAAATCAGATCAAATGTTGGTTTTTGAGGAGAGGGGAAATTTTTAAGAACCCGGAGAAAAACCTCGGAGCAGAGTAGAGAACCAACAAATTCAACCCACACATGACGCTGAATCTGGGAATAGGCCATTTCCGAGTTCATGCCTGCGTCTTCTTCAAAGCGAGTCTAAGTGCAAAGTTTTTGATATGTAAATTAGTTTTCATTCATATGTAAAGTAGAACTAATTAACATCACACAAACTTCGCACTTAGACTCGTTTTGAAGAGGAGACATACGTGAACTCGGAAATGGCCTATTGAACCCCACGCAACATTGGTAGGAAGCGAGTGCTCTCACCACTACGCCATATGCACCCCGGGGAAGTGGAATTCTAGATCCAGCAGTTATTGAAAGCTAGAGAAGATGTTTTTGATGAGTGTCTCTCACCAATTTTGCAACCTGTCTGTTGTAGAAGTACAGCGGGACAATCACCTCGAGGCTCTGAGGGAATAAACTCATAGAGCTCCCCAGAGCCTCGAGATGATGCCTTTTTTTTAGAACTGAGTTTTAAAATATCGAAATTGGGCTATTGTCAGCTGAAAACCTAGTTGAAGGGCCTGGCTCCCACGAGGCTCCTATAGCTCATTGGTAGAGCATCCAAACTAGTAACCGGAAGCTCGTAGGTTCGGTTTAACTCTCTCAAAGGAAAACTCGGATTTTCCGAGTAACCCCGAGCAACCACTGAAGAGTCTCCAATAGCTCATTGGTAGAGCAACGGAACTCGTCATCGGAAGCTCGAAGGTTCGGTTCGACCCCTCCAAAGGAACACTCGGATTTTTTCCGAGTATTCCGAGTCACCACCATCGAAAAAAATACATGTCTTCGTTTTATAACCATGTTGTTCACAGGATGGATGTTACTGAGCGCTGGGGTGCAGGGATGGGCGCAGTGGTGAGAACACTCGCCTCCCACCAACGTGGCCCGGGTTCGATTCCCTGATCCGGCGTCATATGTGGGTTGAGTTTGTTGGTTCTCTATTCTGCACCGAGAGGTTTTCTCCGGATACTCGCGTTTTCCCCTCTCCTCAAAAACCAACATTTGAATTGATTTGCGTTAATTCTTGATTTCAGTTTACCGTGTCCTCAATTAGAGCACCAGCGCTAGAACGACTAAACACTTAACTAAAAGTTCCGTTCCTTTCCTTTTATCTACCACATACATCACCATCCACTGATAACCATTCAATAACGTTTACCTATTGAAAGGGGTTTCATTCGGTGGACAGCATAATCCACACTTCAAACGACTTGGGCAAATTCTTGGGCGCCACTTCAAAAATCAATGATGTACACTTCTCTTTAAAGCTCACCTCAATACGCGCCCAGTAACGATCCAAAAGATTCGTGGGATCTCCTTTCTTGCCAAAATCTGCCAGGATGACAAAGGAATTGATTAATATTACTCCTAACTGCAGCGGTTATAGGATAGATGATGGAACATTTTATCTGAATGTGACAACCCTCTTCGCCCTTGTCCTATAATTATCTCCTTGCCTCTTCGCCCTATTATATGTAATATCATTTAATTAATATTAATCAAAGGGGTGCCTGCAAATCAATTCAAACTGAACAAAATCAAAGCATATCAATAACATTTTCCACAATTGATAAAAATAGATCGTAAGGCCCTATTGTAAAGCATTGTGGGATTGAAATGGGGACAAACATCGCTAAAATGTCTTTGTCTTTGTCCGCATATTAATCCCATAATGCCTTGGGCGCTAAATCGTGACGTCAATTGATAAGAGTGTTATTCAAATGTTGGTTCTTGATGAGGAGGGAAACAGGGTATCCTCCCCGAGGAGAGACGGCTGGACGCGTGAGCGATAAGTTGTGTCTGTGACGTAAATTCAAATATAATTTACGCGAAGTTAATATTTGCGGGGAAACAGCATTAGACATCCCAAAACACTGATTTCAACAAAACAATAATTAAAAGGAAAGAGTAGTGCATCGTATGAAAACGAGGGTTACGTAGACTTCCTCCTCTTCTTGTCATGAAAGTAGTTCTGTAAGACATTGTCAAAATTGCTGTACCTAACATATACCGCACCTAATGTATTATTGACACAAACGGGTTGTTCTCAAATTATTAGGAATCCTTTCTGTTGCCTGCGTTCTCCTCCGTCTAACAATGATAGTACCTGGACAATTTCGTTTTCAATTTCAAGAGAATTTTAAATTTAATTTATTCGCCACGATTCATGGAGTGGCAGGGGAGAGGAACATAACGTTGGTTGACACCTAACCCTTATATCCATAGATCAGACTACAACACTGGGATCTCCATACCATACTCTTCTCGAATAGTGCGTGGATTCTTTAAAGTCCCACAGAATTTATACCTCCGCCTTATAGTCCTTATCCGGCTTATAGTCCTTATCCGAGAAGACTTGAAAGTCTAACGATTCGCAGATGACGTAACAAAGGCAGCACTTTCTCCTCAGTTATTTCAAGACCCTGAGTGTTGGTCCGGAGCTGAACTCACGACCTCCCGCGTGACAGCCCGCCGGTGCTCAACCAACTGAGCCACCGGTGCGCGGTATAAATTAATTATCTAAATTATCACCCAACATCAAAACACCAAAACAAAAACACAAAAACGCAAAAAGCCCGATTGATAGCACAAAAAGTCGGAGTCTTCTTGCTATCAATCGCGTAATAAAACTAAAAACTAAAGCCAAAATTTTGAAAAGTTACACTTATGCGATTTCTCTATGGGTTCATGGTATCCAACAATCGAGGAAACAAAAATTTGTCCTATTTGCCTCCATCAAAAATGATTATTCTATCATGTATCACGTGACGACACAAAACTGTATAGCTCCACTCATTAACTCCCTACAGAAACAACGGCACTTGCACGTGATCAGGACATGCGTCTTGAATGCGCGGCAAATAGGCTATTTCCGAGTTTAACTCTGCCTCATCTTCAAAGCGAGTCTAAGTGCGAAGTTTTTCTTATGATAATTAGTTTTCATTCATATGTAAAGTACCATCACAAAAACTTCGCACTTAGACTCGCTTTGAGGAGGAGGCAGACATGAACTCGGAAATGGCCTATTTGTGAGTGCATGTGATTTTCAATGAAATTCGGAAATCCACTTTCAAGTCCGCTTTCAAGTCCGAAGTGAGGAAGAAATATAGCAACTGATACGAGACAAAAGTAATTATTGAAGGTAATTGTTACTCATTTGTATTTGAGATATTTGACTTACAATTAAACTGGTAAAGATTATACTCGTATTTAGTTTGGTTCATTTTCAGTTGTGGGGTGTAAAAAAAAAAAAACTTAACGACTGGTCCTAAGGGGAACAGTGAGTTTTTTCCCCCTTGATCCTCAATGTTCTCCTCGGCGAATATTGAGGGTCGGGGAAGAAACTCAGTGTTCTCCTTGGGACCAGTTACTACTAACTGCTTGGTGATTTGAACATATCTGTCATTAAAAAAAAAACCTAGAATACACCTTTATCACTCGGCAGCCATTTTGGAGTCCGTAGGGAATAAAGGCTTTGTCTTTGCATTGTCCTTGCACGTCTAGCCTCACACTGAATGAGAGGTTAGACGTGAAAAATCTTTTGTTTGGACAATGAGTGATATAGGTCTATTGAGAACTCGTGACAAAGGGTTGAAAAACGAACTTTTTTTTATGAAATGAACGGAATAATTTAGGGCTGGATGTTTGGATAACGCCTGGATTTTAAAATTAGCTTGATTTCGGTATACTGAAAAGTCGACCTTTCTTTTCCTTTCAAAAAAACAACTGCTTGTTGACAAAAAACAACGTTTTCTACAATAATTCGGTGTTTTGATATTGGGGGCTAATCGTCCTGAAACAGGGAGCTAATAGGCCACTTCAGAAAATACATAATACTCTTTACTTGTCCCCCCAAATTACGCTTAAGCATTGTTTTTTTTCTCTTGGGACCATTGTAAGTCCCAAGAGAAACTGAAAACAATGCTTATGCAAAATTTGGGGGGACAAGTAAAGAGTATTGTGGTATTTTCCGAAGTGGCCTATTGGAATTGACCAAAAATTAAAGAAAAATCCATCTGCTGGCAACATTGGATTCCGAGGTAACTATAGACCGTATTCATGAATGTACATGTACTAATCATCCTCACTAGTTTTAGTAAATTTTCAGCTCCGACTATTGCATTTCTAGCTTTTTGATTGGCTAAAAAACTCCGACTATGAGCCAATAGTCGAAGTTTTACGTCATATGGAAAATAGTGCGCCAAGATGCTCTTTCCGGAAACTTTGTAAAATTGTGGAAATAAAAATCGGCGGCAAAACCCGGTTTGAGAATTTACTAAAACAATTATTCCATTCGCCCTTGTTGGATATGAAGTGACTATAACCTACTTGCGCTAAGCGCTCGTTGGTTATTTTATCACTTCATATCCAACTCGGGCTCATGGAATAATTGTTACATAGCACAAACAAAATTCAATGTAATTTTTGCACCAATTGAAAGTGAGGATAGTGAGGATGATTAGCACAAAGACATTTTAAGAATAACTTTTTTGGCTGCCATTTATGAATACGGTCTACTATTATTCATGTAATTGAGGAGGAATGCTAACTTACAGTTTTGTAAATATTCCGTGGCCATTTGGAAAGTTTCTCTCAGTTCTTTCACCTGCTGACCATCTTTGAGAATGAATAAAATGCAGTTACACCATATAAGCAAGGGGCATATGACAGAAAAATGGGAACAAATGTGGTGAAAAAATCCACATACCTTCAGACCAGTCATCAACTTGTCTTCTTACGTAGTCACAGTAACATTGCCACAGCTGAAGGTAATCATCACTTATAGAAAAACCACAACCAAGTGCAGTATCAAGGGTTTCTGAAAAAAAGATGGCTCCTTTAGATACTGAAGAGAATAGAATTGACTTACAAGTTCTACCCATGACAATGTACTGCCACATAAATTCGTGAGTAAAAACTAGCTACACGTATAGGAAAGAACTTTTTTGGGGTCGCTTTACACCATTGTCAAGTCACTAAAATGACACTAAAAGGTCGAAGATGCTTATTTCCCTTTCGTAAACGGTCGTTGCCATTTCTCAGAACAGTCGTTGCCATTTGAAACGGTCGATGCCATTTTTTAGCTCTGAATTACACTCATTAGGTCTAAGAACTCAAAAGGTTGCGGTTCCTGGGAGTTGTGTCTCGCTGGTCATATGAGTTAGGGTTCAGGTTAGGGTTCTGTTTAGGGTGAGGGCTAAGAACCCGAGTTCGAGTCTTGAAATTTTCGCGACCGGTGCAACGCTCTAACCAACTGAGCTATCAAGGTCACAGGTTCAAACCCTGTTGAGGTCCTGAATTTTCAGGCTTCTTTACACAATTGCACAAATTGCGTTCGTACCTGCGAGGATCATAGCTTCACTCGATTTCATATCCGCAGTTCACATATGATCCATTTCATATATCATTTCATCGTTGATTCATTCTTCACGGGAACATTAGAACCCACAAATGACTAGCTCCCAACGTCAGTGGCTTCATAGCCACTGACGACTCACAAAATCGACTCACAGCTAATTAACATCTAGCTGTGGTGCTGTGCTCCGACATCAAACATGGACTGTATAGCGGCAGCCAGAGGCGCCTTTGTATGCTTTCAGTCCGATGTCGTGAGCCGCGCCCTTCGCAATTCAGTCCTCGACTGCAAGTAAGGGTGATTAGCACTAGCAATATTTATTTTTATTTATTTTTATTTATAGCTCAGTTGGTTAGGGCGTCACACCGGTATCGCAAGGTCACAGGTTCAAACCCCGTTGCAGTCCTGAATTTTTCAGGCCTCTTTACGCAATTGCAAAAATTGCGTTCGTAACTGCGAGGATCATAGCTTCGCTTGATTTCATATCCGCAGTTCATATATGATCCATTTCATATATCATTTCATCATTAACGTTAATTATTATGACTGAGTCAGATTGGACAGAAACCTGCCAATTACAAACTGGAGGTTGTTAACACACTGTAGGGAATATCAAATGAAATGAATGCATATTTTAAGTGCAGGTTGCAGACGAAAAGAGAGAACTGAATGATCCTCACACCTAGCAGGACAATTTAAGGAATTGTCTCTCTCCAAGATACCTTACAAGTTTGGTTGGTTCCTTTGCTGTGTGGCTTCATATCTAAGTTGGTAGAGCATTGCACCAGGTGTCTATAAGAGTCGAATAAGAGACACTTGCTTAATTGTCCAGCTTAAAAGTGCGAGGATCGAGTTAATTAAGTTGCCTAATTTTGTTTGCAGGAAATACATGTACAGGTACAGTATCAGTAGTAAGGACAAATTCTTATCAATGTTACAGACATTTTTATCTTCATCACTTTTATTAAAATACTTAATAATTATTATCCATACCTTTGATTTTTCCTTTGTCTTGTTGAGTGCGTTCCTTACACACAGAAGGTTGCCAAAAACAATAAAGAAAAAATACACACTTCATATCCTAAACGAGGATGATATTATTGTCGAGAACTACACCTTCCACCCAGGGCATTTTTACAAAAATTAATATACAGTCAATACATGTTTACAACAAAGGTTTCTGCACATGCCTCAAGCTAAAACTTTTAAGTAATAGAGTTAACTAACCCTAATTATTTAAAAACACGACACATCTTTGCCTAAATTCAAGAAGCTCAGGCTTTTTAATCAGCCTTTGGTAAATTGGACAGTCTGTTGTTGAATAAAAATAATGATGATTAATATTAAGGACAATAATTAATATATTAAGGTAAACATTTTTTCCATTGCATACCAGTGCTCTGATGTAGTTTTGCCAGAGAAGGGAAACCCAAGGACAGTTTCTGACAGCACGTTCATGAACTCCAATGATCACTGATGTTATTTTCAGGGTGGAATCCTGGAGAAGACAAAAACAATTATAATAATATCATAGTTTGAATGAAGATGTGATGCACCCATGAGAAGGATGATAGGTAATAGTTGCTTGGCAACAGGCAAAAGGGCAACTGAAAAATCCAAGCCATAGGAAGGACTCAAATGATCCCAAAAAAAGTGAGTGGGTATCCATTGTGCAGTTATGTGCTTTATTAATTAATAATTAATAATCTAAGTTGCCAGTAAACATTTCGTTTTTTGGTGATTTCAAATTCTTTGTATTTTGGTAAGTTTGGAAGTATTAATTATTCATCCTATATATTTCAAAGTTCAATATAAAATAATAGGCTTGTTATAAAAATCTGGAAACTTTCAAAGCGAGACCAGTGACACTGCACTTCAAATTGGCACAATCTTGTGACCTTGGTTCACAACTGAGTTTTGAATAACTTAATCAAAACTTTTGATTGACTGTCTTTAGAAAATGGATGTGGTTTGTGTATGGTCAGGGCCAAAACACTGAACAAAAACGAAAAAAAAAAAAAAAAAAAAAAAAA
>BLFO01003539.1:661637-664137 GCA_014634245.1 Montipora cactus
AAAAAAAAAAAAAAAAAAAAAAAAAAAAAAAAAGTTGTGAGTTTCATAACCATCTCCATGTATAATTTAACAGTTACTAATTCAACTCTGAAAAGCCTTGTGTGCACTACATCATTATCATCTTGGATACAGCTTAGTTGTCTTTAGGGTAAGAAGGAGATGTTTCCATTGTTTGTTTCTTTATAGGATCCATTGGTTTCCGAGCCTATCCAATAAGCTGCCCTGAGAGGTGCATGGTTGTAGAGCTTTGGTCAAACAAAGATCAATACAGAAAGTGAAAGCAATGATTTGAATTTTAATAGCCTCTTCAGTTCTTGACCAGTTCCTACTACATGTAAAAGGGTGGTTGTTCAAAAGCTTACCAAATAGGAGGCATACTCAGTCCACATGTCACCTACAAGACAATTCTCCTTCATGGCTCTCTCATACAAGCACTGTATCCTGGCTGCATCTCCTTTCTTTAACTCATATTCTAAGTACGATTTGTACTCAGTGGTCCTGGGAGTCTTTGCTGAGGCCTACATGGGATAAATTTACACATCCACCGTAACAAGTAGTGCAGAGAGCACGCAATGGTTTATGCAGGAAGATAAATACAACGTATGACTAAAGTTAATTAATAACATTTTTGGACTTGTCCACTATTGGCCAATTGAAATCTTCCACTTGAATTTATTACTCCATAATAAATTACTATTGTGGTGTGGAGGAGAAATGTACAGTGTAAATAAACAGACATTGCATGGCTACAGTCCATTCAAATTCATTTCTGTATTTACATAAATTATTTTAACTCTATATAGCTATTTCTAGAGGTCAGCACTTTTTTCTATTAATTGGAAAAGCAAATTATTTGTAACATACAAAAAAATAATGCTTTAGTATAGACTATGTTCATAAACGGCGGCTAAAAAATAATTTTTTATTCTTTTGTCTTCAAGTTTATGCTAATCATCTTCACTAGCCTCGTTAGCACGAACAAATTCAAAATAATTTTAGCTCCAAAGTGAGGCTAGTGTGGATGATTAGCACAAAGAAAAAGAATAATTTCTTGGCTGCCATTTATGAATACAGTCTATTTAGTTTTGTTGTTGTACTTAGAATGAGTACTCTTCCAAATCGCGTTACTTAGCACTAAAGCTTTTAATTATTGATAACCATATACATCGTAAATTAAATTAAAGCAATGAAAATTGTTGCTTTATTATGAGAGAAACAAAAGCTCACATTAAACCATCACCCATGAAAAGAACCATACAACAAAACCATCAACCTTATTAGAAAATCATTACCCTCGACCCTGGTAATTGATAGTGAATGACGCCAAACTTTGAAATCAAGCCTCTTAAAGTACTGCACATTAAGGGTGAGGGTTCTTTGGGATAGACGAGAAGGACATTTCCTCTTTCACTTCAGTTATATGAAGTTAATCCTTACCTTATTTTTTAAAGAACATGAAGGTTGAGAAGGTTGAACATGGACCATACAGCGACATTTTGCATCATTAGCGCTATGTGGGTTCGGTCCACGGCAGCAGTAATTGCATCATTGATAACCACTAGACTATCATGTATCTATGTACACTGTAGTAGACCATTGAAGCAAGCCAGTGAGCAAGTATGAGTTTTCACAATATTTAAATAAGTGCCCATCACCAAAATTGAAAGCCACAGTACATGTAACCGTTTTAAAATGGGTGTTAGACTTAAGTACTTGTGGATCAGTGCTATTCAGAATAGGTGCTTTGAATTGAACACTGTTGATCAGCACTATGTGAAATACGTGAATATGGTGCATGGGAATATTACGTTGGTGACCTTCTGATCTATGTACATCGTGTAATTGTCACGAGATGTCCAATGTTCTTCTCCTCTATCCCTTATAGTATAAACCATACACAAGTTGATTTACACCTCTGGCACATTATGCTAATTCTATCCTCCTTTATTTTTAATATATAGCAATAACTCATCAAGGCTCACCAGTGTATCCTCATATGGAAGGCATTCTTCTAGTTTTGCTAATGCTTTCTCATAGACAATTGTAACAGCTTCAGGAATGGAGTCCTCGAGCCAGTCCTCAAACTCCCTCAGGGTTCCCTGCATACCTATTGTGTGTCATTCAAAAGAAGTCCACTTGAATTGAAACAGCCCCCAAAACACCTTTATAAACTTAAATCCGGTGGATAAGTCACTTTATTTTTTTCTCCAGCTTCTCAGCAGTCCAGAATTTTAAATCCTTGAATATGATTGGCTAATTGCGTGTACTCGAGCAGTCTCGATTTTCTCATTCGGACCCCGGATACAGAGCGCTATAAAGTTTCCAACTTTAGCAACTTTTCAAGCTTTTTGTAAAAGTGTAAAGTGTTGTAAACAATGTAAAATGTAAATATTTTAGATTCTGATAATGAGCGCTATCATAGCGAAAGTGAATTTTATTATCCCAACAAGGAAAACGTACTTTAAGAAAAACACATTTTGGAAACACAACCAACACTTTG
>BLFO01003539.1:669137-676883 GCA_014634245.1 Montipora cactus
ATCATATTTCCTGGGTCAGAAATGGATTTTTCAGGCACAAATCAGAAACAGGGGCAACGATATCGATTTGTCAGACACAAATCAAACACAGGGGTGACAGATTCGGCCCACAAACTGCTACATGTAGATGCAAACTCAGAAAGCTAAAGCATAGTCTCAGTATCAACATTTTCAAACAATCTTGGATCATAGTTACAACAGTACTGTTATTCACAGATGACGTTAAACAGCAATCTGAATATACATGTTATAACCGAGTTTTGTTCCTATCATTTTTATGGTATGTCAAGGTACCGTGGAAAGAACCATGTAGATAAAAAAAAAGACAAACAAAATTTTGCCTTCTAATTGATGTTCCTGTTCCTTTCTTAATGTTATATTTTCAAGACATTTTCCATAATTATGTAAACAGCTTTTCAATTAATAGCGCATCAACAGGGCTCGAAATTGCGACCAATACGGTCGCATTTGCGACTAAATTTTTCCCTTTGCGACTAAAATATCTTGAGAAGTCGCAAATTTGCGACTTGTTGTCACCTTCGTTCTTTCGAAACAAAAGGGTTAGCAGTTGCCACTTTGCTGCTACTTTTGCTAAAATAAATATTAAATAAATAAATGACAAAACTATTTTGTTTCTCGGTGTGAATTTTCTCTGAAGGTAGCGTAATTGTATAGTAATTTAGCTGCGATGTTACGTGCACAGCTCCATTCCTTCGATCATTCGCCATTTTCAGCAGTTTCTTGACACACAAGTACTGCGGGCTCATATTTTTTTGCTAAACCGCTGACAACACAATGCAGCGCGGCGATTTTGTGACTAAAATTTGCGAAATTGCGACTAAATTTTCGTATCTTATCGCAAAATGCGACTGGATTTTTTTCGTTAATTTCAAGCCCCGATCAAATAAACGTTGATGGCAATTGAAAATAAATGCTGTTTGTTTTTGCCCATCCCTTCCTTGCATTTTTCACTTTTAATTACATGTACATGTAGCATAATATAACGACATCACAAAATGCAGCACATATTAATTGGAAAACACCTCAACTGCCATCCATATTTATTTATAGATCTTAGGGTGGTGCAGATGTAGTGAAAACTGTTACTAGTTAGAAGTGGGGTGCCTGTGAACTAGCTAAGTACACTCCACTATAAACAAAGCATTTATACTGTACCGGTATGTATTTATTTTCACTTATTTAGTATTATATGGTATACTCTCTTAATACACAGGTAAAATGTATTGTACTGTCATGAAAATATTTGACTACATAGGTGTCCACAAGTGTTGAGGTTAATCCAGCACTTCATATACAATGCTATATGACACAGAAGGAATATCAGTTGATGGGCTCATTCATAGCTCATTCATTTAAAATGTTGCACAACTATTTAGATAAAGCTAAATGCAAGTTACATGTACACATACCTCAGTAACATGAAGACCAGCGGCAATAATGGCTTTTTCAAACGTTGACCTGACACCCTCAAGACTGTCTTCACCTTCCATGATGTCCATCATAAATTGGCAATACAGAGTCCATAACTGGACAGCTAAAATCAAAATACCAGTATGGAACAAAAATATTTACAACAAATACACGTAACGTTGAAAAAGTGATGAGAACCCTCAGGACGTTTGTGTCTGTGCCGCAAATACATGTAGCTTAAACACAAATCAAGACTCACTTTAAAAGGCAGGGTATAAACCGAATGCATAAATGGTGGCCAAAAAAATGTTCTTTTGTTTATGTGCTAATTAGACTCACTAGCCTCGCTCTCAAGCACCTTTTCTTTTGTATTTTGTCCATGCAAACGACGCGTAAGAGGCTAATTAGCACATAAACAAAAGAATATTTTTTTGGCCGCCATTTATGCATTCGGTCTATTACATCCTTAATTTTGGTAATCCAACTTTTTGATGTGTACAATTATAATAACCATTGTGATTAATAATTTTATGCAATGTAAATTCCCCAAACAGCAGTACTATGCCCCCAATATTAATATTTTCATAAGATGACTGTTGTTTGTGCTTACTTGTATACAGTCATGTATTAAGATCATCAGTCACTTTTAATAATAACTCATGAACAAAGTGAGCCTAACAGGCTATCAAACACATCTATTCAATAAGACGTCACATGCACAAGAATTAATCCTGATAAAACACTCCTTTTATGTATATGTTGCAGGTCATTTTGTTCCTTGGGTTAATTGCAACCAAACTACCGGTAGGTCATTTTGTTTCAACCTAGGTCATTTTATTTTAAACTAGGTTGAAATTGATAGTAGCAAACATCAACAAAAACCCATCAATTATTAGAAGGTACGTGTAATATATTGGTTAGTAAATTGGTCCTAGAGGAAAGGGGATGAACTTAGTGCAGCTTAGATTTTCATGAGTATTAATTTTTTATAAAACCCCAAAATTATGGTTGCTAATTAAGTCTAGGCACTGATTTTAAATGGTTAGCATTAAGATTGGGGTTAGGCATACAGTGCATGACAACCAATCCTACTTTCCTTTCTCAGAGCTTTTTAGGACATTGTTGAATCTCCTTAGGATGGCAGAGGGCAACAATATTAAATTATCGTCCAAGGAATAAAAGAACTGAAACATACATGATGTCTTGTTGATTTTTAATTTGCTTAGTTATTTCCTCTATCTTTTGCTTACTTTGAATTCATAATAATCAAGGGCAAGTAAAAACAACATTTTGAAAAGTCAGGAAAAAGGGTTTCATAATCTATTGATTAGTAGACTCTTGTAAGTGTTATTTCTTTTGAATTATGAAATAAAATATTGTTTCTATTTTTTTTCAATTTTGCTGAGTCTGCTTGTAGTGATAAATCCAAATTTTGTGATTATTTTGGCACAGTCCCCTTCAAGTTCTTCAATTTGAGCAAGTAGCACATTTGGATGAAGGGGCGTTTCCTTTTCCATTTTATTAATTTACAGTGCCACTGCCCACATAATCCTGAAGTTTGAACTTCTTCTTTTTGTTCTTCCCTTTCTGGTGTATGATAACTGCAAAAGGCAGACTGCTGGCTGCCTGCAAATAGCGCTAATAAGCAGTATTTAAGCTAAACACCCATTTCAAACAGTGCTGATAAACAGTATTTAAGCCTCAGGAGCCATTTTTGAGCAGTTAGCTTTCAATTAACTGTGATTCAGGGTTAGTCTGCAGTCCGCGGTCTGCAGTTGGCAAGTGTCAGACACCGCTCTCCTTTAATGTCAGGCTCATCTTGCCACTTTTTCAAATTATTCACCATTTTCCTGCTCTGCATGTGATGTAGCTGTGACTTGTCCAATCATTTGTGGCTTTTTTTTTTTCTCTGAGCGATTCCGAAAACCACTTCATACGGCATTTTGCCAATTGTTACTTGTGTGTTTTTTTTACAAGCAGTTTCTCCAAGATGATGACACCAGTGGTTCGGAGACAAGTTCTTTTCTTTGATTAAACTGCAAAGGTTATCTTTTGTTGTTCTATTTGCCCGTGCCACCATCTTTTTTTCTGCGTGGGAACGCTGTGTTTGCGGCAAAAATCGGTTTGTTATTATGACTAGAAATGATGCCTTGTTCCTGGTGTATTTTGCATAGCCACATAAATAAACTTCATACAATATTTGACTATTAATTTTTCCAAGTCTCACTTTATATCATTTATGCATGTGGGAAATGGTGGTTGTCGTGAAGGGTTGGAATAGCTTAACGCCTTCAGTTGCCTTCTCGGATGTCCTATGGTTCGAGGGTTCGAATCCTTGGAGCGGCATGGAATGTTGTGAAAGTTCAAGGTAAGAGGCACAGTCCGGTGGTAGTAAGCAAGGACAGTAAGGGGGAAGGAGAGGGAGAGATGGTAAATGGACGAAGAACAGAAGGCAAGGGAAAGGTGTTTTCTTTTTTATTCCCCCTAAAAATCCAGGCCCCATTTACCCTTTTTTAGACAGTTCATAATAACCTAGGTTGAAACAAAACGACCTAGTTTGGTTGCAAATTAACCCAAGGAACAAAATGACCTGCAACATATATATCATGCTAGTATCTTCCCCCAGGCCACAATTTGAACCTTTGTCCAGACCCCTACCCAAGGGACACGCTTGGAATGCCTTTGAAGCCATTCAAAATTTAACTCTCAGCATGTGTTTTATTGGGTTAAAAAACACAAGGCATATAAAATACTGCTGTTTTTAAACATTACTTAAAGTGCCTATAAACCCGAATTTTTTGTTTTGCTTTGAGAAATCTTTGTATCGCTCTGAGCAAAATGGCGCAAAAATTTTTGTTTTTGGTTAAAACTGGAATTTTTTACGAATTTTCAAAGTGGCGGAAATGCGAGATTCGAAAACCCATTACCGAGCTGGTGAGCTTTCCGAAAGGGAATGGGTCGAGTGTAATTCGTGACGTAAAACCCGGACTGTGAGTTTCGCAAGTTGTGACTTCCATCAGAGGTGAAGCCATGCCTGAGTAATGTGTTGTTTTCGGTTGTAGCAATGTTCGAAGCAAAGAGAAAGGGATACTGCTTCATCCCATACCGTTTTACGGTACAAGTGAAAGCGAAAAGCAAAAGTGAAGGAAGAAGTGGGTCGATTTTGTTAAATCGAAACGTGCTCATTGGAAACCCACCGAGCATTCGGCGGTGTGCTCTTCCATTTCTGAAACTTCCGTATCTGAACCGGAGGACAGAATGAAGTCGTTCGAAGCTATTTCTTGATTAACACGTACGCTGGTTACAAACGTCAGCCGAGCAGAAATTGTTTTCACCGGCACGCAGGGAAAACTACAAAACTACGCGTCTCCTCTGTTCATTTGCCTGATGCTAATGTCCAGGAATTACGTCACTAGGCCCAGTCTCCCTTTTACCCGGTTGCGGGCAGAGAAAACCGCACTTTGAAAAATTCGTAAAAAATTCCGGTTTTAACCAAAAACAAAAATTTTTTGCGCCACTTTGCTCAGAGCGATACAAAGATTTCTCGAAGCAAAACAAAAAATTCGGGTTTATAGGCACTTTATTGTCTCTACAAACATGTAACAACAGCCCACAGAAAAGAAGACACTACAGGTACACATGCTCTCACTGTTGCCCTAATACCCTACCCTGTATGTTCTAGGACACTTCCACATGATAGTGGGTGAGACTGGTTTCTTTTCCAGTTTAGATGCGAGCGACATATCATGCCTCAGGTAGACTTAATTGTACAATATACTTACACTGGTAGTCTTTAACAGCTTGTTCAAACAGTGTGATGATCTTTTCTTTATGTTCTGGTATGCATGCCAATGGCATTTCATCCTTGAACCACTCTGACCAAAGCTCTAAGCAAGCAATAATTAAAAAGGAAACCAAAATAATAACACTGAACTAAAATGCATGCACCACTATTCACCAGCCATTTGAGACCCCCCATCCCCCAATAAAGTTTATCTTAACTTTAGGAGCTCAAAGCAACTGAGTTCCCCCACCACGACAAGGCAGTAGTCTACGGGGGAGGGTCTGGGGGCATGCTCCCCCATAAAATTTTGAAAATTAGGTGTTTGGAAATGCTATTTTCTGCATTTTCTAGGTACATGTAGCTTTTGTACCTAAGAAAACAGTAAAAATTAAGGCTACATTTACCATTTTTTAACCACTTTGTTGGTGATTGCTCTACCGAGCAAGAATCCAGTGAAACAAAATCTGTAAGTTTGCTGTAGAGCGATTTACGCATTTCCTGATTTTGAGGACTGAAATCACAGAAATTGTGAGTTTTTTTTATCCAATACTCCAACTATGCAAAAAAGCCCTTACCTTTGGCTTGCTCAATCAAACGAGAGGGATAAAATGTGCTTAGCATTGTCTACCTTGGTTTTTTGGGGGCGGAAGCCATTTTGGCACATGCAGAAGCCTGAGATCCAGTGCAGTGAAAATATCCCAGGTGTTTTATGAGTCTTCCTTCACTTTGATTGTGTGTGGATCGGTAAATATGTTTAAAATGGTTGAAATGTGTCCCAACTTGACTTGGAAAACTGAAGAGGATTTGTTTCACATATCTTTTTTTGTTAACTTGTCAAAGTTAACAACGAATTGAGAAGAAAGTAACAGGCCAAAGATAGGTAAGTAGGAGGCCATTTCGGCCTGCTACCGCACCTTTTTGACAGCCCTACAGACGCGTCACTTTCACATGCAGAAGCAAACAGACGCGCATCTGCTTTTTGCACACACATTTCACATGCATTTTTTTGGACGCTCATCTCTGAGCTGTACCGTAGGTATATCAACATCTCCACCAAGTAGCATGTAGAGACCTATCAGCCGCTTTTAACTCATTTACAGCTGTACCCCTATTTATTGAAGCGGCCCCAGGCCACTGACGAGAAAAATTGTCTGCCGTTAGACAAAGTAAAATCTACAATTTTCACTCTCAGGAGGCAATGGGTTAAGTTGCCAAAAGAAGAAAAGCAAAACAGTAAATTTACACCTCCTCAATGACAAAGTAAGGTTGTACAAAACTAGTGTAAAGCATTGCTATGTCTTAGGTCAAATGGGTCTTCTATCCTATTTGCACCCTGCAATCAATGGCTGTAGTCCACAATCTCATTTTTTTTTTAGCACCCAAATGAGACCCAAAATATGCTTGTATGGACCTTTGGAAAGATTTCTGAAGGGATCAAAATTTGCTGGTGTCTCTAATCTAAAACTCCATCACTCTCAGGGAGATGGATGGGCAAAATGGGGGATGGGGACGCAAATGAAATAATGAATTAGGCTATAAAAGAAAAAGAGGCACATAAATTATGTTAATTTGAATCATAATACCTTGAGTAAGAGGAAAGATTTTGCTCATGCCTTCCCTAGCTTGCCTAACCTTGTCGAGATCACCAGATTCTCTAAGCAGTTTAATTAGCTCCACATGAGAGTCATAATGATATGGGTTACTAGCAACCTAAAAAATTATGCAGAAAAATCTTTGTTAATGTATAATTGGAACATAGAATAGGATCTGGCACTGACTCTTCTTTTATTCATTAAATGAATGAACCAAGAAACATCTGGAGAAAAGATTTCATGCAAGTAAAACCATGGTGTTAAAAATTCCACTGCACAGCCACAAGGTTCTGTTCTAAACTAAAACCAAATGCTTGCAATGAATTACAATTAACCCATTGACGTCTGGGGGTTTCCCATTGATGAGTAAAATCATGTGGTGTTAGACAGAGTAAAATACTCAGTATGGCCGGTTCAGGTTGGTTCGGGTTGAAAGGGTTAATTAATTGGTTATATTATTAAAAACTGAACTACGGATACTAGATTTCCAGCATTTTCATTGGCTTGCCAGACACAGGCTGTCAGTTCATATACCTGCTGTACCTACTGTAATATCATGGTCAAGGGACATGTCAGTAATAAAACGAGCTGAAAACACTTTTGCAGCTCTAAAAAAGTGGCCGACAAAAGCCAATTTTCCAACAATTTCCGTCCTTCAAAATAACCTCCTTATGTAGACTTCTCCAGAGAGTGTTTTTCTTTTGTAACTCCACTAAAAATTGACATTCCTTCCTTCGCTGTCAACGTTGTCAATCACATATTTTGACATTTTTGTCAATCATTCTATTATAGCACTGAAAGTTGTCACCAACAAGGAAGAGTTGTTGATCCTGGAGTTTAAAACAAGTGTGCATCAGGCCAGCGCTTATCTCTGGTTACTGCAGCATGAAGCAACTAGGATTATTTCTACCCCCTTCCCCCCCCCCCCCCCCCCCCCCC
>BLFO01003539.1:677462-692462 GCA_014634245.1 Montipora cactus
TTCATATCCAGTGTGCCCTCATAGAATAATATTATTGTTAAATTTCTTTTTTAACAGGACATCTCAAGCTTGGATTAGGAAAATATACAATTGAAATACAATGAAACAGGGTCAGAGGATTATTTGTAAGTCACAGCATAATTATTGTCACACAAGAAAAAAAGGCCAATGGTGAATGTGACCAGTGACACGGCCATAAAAACGAACACGTGGACTCAACTGACCTCAGACCGGAGTGTAGGCTACCTGTGGAGTGGCCGCTTGTTTGATATGGTTTCATATCAGTTCATTGTTCCGTGCAAATAACTCACCGAAAGGAATAAAAACATTTTCATTGCGGTAAATACTGTATGTTTTATTTGTAGACCAGTTGTCCACGAACAATGCTTGGAACTCGCATGCAGATTCACAAGCTTAAGCTCAAGTAAGCAAAATACAGCTTACCTGAAGCTCTAGCTGCTGAATTCTTGGATTACTAATCGTATCATTGTCATCCGAGTCGTCGGAGTCCGATCCTTCCTCTCCTTCTTCTCCTCCCTCTTCCATTTTCTCTTCTTTCTCTTCCTCGCCAAGCGTTTGGTTCTCGTGTTCTTTCGTATTTTCCGCCATATTGGATTTGATTGTTAAAAAACACAGCCTTGTGGGTAAACATCAAAGCCTGCGTTGTTATTGACAGCGCCCCTACAAAAGAGTATGCGCAATCCTTCATCTACATATAAAATTTTTAGAAGAAAATATGGCTCTGTGTCAAAATGAACTTAGCCGTCATAATTTTTTGGAGGAGGAAGAAACTGAGCTAGCGATACGTCTCGCTGAAGCTCTTCAATCCGATGAAGTTGAAATCTTTCTCGAGATTTACGACAGTATTCCTTCAAGTACAGAAATCCAAAGAGTAAGCTACAGTTCGTGTACATTGTTGCCATGCAAACAGTCAGTGGACAGAAATTTCTTGAAATCTTGCACACATGCAAAAGCTTTGATATTATGTGCAATTCTTTCGTAAACGTTTTATCTCTTTTCTAAAAACGCGTCGGTTTTCCGTTCAGTCAGGTAAAACACGCTTAAACCAGTTGTTACCCTGGTGCCAAAATAATTTTATGCAGTGGTGGGACATGTGACCATATTTTGGGTGGATATTATGCAATCTTTGCCCAATATTTCTCTTCACATTGAAAACGTGGACTGATGTCACTCAGGGCCTTTAATATTGCTAAGGTCATTCAGTCGGATCCTTCGAAGCTTCCATAGAAAAGTTCTGATCTCTTCTTTCCCATCCACCCTCCACCAGCCAACCACATAAATTTAAGACGGAATTTCCCCAGCATTCCGATATCGTGGTGAACAATCGCAAAGAAATTTAGTTGTCCCTTCGGAAGATATATTCTACTGTTCATTCCTTCTCACTACATTTCACGAAAGACGTGGCCAATCTTGGAACATTAGCTGGTAAGTGGTTTAGCGACTTGTTGAAGAAATGTACAAAAATTCAAGTTCACGAGGAGCACTGGTAACATTATATTGTTTTAAATCTTCCCTTCTTCCCTCATTCACTAGTTTCAGACTTCTTTAAAGCGCAAAAATTCAATGTTTCAGAAAAGTTAACGTACGCTTTTACTTCATTACCATCTTACAGCATTGAAAAGATATATACGATGTAGGATATTCAGCAATTGTGAGCTTTGGCAATACACATGAAAGTTTGCACGAACTTTTATCGACGTACGGATTACGTCGCATTGTCAATATGTATGGAAAAGAATTTTTTTTGTACTATTTGGATTGCGAGTTCGTGATGTTTTAGTGAGTTTTTGCATGCTCGATTCCAGCCTAAGTTACGATATCTGTACGGACCTTCTGCCACGTGGAGTTATCGATATTAATTGCTTGTTCTTGCTTTGCCTCTCGTAATCCAATAAACGTGATTTCTTTTTGTTTGTTTTAGTGTACACCCACGAGACTAATTATTCACGCTGAAGATGATCGGGTTTTTTTATGCCTATTTCCTGAGCTTATCCTTGTTTTTGCGGTGTCAGAGATTGCGATTACATCATCGCTGTTATATGGAGATATTAGTACATCTCGCAATTCGCGGCCTGGAAATATATGTTCTTGGTTTTTCTGAATATCCGGAAACTATTTTATTTGTTACAGATATTCGTTTGTTTGCTTCCCTGGTAAACAGTGGGCGTAAATTTAAAATGTATTGTGGGTGCAAGAAACTGCATTCTCTTTCGTAGCTTGTGATAAGCCAGCTACACCAAAAACTCCAGCAGAATTTTTTATCTTGCCCTTAAATCTGAGATGATTCAGAATTCTATGTATCGGCTGTTCTTATGTCAGAGATATTTGTCTTAGACTTGAAGTCGTGTGGGAAAAGTGGGACAAGAGTTTAAATTTTAAAAAATATTTTTCAGCTGGGCACTGTTGACCTGAGTAAACTTTTCTTATTATTATTAAACCTTCTTCTTCTTCTTCTTCTTCTTCTTCTTCTTCTTCTTATTATTATTATTATTATTATTCAGGGGTTTCAATAACTTCTGAAATAGCCATCCATTATAGCCCATTGAAGGCGGCAGTTTGACAAGTTAATGATAGCATTTTTAGTGAAAATCAAGGCAAACTAGCCGGCGGTGTGAGGCACAGCAGGCGGCGGTATACCGCCGGTAACCGGCTTTTAGTGAAACCCCTGTTGTTGTTGTTGTTATTATTATTATTATTATTATTATTATTATTATTATTAGAGCAGTGTTAAAATGTCTATTTGCTAAACAGGAAAATGGCACAAAGAGGCAAAAATGTAACCTTGAGGCCATGTTGGCTAACTGATCTCCACGATATATATAAAATGAATCTAGATTATAAAATAAATAAATAAATGAATAAAAATTTAAAAAGAAAAGAACACAAAAAAGAATAAATACAAGAAATATAAAATTTTACATCAAGATAGCTAAGATCCTTTTTCTAAATTTTCTATCCAGTAAACTTAAAAGATGTCAGTGTATTACTAATAAGTTGATACTATAATTAACAATTATTCCTCGAGCCTGAATGGGCTCTGAGTCAATAGCCCATGAGGCCTTTCATGGGCTATTGAATCAGAGTTGGTCAAAAAAATATCGAGACAAAACATCTTTCGCTACTTAAAGCTATACTTTAATTGTTGTTTCGGTTTTCAAAGCCGGCACTTTTCGCATAACAAATAGCCTACTAGTAGCTCAACCAATCAGAACGCAGCATTGATAATAGACCACTAGTTGGATTTTACTAATATAGAATACTCTAAGTGGTAACAATTTCTTAGTCCAGTGTCTTTAAGTTTCCTTAAAGTCTCTAAGAATCATGACATGGTAATCTTACTTGATAGTTCCAATTAAGTTAATCAATGGTCCACGTGATTACTAAGGTGTTTGGAAGTTCACGCAATGTTCAAGGTCAACAAAGTTGTTGTTGTTGTTGTTGTTGTTGTTATTATTATTATTATTATTAAAATTATTATTATCATTAATATGTGTTTCCATCAACAGTATGCAATCACTCCTTTTGCGTAATGTTTGTTTTTAGTGTCCTTGAATAGTTTTAACTGTTAATGTTAAGGAACACTACTGGATAAAATTCACTATTATCCTAATCAGCTACTTGTTGTAATTCGTTTTAAAAGGTTGAGGAGATAAAAGAGATGGCACGACAGCTAGCAGCACTCCCTAAAAAGCAATTTGAAATGTACCGCTCCAAGAAAATCCTCTCCACTGAACACTCTGTTCTATCTCCTGGCAGTAATAAAGTTATCAAGGACAGGTTAAGTTGCGATTTTATCGACAAATCTTTCATTAGCAATGTAGAAAAGGACTTGATTATACTTCAAGATCAAGTTGAGGTTCTTGATTCTTTACGTCAAGCAAGCTGTGATGCAAAACCCAAAGCAGAAAATAAAAAGAAAAGAGTTAAATCAAAGAAGAGAAAATCTACTGATTCTGCTATTGATGACCCAGCACTCTTGGATTCTGCTTCAAATGCTGGACAAGAGACTAGCATCAATTTTGTTAAAGATGGAAAAGGACTACATTTTAATGCTGAAATAATACGTAACAAAGGAATTCAAGAGAACCACGAAGAGAATATCAATCATAATAAATTTGATTCGGAAGAATGTAGCCCTGTCTGTGTTAGCATGGATTCTAACTTAGTGGCAGATATTTCAATTACGCAAGGACTGGATGCAAGAGAAACTTGTGGGAGTTCTTCTTCGAATGATAGTGGAATTGTTACGCCTAAAGAACTATTCTTCAGTGATGACTCTAAGGAGGTTGACTGGGAACTTGGTAAGAACAGCTAACAAGGGAATTATTGGCGTTATACCTGTAGCTACATTCTATAATTTTGCAATACAATGTATATGTGCAGGTGGTTTGGTTACAGATGTGTCCTTGCTTACTGTTCCTGTTCCGTGGCAAGTGTCTTAAACACTGCTTCAAAATCTCATTAATAATACGTTATAATTATACATAAGTTCATTGACCTGTCAAAATTGATGGCCAGTCTATAATACATCACTTAAATTGCAGTGACTTTATATATTGATAAAACCTCCTCCCTCATTGGTATGTGGTACTTTATCATATATATAAAGTCACTGCATGTGACATATAGCTTGTTTTTCTTGTAGGCTAATGTTCTCTTCTCACAATCATTTGAATCTTTGTTCTGACTCCCAAGGCACACACTTTTTGTGGCAGGAGAAACTCTGCATGCTCTATGTAGGGTATGGTGAAGCCAGGTTCTTTGTCTTCCATTGATGAAAGATGCGATGGCCTTCTCCTCACCACAATTTTGTAATACTGTAGTTGGCTGTAGTCAAAACGTTATCTGCAAATAATTAAATAAGGAAGATGGCAAGTAGACAACAATAATAATTATGATGAAATGGTATATGAAATGAATCATATGAATTGCGGATATGAAATCAAGTGAAGCTATGGTCTTCGCAGTTATGAACACAATTTTTACAATTGCGTAGAGAAACCTGAAAAATTCAGGACTTCAACGGGGTTTGAACCCGTGACCTTGCGATTCCAGTGCGACGCTCTAACCAACTGAGCTATGAAGCCACTGACGTTGGGAGCTGGTCATTTGTGGGTTCTAATGGTTCTGCTTGACCAAATTAGCTGGTTCCGAGCTAAAATAATTATTATTAAGTGAAGCTATGATCTTCGCAGTTATGAATGCAATTTGTACAATACACCGATTGCAAATATGGCGGCCCCTGCGCGAAAGCGAGGCTTTTCGGTAGTAACCGTTGCTAAGGCCAATTCATCTCTCATTAGTTTTGTCGAAGCGAGTGCATTCGCTCGTTGTTGGCTGTTTATGTGCTCCATTAATTCAAGTAAACTGGTGAGAAAATATTTTTCATCCGAAGCAGAAGTCGGGGAAAGCTTAGAAAAGTTTTATTCATACTTTCCAAGTATGCCAGATAATTGTTGCGTACCGTTGTGTCACAAGTCAGGATACAGAGTTGGACCAGACGGCAAAAAGATCACTTATCACGATCTTCCCCTAAGAAATCCTAAGAGGCTTAAGGTATTTGATAAAAGAACCGATTATTGTATTTATTTGCCTATTTGATGGCAGGTGTAAACAAATACCATTTCCGAATCCTTTGCAGACTTGGCTGGTAAAAATCCGAAAAGATGCCTCGAAGGATTTCAGATTAACCAAGCGAACTAAAATCTGCTTGCTACACTTCAAAGATTCAGATTTTCGTCTCACTTTAAAATGTCGCCGGTACATTAAAGACAATGCTCTTCCATCCATATTTCCGTGGTCAGTGTCGTCTCCAAATCGAAAATCGCCGCGAAAAAGGCAAAATGTTTTTGAGATGCCCTCTTCTTGTTCGACGATGGATAATTTGGCGACCAATGAAAACAACAAGGGTGATAGTCAGGACAAAGAAATCGCCGATTTGAGAGCACAAATCGCCGCACTACAGGACGAAAATTTAATTCTTCAAGACACCAACAAAGATCTTACAAAATCATTGGATGAACAACTGAGAAACCAGTTCGGCATACTTAAGTTTAAAGAATCAGATTCAGACATTAACCTTTTCACGGGATTCCCGAACTATCAGACCCTGCTGACCTGTTATAATTTTCTAAATCCGGGTACCAACGGAGAAAAAAAAAGAAAAAATTGCCTACGTTTCCAGTGTAACCAATGAAGTGGACTTCACGTGTGAAGCTACAACATCGTGCAAATATCCTTCTATAAAGAAATTCACACCGCGTTCAAACGGTTTCATAACCATGTAGGTCGGTGATTGTTGAATGCTTTTACCCGATGTGCGGACGTACTTTACGACTGAGTTGTATGTGAATGGGGGAAGGCCGTTTAAGCATTTCTTCATGTCTTTCTCAGAAGGACAAAACTTAAATTTTTCTTCATTTTCCCTGAGAAGTTCGACGTCACTTTTTTTCGTTGGAGCACATGCTTGCGCGTGTGCGGTATTTTTATCCACTGGGATTTCCTTTGCTCTAGAGTAAAACAAAGAAGAAAAGCATTGTAACGCTTTTTCCAATGAGTATAAATCCATAAAGAAATAGCACAATTAAAGTAGCGAGGCTTCACTGTTAAAAACTATTTTCTTACTTCGCAACGAGCTGTGCTTTCACTGTCAAACCTTTCAGGCTGGCGTTATGGTCCCGAAGATACTGCCTCAACTCGTTAACATGCATTTTCTCCACTGGCCTGTCCATAACTTTCTAATTTAACGTTCTAACTTTCTGGAGAGAGCTCAGAAGACTTACAACACAAGCAACTGTGGCATAAAATTCACTCGCATCAACAAAGGAAACCAGAGACGAATTGGCCCTTAGCAACGGTTACTACCGAAAAGCCTCGCTTTCGTGTATCGGCCGCCATATTTGCAATCGGTGTATTGCGTAGAGAACCCTGAAAAATTCAAGACTTCAACGGGGTTTGAACCCTTCAACCCCGGTGAAGTCCTGAATTTTTCAGGGTTCTGATGTGTACAGTTACTGTTTGTAGACCAGGGCATAATAGCACATATACCATGGAGCCTAAGCCAATCGAAACTCTAGAATTGCATTATCCAATTATCTAGTTATTTTTCTCATTTGGGATTTATTTGGCTCCAATGCTTCGTCTGTTTTTTTTTCCAGGATCATATACTTCCCCTGCTTTTGCCAAAGAACCACCATTTGGATTTCCACCTTCATCACAAAGACTTCTAGAATCTGCATTAGATCTCTTGCCCAGTGCAATAGCAAATGACAAAAAACCGCAAACATCTAAAAACTTCAAGAAGTTCTCTAAGAAATCTGGATGCTTTGGTGGTGGTAGCCAAAGACTTCAGGATAGTGAAAGAGGTAAAACAGCACCAAAAAGAAGAGGGAGTTCAAGTAGCTCTGGTATTGTTCAAGATGACCCAATTAGTGATTTTGTGGACACTAAAGAGAATTGTAAAGACTGCGTTGTAGTTGAAGGAGATTCCATTGATGGAGACATTTCGAGCTCATCTGCCATTGAAGATAATGGGGGCTGGCAGTCACAGACAAGGTCACATAGGAGAAAGAAGAAGGAGCATGTGGCAAGATTCAATAGAGAAAGAAATAACACAGATCACAATAAGTTTCAGAGAAAAGACTTTGATAAACCGCAGTCACAGAATCAGTTCAGGAAAAGCAATAATTATCGTAGACAATCAGAGAACAAGAAGAATCAAATTAAGACACCAGAGAAAGTGTCTGAAAACACAGACAACAAAATAAACAATGTTAACATTGAATCATCAGTTGTTTCCACAAACATGGAGAAGCATTTTAAAGATAGTAATAAAAAGGACAATTCATTGAATTATCCAGGAGAACTTAATGTGCTCACCAATGACAAACTTGGTTCTGTCAAGAAGGTGCCACCTACCCCGAAGAAGATGTCATACAGAGATGCTTTATTGAAAACCAAAGCCAAAGGTAGAATTCCATAGTTCCAAGAGTTACAAAGAAGAGAAATTATGTCGGTGGCTTTTTCTCACTTGACCTCTCCTTATTCTCTTATTTTAACAAGAAGAAACAATGACCTAAACTCATCAACAAAATAGATGGGCTTGGGAGCTGGTGCCCTGAAGGTTGGTGGAGCAGGGACATAGAGGGGGTCACAGGTAGCCATAGCAACCCTTCGAGCAGCCACCACCATGGGCACCTACCCACTGTCTGATACAATCAGTGGACAACTGACTGACCTGGGCAATGCTCACTGAAGAAAGGGAGGAGCAGGGGGAGGGGGAATAATGCTCTGTTTTTTATGCATGGCAGCCTTTGTTTGTTTTATAACTTAATATGTTCTTGATAAGCATCATTTTTTTCTAGAGCCAGCTGAGAGTAGTGATGGTGGTGTGCATGCATCCAGCAAGGGTTGTTTTTGTCTAAGCAATTCTCATGATTCATTTAATAATCAGCAGTGTGTGGAGTATTTACGTAATGGTGAGTAAATAAAAGCTGGCCTGTTACTTTTATGTAGTAATGTCTCATGAAAATAATTATACATGAAATAAATAAGGGGCACACCATTATACAACCCTCTCCCCCTTCCGATCCCTTGCTTACCATTGAAGCTGCGATCCTGCCCTTATTTAGCTTTAAGAAGTCTTTGTCAACTGGGAAGATGATATTTTTTAGAAGAAGTTTCACCAGATGACGCTGGACTATGGTCACCATCAATTCATTAATTGAACCAGACAGCAAAAACGAAATGATTAAAATTTTCTTAATAATAGCATGTGCATAAAGATTGCCTTTACCAGGTCAAAAAAGTAATGGCTAACTGACTTACTAAGTCCTTACATATTCTCCTATTGGCAAGATGAGAAAGGATGGTGATGGCTTAAATTAAATGGAAAAGCACAGATGAAGCCCAAAGCATGCATGCTTAAACACCATGCCCCAGTTGTTCAAAGGATGGATAGCGCTATCCACCGCATAAATCACTATACAGTGGGTAAGTAATAACGAAAGCAATAATTGCGCTATCCAATGGATAGTGATTTATCTGGTGAATAGCGTTATCCACCTTTTATGCAACTGGGGCTAGGAGAATGATTGCTCAAGAAGTGAGCTCTTACACACTTGTCCGACAGACTCATAAAAAACATCATCCTGTTATCCTTTTTATTTAAATTCAGTCATTATGCCTTGCGATATCACGTTAACCATGGATCACATGTACATTTCATTTTAATTTCAGCATGGCAAAAAGTTCTGTTAGATGCCAAAAAAGGTAAGAACTACCAGTGTTCAACACTTACTTTCTTACTAATTTGCCCTTTGGGCAACCAGTTTTGTGTTTTTGGTTGCCCGTGGTTTTTTTTTCGGTTGCCCACCTTCTAAAGACCAGTTGCCCATTAAAACTCAAAGGAGGCTTGTAAAAATGTCAGTTTTCTGTAAAATGTGTGTAAAATGGGTTTGGCAGAGCAACACGACTCCTGCTCCGTGTCCATGGTGTTTTAGTAGCCTTCACAGTTTTGCTTTGACAAGCGTATCTTTCGATTTTCCTGTTATATAAGAGATCAAGGGAAATTCCTTGAATCTCTCTCTGACATTAGGTTGGTTTTTAATTCAATGCCGTTTGTCTAACAGAATGTTCTTTAAGCCTTTCAAAGCTGGTTGCAATTGCGCAATAAAAGCTAGAATTTTCTTGTGCACTTGTTCGATATCAAAGCAGTATCGTAGAGTATTTGGCTGTGCGAAAACTGGGTTCCATCGTAACAAATATTCTTTTCGCGCTGAGAAAGATAAAGGCTACGAACATGTTCCTTCTTCCAATGTTTTTCGTGGTTTGTACCAATATATTTTAAACAGATATTAATGCTGCAACCACGAACAATTTATTTTCACAACTAACTGTCAACTTTATTGTCAATTTTTCACTCGTGAGTTTGCGCGGTCTGGAATCCTTATGAGATATAAGGCGAGATTGCTGTCATCATTTTGTTAGCAAACGGGACTTTGGGCGTGATGCCCAACGAGTTTGCCAAGCAGAAAGGTCTCTGATGAGTCTCTTGGTCAGGATGAAACGAGCTTAGTAAAACGAACCACGAACAATGTATTTTCACAAGTAACTGTCAACTTTTTGTCAAAGAGATGTAACGTTGTTATTTTTAATAGTGTTTGTGGTGACTACGTTATATTACTACTCACTTTCTTCATTGCAAATCAAATCATTCCGCAAAATAGTAGTCGAACAAAAATTCTGATTTCCCGATCGGGCAAGTCTTAGAGTTGTTTTACTTGCCCACTGATATATTTCGCTTGCCTTGGGCAATCGGGCAAGCATTAGTGTCGAACACTGACTACTTGTTTGATAATCTGATATAATGTGAAAATCTCAGTTAATTTAGAACTGACTGTATCAACAAGGGGCCTAACATCCTCTTTCTCTAGGGGTGCCTGGGGTATGCCACATTTAGATGACAATGTCATGTTGTCATTGTCAAAATTAGATTCAATCCTAGGTTTGAAAGAATCTATCTCAATATTTTTTTAATTACAGGGCCTAGTTGTTCAAAAGCCAAGTAACACTAATCCCGGATTAAAAAGAAACCAAGTAGTTAATTTCTCTACTCTACTAAATGTTGTTCATTGATGATATTTGGCAAAACTTTGCAATAGAAGAAGTCAATCTTGAAAAAAAAAATTAGCAAAAGAAACTTTAGCCAAAAAGTTGAAAACATGAAGCAAAAGTTTACCTTAATCCTTGATTAAGCTAATCGGCTTTCGAACAACCTGGCCAAGAACTGTAGGGAAAAAGTAGGTAACTTTTTATTCACTTGTTTTGCTTCTTTTTGTCTTTAGGCCTAGTGACTTATCTGAATGTGGATTCTGATCCTGCTTTGCGTGAGAGAAAAACATAACCCCTTGCAAGCAATAAATGAGGTGCTTCCATTAGGTCATAGAATGTCGGTCAATTGTCACAATACTGTTTTGATTCCTTTCTGCCCAAGAGCTTCAGTTCATAACTGTGGTACAGGTTTTTTTGAATTGAAGTATTTTTGTTATGAACAGTTTCCACAAACCAGTTTAAATTTCGTTTTCACCCCCAAAAAAATTAATTTACAATATTAGGCATGTTTAAATTTAGTTATTTATAATAATATTTGCGAGTGCAATTTTGTACATCTTTTGCCATTTATGGACTTTTGTCATTTTTGCAATGCAAGCGTGAACTTGCCATTAGTTAGGAAAATGAAAAAAAATTTTGAGAAAAATTAACAAAATTATTTCTAAAATTTGTTCTTATTTAGATGTCATTTGGGGAAAAAGAGAACAGAGAATTTAATGGGGTGATTTCAATTCAGGGAAATATCAATGCCAAATAAGTTCACAAAAAGTTTGAAAACATTGAGGCATTAACAAACAGGGACAGCAGAGTCAGATGATGAGAGAGGCATATGTAGCCCCCACCTGGGGCTTTTACACCCGCCTCCCCTCCCTTCCATGCAATATGCTCTGCTACCCCTAATGAAAGTGATGCCGATCTCTCTGACGAAAGCTTCAGGTAGCTTTTATTTAATGTGATTCCCAGTGCAATGGTCAACCATTGATCATCCTCACTGAGGATAATAATTGAGCGGGATCCCTTTTGCAGTTAGCTGAAAGTAAAAACGTAGCCCAAAGAAAGAAGGATAAGACTTTCAAAGCTGGCTTGTGAGTCCCATTCACATTTGACTTGAATCAAATGCCATTTTGGACGTTTCCAGATTCTGATAGAGTATGAATCAGTTCCTATTTGGAACTAATTGGAAACACAGCATCCATGTATTTGCAGCAGTGTCCCAGGGATAAACACTCGCATATAAAAGTGCTGGGGATTCTCGTTGTATTGCTTAGGGGCATAAATATCGTATTTTGGTCCCAGGGTGGTCTGGGCAAAGCGCCGTCGGATGTTCCTGTGAAGGTCTCACTGAGGGTTGCATGTGTAGAAATATAAAAATTATTTAATTTATTTAAAATAATTCTGGTCTCCTTTAAGGGTTTAATTCAAAATTTCCAATGAGCATCCCCACCCCCCTACATATGCAAAGACCCAGAGTACACAAAAGTGGGCAGAACGACATGCAAAACGTGAAATTCTGAGAGTTGAAGGGGCTCAGTACAGTAGTCACGCTATGTTGGACTTGTTTTTGGATGAACAGATGTCTTGAATCGGTTTGTTTTTTGCAATATCGTGCTGTTTTCTGCCCAGTGATTATTTACTGCCCTCTGTAAGGTTGAAAATGGATTACAACTTGAAAATTTTTTAGCCTCACTATCAATAGACGTCCTGCAAAATTAGGAAACCCTTAAGAAATAAGCCAAAAATTCCTGTGAAAAATTTCATTGTACCCAGAAAAAACGTTATTTTTGAAATGTTGAGCATTTCATGCTAGTAAATAGGACATGCATATGTTTTGTACAGTTTTTTTGAGGATGATTTTGTACTGCCCCGGTAGTGCAGATGGTAATGCAAGTCCAATGCTTGAATCACATGTCGAGCAAGGCTTAAACAGAACTTCTACTGCAACCAAATATAACCACAGGAAATGATTCGAAATGATGTTTACGATAAATATTTTTGAAAAATGGGCCCTTTGTACATGTACCTGAAATAAATGAATTTTAGAATGTCAGAACGAAAGGGCAACGTCACACATTACAATTCATTCATGATGGCAGCGCCCTGGATATTCAAAAGTGAAAAAAAATTTTTTTTTTTTGAAAAAAGAACTTTTCAAGAAAATTTGATTACAAACATTATTTCCACAGGTTTAAATTTATTTTTGGGCGAGGAGTTTCCCTTTAAAGCCTAGACATGAAGGCCATTTGCTACAGAGTTTAGGGGAATGAAAATGATCGTGAGCTTATTAAGGGAGCCTGTGTCTCTTATACATGGCCTAGAAGTCAACCCTTTCCAGAGTAGATTTATTGATAGAACTACCCCCTTGGGAGATTCAACAGGCCCACTGTTGTAAAAGCCAATCAAAACAAAGCAATCTCAGTGTCAAGGGAAATATAATACTTTTCGTGCAAAACACCTGTTCCTAAAAGTAAATGTACTCTGGAAAGGGTGAACTCCTGGAATGATTTCTTAAGTAAAATGGGAGTATTCATAACTATTTATAATCGCCAGCTGCGCAGGCTGTCAAAGCTTCCACGGGTAGTTGCCTACGTGATGTCGTCTGTATGGGCTGTGTTCCCAGTGGTAATTGAAAGATTTTTATCTTGTGATAGGGGAATCTTTGTTTACGTTTTTTGCCTCATTTGCTATCATTTTCTAATCAGTCAGCCATGAATAAAGAGCTGAATATTGAAAGTGGGTTGCATAATGAACTCTCTATGACTGCAATTCTCAATTTTCAAATGCCCCATAATACACTTTGTTTGCCCCCCACCCCCAAATTTTGTATAACCATTGTTTTCAAATGCTCTTGGGGACACTGCATATTCCTAAGAGCATTTGAGAACAACAGTTTATGCAAAGTGTATTATGGGGCATTCGAAAATAGATACCAGACAATCTCTGGGAAATAATGCTTTGAAAATTCAAAATTTTACATAGGATGTATTAGCACCTTTACCACCGAAGAATTTATCCGTTTTTGAGGGCTAATAACTGGCTCGTTATTAAAGCTAAAAGGTTTAAAACTGAAGGTTCAACCGAGTTTAACAAAAACTTTACTCTTCGTAGTTATTATTTCAAAATAGCATGTTGACTCGTATGATAATAAAACACGATTTAAACAATGACGTGAGCAAAGATTCCTTTATAGAGTTATCAAATCTATGCAATCAAGAAAGGAAGCAAAGTGATCAGTGTTAATATGAGTTGACTGCTGTGAGGACACAAGCAAGTTGAGAGCTTGGGTTTCGACGACCTCGACTTGAATGAAAAGGGAAGAAAGCAACAAGTTTGAGCAAAACCGTCATGGAGCGAAAAGCAAAGGAAGTTTTTAAGTTACGGACTGCAACCGGAAGTGAGCGGTTTTCTTTTTTTACTTGTCTTGACACTGCCACATTCGCATTGCTTCGTATCTTAGAGACGATTAGTTTTAAAAATATGGCTGAGGCTACCCTCATGGAATGCGAAATGTTCACTTCCGGTTTCCATCCGTGGCTCTGTCTCCCCAATGGTTCTGCGTGCACCGCACGTGCGTTTTACATTTTTGTACATTTCTTTGCCGTTAACGACGTGAATTGACCAAATTCGAGGTTATGTAGAGGACGTTAGCAACCGACGATGAACTTTCAATTTTCACTTTTTTTTTGTACCAAGAAAGCTTGTACACATTTTCCATGCCGAACGACGTTGAAGCTCGTCGTCCTTGCTTAAGCTCTCAATTATTTCCTAGTGGTGTTTACATCGAGTTTTAATGCACTCTGTGCAGGAAGGACATCAAGGGTGCTTATTTATGAAGGTGGGGATTTCGTGTAGAGATAGTGGATCAGAAGGTGAATCGAGTCTCGCCTTTTTTGCCTTGAGCAAGTCTTTAGCTTCTCTCCCGTGTGCCAGCGTGCTTTGATTTGATATCAAGCGTAAGCCAGTCTCTAATTTTAAACAAGCCCACAGACTATTTAATTTGTTATAGTAAGAACTGTCAGGGTAGGTGGGTCATTGATGGAATTTTTTCGGAACGTTAACCTAGTTTGAAAGCCAAATGTGTGAATTTGCAGAAGATTAAAAGGATTTTCCTAATTTACTGACAAATGGATCATTATTCTTGTAGTTTGTTTCCCATATTTTCAAGTCTACCGTGTCATGTTGGAAACAGGTATCAGCATCCTTAAAACTGTGGAATTGCTCAGAAACGCAGCCTGCAGGCTAAAGTCCGATCTCACTCCAGAGAAAGAATTGGATACCGCCATGAGACTGTGTGATATGTGCGGTAAAATCCATCATAAAGCGCGGAAAAATTTCCAAGTGGAACGCAAAACCTCCATTCCCTAGGGCCTT
>BLFO01003539.1:697462-717699 GCA_014634245.1 Montipora cactus
ATTCCTTTTGCTTGTGTGCTTGTCAGCATTGTGATTTGCGATAATTCGCAAGTATGTTTTTGTATTTCATAGCATAGTGGAGAAGTACTTAGCACCTCCTAGGACATCAAGGCTCTCATCAACTCTTGATAATGGGTAATCGTCACGCCTTACCTTGGCATTAAGCTGGCGGTGGTCCACAAACATGCACAGGGCACCATTCTTCTTCCGGACTAGGACAACGGGGGAGGCATAGTTACTTTGGCGTGGTCTGATTACACCTTTATCTCAAGCAGCTCTTGTAAATGTTCTTTAACCTCAGTTAGCTGATTTGGGGGAATACGTCTGTGGATCTGGTTCACTAGGATGTCTCACATGTTGGAATCTGATGCTGGATCATTGTGGTTCTGCCGAGGCTGCTACCTCCACTGGCAAACACATCAGAATAAGTAGTGAAGATTCTCAGTGCTTCTTGTCTCTCAGCTTGGGTTCCAGGGAAATCTTCTAGGACGATTCCTGAGTCAGCACCTTTTGTCCTGCTACCAGCTCATCTATCACCTTCCGCAGGTCAGCTCCAGCTCTCATCTCATTACAGTTAATCTCATCAGGGGGTGTGCGGTTGTGTCCTCGCGCACGACAGCTCTTCTTTGGGGGGTACTGTCATCGTCCACCGAACGCTGGACTTCATCCCGCACCTGTTGGAAAGTCTTTGTCGGGTTGTCCCTTGCCCAACGCTTTATGTATCTTCGCAGCTGTGCGTCCCTCAGGTTTTCCAAGAACTGATCCCGAAGGAGTATGTCCCTTGTCGGGCACACCCTCAGGGTCGAGACGCTCAACACGGGCCAGGAGCAGCATTAGGGCATGAGAATATTCCTGAATATGCTCCCTTTCTCTCTGGCGACGTTCAAAGAACTTCCGCAAGGCTTGAGTGGAAGTCAGCCCTTCTCCAATGGCACTTCTGAGGATGTGATAGATGCCTGTCTTATCGGCCCTTTCGTCGGAGGGGCGGAGACGGACTTCTTCCCTGGCAGCCCCTTCCAGAAGGTACATCAAAAAGTCTACTGCATCTGCCTGTGAATGACCTGTCGTGGCTTGTTAGCATCAAGGATCCACTGCTCCATAGCATGATCATCTCGGCTACCAGCAAACGTCCGCAGCTTCCTCTCTCAGGGTACTTTTACAGTGATCTGGTTAGGGCCACTGGCAGACGTACTAGCACCACCTTGTCCCTGCAGCTGCAGTTCCAATGTTGCCAATTTGTCACTAAGCTCTTTCAGCTGGGCCTCAGTAGTCATCCTATTTGTTAGCTCGTTCCCGTTTTAACTCTACGTAAGGTTTGCTCAAATTTCACTTCTGACACCAAAATGTAAGACGGCCAGCGCATAAACAACAAGTTTGAGCTAAGTTTAACGATTTTGTTAGAGTCAAAGGAGTGATATAATGACAAAAAAAAAACGGTAACGAGTAACACAAGTGTTATTGACAACTACACATCTGAGAAGACTTCGAAAATGACTTGTCTTGAAGACTGACACTCTTCAGATAAATCAATTGAACCAACTGAATTTCTGAGTAAATGGTAGCCAATTTATAATGGAAAATAGAAAAATAACTAAAAACCAAATAAGGCTATGGAGTATTAAAATTTACTACCCACTAATACAGGATTTATCTAAGGGAAGAAGGAGTTTAATTACCACTACTACACAACAGCAATTAAGGTAAGAGAAATGTGTGGGAATAACACAACTACACAAGGCAAAATAAGGTATGTGAGCAAATTGAGTAATTTGGATAAACAATAATAGTAATGAGGATAATGAAAATAAGTTGAAAGTAATTGGAATAAAAATAAACACAAAATGAACACAAGTGACCCAGTCACATCAAGAACGAGCCTTTTCTTGCCGCACTGTTGAATGGATACTGACAAAGGATTAATATTGTTTAAAATCGAAGTATTGACCTCAGCGATTTTACCATCTTGAACGAGTCCCTGTATGGCTTCGGTAGCAAACTCACAGTGATCTGGGGAGGAGCGATTGTTCTTGCGCAAGAATCTATAGCTAGATGGCGTAGACAAAAAGGGGATCTTATAGCCATCGCGAATGGTACACAAAATAAAATCAGAAGCTTCCAAACGCTCCCAGAACGCCATATGCGTTCTCAGGCGACCACGAACAGAACGCGAGGAAGAACCGCGAAAAACAGCTCCTCCTTCAATAAAGTTATAAAGTTGTACCTCAATCAAATGGTCTTCATTGAAACAATCTTCATCTACACCATGATTTACCACCGAATCGTGAATTGGACTGGCTGACTGTCGGTGAAAACGTTCCGATAGGAAACTGATCCGTGTTGCTCGAAGGTGCTCCTGCATTGTGAGCGGCCAGTGACCTCTGTGACCACAAGTGTAGCATAAGTCGGATGGACGAGGTACTCGATGGCCTTAGGCCTGTTCCAAACGTCGTGCTACTGGCACCCTCCGTTTGGGCGTACCCACTCCCTCATACGGTGTGGGATTAGATGTTATGTCCAGAAGCCATTGCACTTACTCTACTGGGGGGCTGTCTGTTCGCCTCAAACACAAAAAAAGTTGTGCTACTGCCGTGCCGAACTCTAATGAAATTGTCATTTCGATTTAAGCACGGCAGTAGCACGCCGTTTGAAACCTTTAAGCGCGGCACGGCTGACTTAGGTTCGGCACGACAGGACTTGGCGTGCCGCACGGCAGTAGCACCACTTGGTTTCAAACGGCGTGCTATTGTCGTGCCGAACTCAATTCATAAATTAATTTAATGTATTTTGCATTATTTGCATACTATTACGCAGGATGGATGGTTTGTTTTGTCTTTGTTTGAAACCGCTGCCGTGCCATCGTCGTGCCACTGCCAAGGCAAATTTATTTGAGTTCGGCACGGCAGTAGCACGACGTTTGGAACAGGCCTTACGCAAACAGAGAAACAAAGAAAAAGAGTTTAAAAACAAACGTGGTCGAAAACAATACAACAAACAGAAAATTTAGCGTAACGTAGGTGCTGAGCGAAACCTGAAACCTGGAATGAATATTCTTTAAGAAATGACTTCCTTATATACTGGAAAAACAAACAAACAATAGTTCGTAATTAAGAAGTGTAAGGGAAAAATTCTTGTACAAGGAATCCAAAGAAAATGACAGATACTTATAAGACCTCAAACGAAGGAAAATTCATTTATTTACAGAGGCAGATCTGTGTCGGTTTCCACCGTTTTACCGAAATCGGTCAGAAATACGGGAAAGGGGACTTTTAAAGAGTTTAAATCCAAAAAATTCCCAGGGGAGCATGTCCCCGGACCCCCCTAGAACTTTTCCGGCGACAGCAGAGATGGTAGCAACAACGAGAACGTCAACATTTGCATATTTAGTAGGCCCTGCACGTGCGTTTTTCACTATTGTCCATTTCTTTGTTGTCGTCTGCAAAACAACAACGTGAAATAGCCAAATTTGAGGTTTTATAAAGGACGTCAGCAGTTGAGGATAAATTTTCATTTTCTCCCCTAAATTAAGCCCCGTTCCGACCAGTGTCATTTTTGAGGAACTACCAAACCCTTGTCCTAGTTTTTTTTGGGATGGTGATGGGGGAGGGGAGCGAGCAAGAGTGGAAAACGTTGTCCCAATCCTTCCTCTTTCTCTCATTTCGGCAAGATATTGTACAGACAACTCAGCTGCTTGCCTCTCAATCTGTTTTATCATGAATGTTGGAATATGGCTCACGACTATATCCAAAAACAAGTCACAAGTTCACATATCACTGAACAATAATTGTTAATTGTTCGCTTGAGTTAATGTTTAATCAGGCTGCTTGGCCAACATGGCGTCTGTTGCAGTTGTCGGGGCAGGAATAATCGGGCTTTCGTCTGCTGTGTGTATTCTGGAAAGAGATCCGACGGTTAAAGTAACAGTTATAACAGATAAGCTAACACCAAATACAACGAGTGATGGAGCTGCAGGTCTTATTATGCCCATCTTTATAGGAAACAGTCCCAATCATTTACAAAGGTAAGCAACAAGTTACGTACGTGGGGTTTGTGCAAACCAAAGAACTGACTTCGAAAATGAAGAAGAAAGATCCTCAAGAAAAAAAAAACATATCCAACAGAAAACAGGAAATCGAAACACATCATTCATCATATTTATGCGGTTTTCGTATAAGTTAATTCCTACTTCATCATGCATGCAAAAATCGGCTGTGATAGAAGTTTAGGCTCTGCGCACACTTATCCGGATATTTTTGAATCCGTCACTTTTTCTCTGCGGATTCAAAACTTTTCATGTCCACACGGTCTATTATCCAGGACTCTGCTGTGACTATTGTGAACAGAGCATGCACCATCAGGCGTAAAAAAAAAAAAAAGAAAACAAAGCACTATCAGGTTCAATCGCAGGTTGACGTCATAAATTAATTTACATCAACCTGGTATCAAACCCATCCCCCTTCATTGCTCAGTTATTCCCGTCTTTCAAAGCCAATAAATGAGTGAAATTTCAATCAAAAGGTTCTGAAAACAGCACGATATATTTGGGATGATTTTGGATCTTGTAAATAAAGGAAAAAGTGTGTTGAGGTGATGGCACTTTAAAGTTTCCCAAATTGAATCCTTCTCTTTCTCCATGGATTGCTCTCTATTCCTTTTTTCATCACTCACTTAAACAATGCTATTCTCAAGGCTCTAATTGAGGGAACATGATAAGTTGCATTTCAATCACACACCTTGAAGTTAAACTGTATTATTTTGCATTGGCAATAAGTAATGAATTAAGGTTATTTTCAGATGCCTCACTTGTTCTGTTTCTGCTAAAAACACTATCACACAATGTAGGTAATCTATTACTCAGGAACTTTAATAAAGAAGAAAAGGAGCGTCAAAGAGTCGTACATAAGAACTGACTCTCAAAGCACATGGTGTTATGTTTACTCTCAACTCATGTCTAGATTCAACTGTCTTTATTGTAACAAATATATGCACAATTACGATGGTTGCGTTTCCGAGTCACGCAATGAATCAATAATCATGACACATGGATTTAACCCTTTCATTCCCGAAGGGCCCCCCATCGAAGAGTAAGATTGTGTGACATTAGACTGAGAGTAAAATATATCTTGGAATGAAAGGGTGAAGCAAATGTAATATTTGGCTGTTAACTTGTGTGACATAATAATGTTACATCACTCATCTAATTGCTCTGCACAAAGCAATGTATCATGTCATTGTCTACATTATGATTGGCTCATGGAAAAGGGCAAGTTGCATTCAAAGATTGGGCAAGGCCAATATGAGGATCTGACCTAGCTATGAGTCTACATTTTGCGGGGTGAAGCCTACAAAACAAACTACATGCAAATAAAGCAGTAGCTTTTGCAGACTTGCAATCTCTTGGATTGTGATGCCATAATTTCCCCTGTTGATAGGGAAGATTGCATGACAAACTAAGAATGTAGATGAAGAGGAGAAGTTTAAGTGTCTATTAATAATAATAATTATTATTATAGACATTATTGAAGACATTGCCTGTAATATTATAGACACCTTAAAAATTCAGGTGGCTCCAATGGGGTTCGAACCCATGACCTCTGCGATGCCAGTGCAATGCTTTTCCAGCTGAGCTGTAAAGCCACTCAGTTGGGAGCAGGTCAATTCGTTGGGCACATGTGTTCCCATGAGAGGAGTAATGAAGGAAAGAAATGTATATTTTGAAGTGCAGATTGTAGACAAGATAGGGGAAGGGATCCTTACAACCCAACAAATTGATCCGCTCCCAGCTGTGTGGCTTCATCGTTCAGTTGATACAGCATTGCACAGGCATCGCAGAGGTCATGTGTTCGAATAACAATGAAGCCACCAGAAGTTTTCAGGACGGTGTCTACAATTAGAGACAATAGCTTAAATTGTCCAGATAACTGCAAGGATGACTTCTCCATTTCATCTACAACCTGCACTTTAAAATGTACATTTCTTTCCTTCAAACTCAGAGTGTGTCAGCACAGGAGACTAGAGTCATTTATTGAGACCTGTATTTTACTACAGAACCATTGGTCCTCATAATTATGAGATAATAAATTTCAGAAATCTGTGGTATATCTTGTATTCAAGAAATTCTGGTTATTAACCAGTTCTGGGATCTTTAATGGTCTTAAAAGGACTTCCATTAATGCGAATGTTTTGTCCTTAAACCAATATTAAATTATTATTTTATTCTTTTTCCTAGAAAATGGTTTAAAACAACAATGGATGAGCTAGAAAGGCTTTCTCAGAGGGATGATTCAGGGCAGGATCTGGCAATTTATAAAACAACCTTGTTTTATGTTGCAGATGAGAAAGTTGAGGTACATAATTATATATGGTATACAGTGTATAGTAAGCAAAGTGCAATGTGGTTTTCTGTTAAATGACAAAATAAATGAAAAAATAAATAATGCAATATCTACCCTCTCCCATGTGGAGGAAGTCATCAACAATTTGCTTTTTCAAGAACACATCTCCATTTAAAAATGGAAATTGAAAAGAAGGTCTTATCTTACGAGATATCCCACATGTGATCCAATCAGAGCCAGTCATCTTAATGTGGAATTATCCCGAATCTAGGCCAATCAAAAGCTTGAAATTAAAGTGATATTATCAGAGGCCGGGATGTTCCGCATATTGGCCAATAAACATGAAGCTACTTGCATACTTGTCAATTCACACCAATTACTGCATTTCCGATCCTGACCCCAAAGGGCAACAACAAAACCAAATGAATTGCACTTGAAATTCACATAGGAAGAAAATCAGCTTTATGATATCCGCGGGAAATAAAATTTCAAGAGAGTGAAATCTAGTTCGTGCTTAACGGGCATTCTCCTCACTTTTACTTCGATTTCAGAGGGACTCTACATTAATTTTGTGTGACCTTAAAGAAGAAGCATGGCATTGTTTTCATTTGCAAAATAAGCCACTTTGGGCTGAGTTTACCTTGCTTTGGTTTTCGATTTTCAGCGTTCATCTTTAATCAAAATGCCTGATCCTTGTTGACACCACTTCCCTTTTGCCTCGAAATTTGCGAAAAGGGAAAAATGGCGCCACATGAGAATAAATTGTCTTTATTAAAATCTCGTTGCGGGATTATTCCACATGTCAACCAAGCAAGAGGTTGAGTGAGAACGTTCATGAGATACGAGATACACTACTTATCTCGCATCTGTGAACTGTTAAGCTTGTATGCACTGTACGGTATTTCGTAAACACTTTTTCATCTCCATCAAAGTTTCGTACCACGAAACGTTCTTATATTTTAACGCAAGTTTCGTCCGAACAAACAGACTGAGTTTCCCGAAAAGGTCAATCCCGAAGATGTTTTGTCCCCATCTTCAAAGCTGCGTATATTTATGAACCGAGCAACGTATGGCAACCGGAAGTACATGTAGGAGTTTCGCGTTCTAATTTAGCAGTTTTTTCAAACACTTAAAACTTAAAGCTGGTCTCCTATCATGCCTGCTTGACAATTGTGTGAAATATTGCTTCTAATATGATATGACAAATAGGAATTGGGTTATCTCCAGCGAGCGTAATATCCCGCATGACAGCGAATGAGAACGAGTTTGCTAAGTATTTCATCAATTTCTATTGCGTTCGGGCCTGATCACGTTCAACTCACCTTTGACGGAGGACGAAAGGGCCATAAATTGGGCCCGAATCGATGAAAAAGTGGTTCGGACCAATTTTTTTCTACCTTTTACACAGCCAGCAATTTGTTTTTCTCCTCATAAAACTAGCCTTTCCGTTGTTTTTGTCTTCGTTAGATGTTTAGCCGCATTTCTGTTGCTCTGGCAAGATCAGATGCAGTGACCCTAGATGACCTCATCTCGGTTATTCGCGATGCATACAATCCAACTCCCATTGTTTGCTCTGTTGAAAACATATACGACATCAAGTCCTGGCTTCGTCCATACGTCGCCACTCTTAAACCCCACACAAACCCACACGCATTTAGGTTTAAACTGAATGGAAAATGAGAGGTGGAGATGTTGTACCGACCTTGGGCCAAGTCAAATAGAAAGGAATGGTTTCCGAAAGAGCACCCAATTACTATTCTACAGCAAGTACCTCCAAGAAAACCATCAGTACTTAAACCTGACTTCAAGAAATGCTCCACAGTAGAAGAAAGGCGTGCTTCAGTTGAAAAGCTGAGCGTTAGGATGACAACTGGACAACGTGACTGGTGGACAAATATGGCAGACTTATAGAGGCCTCCAAGAGAGACCAGTTCCCGGGAATACCTCACACCAGAGGAATATAGCCAAGCTGGTCAGTCCTTTGATTTGTTGGAATTCCAATTCCAAGATGCTGACCCAGACCTGAGGAAGATGTCGAATATGGAAAGAGAAAGGAGAGGCTTTTACAATTACTTGCAAAAAAGGAAAATCAATTACCAGTAAGTATATCTATCATCATGATCATCATCATCCACCATTGAGTCTTGCCTGACATTACATATTTTAATTCTCTTAAGTATGTAAGTAAAAACAGATCACTCATTGTTACTCTCCGCATTTGGCTTCCCCTGACGTCCAGTCACTTTAATCACCAGCTATTTACTGCAGGAGTAACCAGCTGGCAGAGCAGACCTGAGCAATGAATAACTTTCGATTTAATTTGAACTACTCCAATTTTGTGAATAGAAGAGCAGTGACTGTTGGTATGAGACAAGAGCCTCATTTTGCTGTCTTCCTCGTTATCTATCTTTCAGGTTAAAATAGTTAAGAAGGCAAGGCTTGAAAACGGAGAAAGTTCAACACCTAAAGGTGCCACCAAGAAGAAAGAGAAAGCAAAGGAAACACCGGAGCTCAAGGGCAAAAAAGTCTTAAAAGCTCAAAATTGAACGATTGAATTGTGTCGGGCGCGAAGTGTCATGTTTTTGCGGGGCATAATCAAGGGAGGGCTTCAGGTGTTCTTTAAACAACTGCAACTTTTGCCCGTCCAAGTAACCTTCTTATAGTGACGCTTTGTGCTTTTAAAAATAGTAATTATAATTTTCTTTTCGGCGTGTAATAAACCACTTGCCAAGCTCCACGAGCGGGCGTGATGGAGCTATCTTCCTCGCTCGGGATTTCATCGCTTGGTCCCGCAAGATGATTTTTTTGAATGTTTTATCCCATGTAATAAATCCTTCATTGACAAAGCTTGTTCGGTTGAGATAGCTGGATATTGGCCTCATTCTTTTTTTTGCGTGTTTACGCTTGGGCATTAACCCATATACATGACTGACATCTCAGTGGCAGTCCAATCCGGTGCTGTGAGTAGTTATTTTTTTTAAAGGTAAGTCACTCATAAATCAGTCAGCAACCAAAAGGCCTGTTTTAACTTCGCATTTTACATGTGCCGAATCGAATGCAAATGAGCGAAAACGATGGATTTTTCTCTGCATTTGCATTAGATTCGGCACATGTAAAATGCGACGGTCAAAACGGGCCTAATCGATGCCAAGATGTGGAGTATTTTAAAGGGCATATGAAACAAATATAGTTTACGTCATAGAAAGTGCGGCGTACGGGGTTTTATGCACGAGTTGTTTGTGTCAAAAACCCGAACGAGCGAGGAACGAGCGAGTGAGGGTTTTTGACACAAACAACGAGTGAATAAAATCCCGTACAAAGCACTTTCTATGTCGTAAACTGTTTATTACACATAACATAAGAATTTTCATAAAAATAGTTTTCTGAAGGCGAATTAGAAACAAAAACTCACTAACAATAGAACCAAATGCAAATTTAATTTAATTCAATAACAAAGTACGATTTGCACGATTTGCACGAGATGCACGAGTGATTGGCATGGAAACGCCTTTACGCTATCGTTGATTGGTTATACTTCCACATGTGAAATAGCTGTACGCCATTCTCATTGGCTGTATAGGCCTTTTTCACATGTGAAAATAAAGCGTATAGATTTGTACAAATGAGCTTTATGGAATAAAATTCGCATGTTATGTGTAATAAAAATGTTTATACTAATTAACAAATGTAATCTTTAACTCTACAATTTCAAAATTTGAGAAATCATTGTTAAAAGGTATGGTTTTATTTAGAATGGAAACTTGGAATTCAAATCGCACCGGTCACCCCAAAACGCAGACTGCAGACGGTCTGCACAGTCTGCAGTCTGCGTTTTGGGGTGACCGAAATTGTGCGGTCAAAATGACGGGGTTGAGAATTTTTTAAATGCTGGTTTTCGTACACTTGTTTTGGTTTTTGTAAGTTAACATGGACCACAGTATTAAAATACGTTGTTGTAATCCAACGATCTCTTATTCTGAAATTTGATCCAGTTTTTCTTCGATTGAAAGGTCACTTCAAAGCTCATTCGCATCCGAGAATAGCAAATTTTACTTGCCCTTGTCATGAAAAAAACGTCATTGTATCAAACTAGATCATCCAGCAAACTACTGGCAAAACACAGAAAAAGGTCAATCGGCATTTGACACCCAGTTTAAAGGTAAAAAATCAATAATTAGACAAGGCATGGTGAAAGCGTTTTGCCATCAACTGCATTGAGGTGAAATGGGCTTTACGTGAAGAAAATGTTCATTGATCGAATCTCCGCTTTTTTGTACGTACCAGTCCAAAATAGAGAAGTTCAGTCATTATGGTTGATTATGGAGAGGTTAGGAATAAAAATGGATATTGGTGCCAAGAATGTCACAATGGGATAAAAACACATGGGAAAGGTGGGAGATGGCGGGACATGACAAGCTTTTGGAGCAAGGTAAGATTAACAGCTTTTCCTTTTAGTAGTATTTTGCAAGTGATATACATTAAAAGATGTAACTTCCTTAGTGCGTCAAATAGAGGTAGTGCGCGACTTTTACTGGACTTGGCAATACACCAGTATAAATTTTATGCAATAAGACATTAACGGCGGCATTAAAATGCAGAAATGAGAATAAGCCTACTCCAGTTCATGAGTTGATACGACTTCGTTGATCAGACTGGGTGTAGGCTCGCCAGTTGAGTTGACAGTTTTGCCTCTGATACAGAACTGGACCAGTGTTGAAATGCGCATCCTGTATTCGGAGAGTGCATCAAAGTTTCCGGACAGCTTAGCGATCGACTTGAAAGCTTGCTTTTCTGCTGAAAGTATTGTTTCTTAGACGTCACATTTGCTAGATAACGTCCACGAAAGTTTCACAAAAAGTCTAAATGGACAGCAAAGGTTTGGCTCCATCTTCGGAATGGAAACGCGCATTATTCCACCGTACAATTTTACTACGTAGCGATGGCATTCGACGAAATGATCTCTCAGTCGGCTCCCAAAGCAAAAGAGGTCAGAAAGGTTATCAAGGGTTCGTATTCTTTTCAAAAGTTTTATTGAGAATGTGATCTGGTCGTGGCGCAATGGAAATAGATGGAATACTTGCACAGACAAACTCATTCTCATTCGCTATCATGTGGGACAATTCGCTCGTTGAAGATATCAAATTAAGCCAATTACAAGTTGTCATCATTATTAATTTTTTAAAACAAGCAGCTACAATTCACACTGATCACACAACATGTGGGTTTAATTTTTAAAGTGTGTAATGTCTTTCTGAGATGATTTCTTTGAAAACTTCAGTCTGAGCAAAGCCACGGCCCAAGAATGCGAAAATCCTACGACTAGTCCGGTTCCCACCCATTGCTCGGTTCATAGATACAAGCCTTGAAAAAAGACACTCTTGCCCTGATCCATGACATGGTAGTCGCATAACTTTTGCCCTTCTTTGTAGCAACTAACTCTGAGTGAGCAAGTCTACTATGGTATTGATTCCATTACACCCCCATTCCACCCGTCGTGCTGAAAACCAATGGCTAACACATGGCTGGCACACTGGCGCTTCTTCTCTGTTTCATGCTGCCTGATTATCCAAATCTCTATAGGAGTCTGCATTCGAATGACGTACTCTGACTTAAAAAAAAACCAACCTCTGCCTCTCACAGAATCCCCTAGCAACTATATCCAGCCACACATGAGGGGCGGTGTTGGCTCCCCTATTCAACTCTTCTTCTGTGATGTCTTGCAAAGCTGGTTTGGTTTTGACACCATTTCATACCATGCTAAGCAGTTCTGCCTCCAAATCCCTCTGTTTATTGTGGCATTGGATGATAAACCCGCCTTGTTTGCATATCATAGCTTGATCCCCATTAAAGATGTCCCTGTAAACACAAACAGAGAGAGTATCAGGAACTTCCCAGTCGTACCTGAGTTTTACGGTGTCTCGGAACTCACTCTTGTTTAAATCAAAATCCATAATCTCTAATTAACAGTAAGCCAGCTAGAAGCACCTTTCTGAGTGGCAAGGTCGACAGCTCTCAAAGTTTTTCCAGAAATCGAGCCCTTCACCTCATCAAGTTTTTCCTTCAGATACTGAATACTTGACTTGGCCCATCTTCCATTGCATAGCGTGTACATGTACTTTACTTTCGTCTGGTGGCTCATGCGCCTGTGATTTTATTCGTTGGGCTAGTGGACCAGAGATGTTGGCTGATGCTGCATACTCTAAGGCTGCTGTTTGGCTCGGATTTGTTAGGCCCATACCTCCCACACTCACTGGCAGTGCCAGCAGCTCACTTTCAGCTTGTGTACATTTGTGACCTGTAATGGACGGTATTAGGGCATCAGCTATTGCACGCTCCAAAGGTGCAAGTAGATCTTCTATATCAGGTAAAGTACGTCTAGCAGTGTTTTAGTCCAAAAGTGAATGCTGCGTAGCAAGCCTGGGGCTGTGACAAAGCAAACTCAGCCAATTTTGTCACCTGCTCCACCCATTCTTTGACTTTACTGTTAACGTACTGCTCGAGATAGGACCTGGAGCCCAGCGCTGCACCCAGATGCTTCCATCCTTCTGTGGTGATATTAATTGCTGTTTCTTCAAAGATGCTCCTAGCGGTTTCCTCCTTATCAGGCTCTGTAACAAGCCATCATTTCCAGCATTAGGATAATATCCTAAGTCCGGTCCAGCCAACAACAGCTCATCCCACCACATCCTGATGTTCTGTAGTGATCCACACCCTGTCGGATCAACTGCAAACCAGCATTGTTTGGCTTCACTCACTGCCTGTAGACAGACAGCATACATGCACATTGCTAATGGATCGCCTTGCGTAGTACCCTCTGCAGAAATGAGCTCTCTACCCCCCGTTGCTGGTGCTCGGTAGGTATTGATTGGAAATATGCAGACTGTAGCTAACGCTGGACAAAGAACCCTGATGTTAACTCTGATGGTATGAAACATAATCCGGTTTTACAAGAACAGGACTTTCTGCCAGCCTCTTCGACAAGTGGAAGGGAGCTAAGTGCTTCAATTTCAATAATGCCACAAGGATCCCATAACATGATGCAAGTGTTTTTGGTAGCATGCTCATTCCAAGTTAAATGTTAATTGTACTACTGTACACCAAGCAATTTGGTCGAGTGAACACGTTCCAGTCGGACTCCGTGACAGATGACATTCACTGAACGACAGTCCAAGCTGTGAGACTGAGACATTTGCTTTGTAGATAGTAGCATCCATAATTTCGTCTTTGAAACATTTAACACTACACTGTACATGTAAGTTAGAGTTTGTAGTATTGTAGATCTGCATACTAAACAAAGGCATTGGACATACACTGTAATAATTATTTGTTCATGGAGGTCTGCAACATAATTAGATTGAAGATGAATGGTCCAATTATGGAACCCTGGTGAACTCTATACATGTATTTAATGGTTCAGGTATCAAAGACGAACTGTCTTTGACCACAAAGATAGTGGAGCATCCACATTATTATAAAGAAACCTTTAGAAAATCCAATTGAGTGCATCTTGGTCAAACCTGACTTAAATCTGATTGTATCAAATGCCTTTGAATAGTTGGCAATATGCAAGACCACCATCATGACCTCACCTCTCCTCTTGGTCTGAATGAGATCATCCCTGTTGCTGAGAAGTACAGTTGTTGGTGAATTGCCTTTTACATCAGAAGTACGTGGAAGTAATGATTATGGTTGGAAACGCCTTTGTGTTTGACCAGGTTGTGGGTCTTTTTCAAAATGGTGGTCAGCAAAGGGTCATGAAGAAATGGTCCCGTAGCAGCTGTAGTTCTTGTTTGATGTGTGTTGCAAATGGCTTCATCATCAACCTCAAGCGTTATATCATGTGTTGAATGATGTACGTTTGTCTCAGGTGGACAAGGCTGAATAGCTGGCCATCTAATCTAGCAGCTGGTAGATTTCATCTGCTTCTTTGTGGAAAGCATACATGTACTTTGGGAGTATGGCAGAAAAAATCCTAGAAATGGTGGGAACAAGAACACAGCCTGGTGCTTTGCCATGGCTTGGCTGTTGATGGCCACATTTTGTGATCTGCAGTGACGTACATGTACATGTACTTTGGCATTTAAATAACCCAGGAGAACAAGTTGTTCCTTTTTAGGGATGCCCCTGATGATGGATGCCAGTGTCTCACAGAACTTATCAATGGCATCCAGTAAGAGTTTATATCCAGTAAGAGTCCATTGTAGGAGATACTTGCTACAAAGGGTGACATACATTGTAAGGTCTGTAAAGAGTCAGCAGTCTAGTTTCAGAACCATAGAAGCATGGTTCTATCATACATTTAATTAGGCTTTTTCTTATCATGATAAAGTTTACACCATACTTTCTGGGCTAGTCAGAGGCTTTCCCTTTGCCAGTAAAACATGTTAGTTATTTTCCTTCATTGTATTTGAGTTTGGCAGTCCCTTGTTTCCTGAAAAATGCTTATGTCCACAGTCAGTCTCTTGATCTTGCTGCTTGTTCGTGAGCTGTTCTTCGAGATTTTCTGATGTCCTGAAGGTTTTCAGAAAAGCCTGTCAACATTGTCTTCACATTCCTGCCAACATCGCAGTTAAAGCTGGTCTTAGGCTCTTTAATTTACTTTAGTCTGGTGTCTCCAAATCCTTTTTTGGGAGCTGCCAGAATGAGGTTGATGACAAGGATGAGCTGCGCTATGGGCTTCAGCTCTGACCTGCTTTTTCTTTTAAGTTAACTCCTCATGATCAAGCATTTCTGTGACTGCATATGGTCGTAAGACAATGGAGGTTTGAATTCAGGGTTTCCTTTTCCCTGCTGTGAGCTGCCTTCCTTGGCTAACAAGCACCATCTACCCAAAGCAAGTGGCTTTTAGGTGCCAGTGACCAGCCATCAACGCTATTCCTGTTAGTAGGAGGAGGTCCCACTGGGGTTGTTGCCTTTAAGTCAGGGGCTGGACCTAAAACTGTACATTCTACTATTAATTATTGTTAGAGGCTGTTTGAAACATATACACAGGGTCACGCCTGCTGGTGACCTGAGAAGAGAGAGAATGATTTGAAACACACACTATAAGGAAGCACATTATAGGTAGCAGGGGCTTGTCCACTCTGCAAGCCCTGCATGGCTATCACATCCTTGAACACCCACAGTAGGGATTGGCTATAAAATGCAATGGCCCGAACTTTGTTATGTGCAGTGTTGTATTTGGAAAAGAAAAGATATTAGTAACAGGCTGGATAATTTCTTTGTTTTAAACTAAGTGTATATGTTTTTGAAGGCTAGAAAAACCAAATATTTCACTGTTCATTATGTCCTACTCAAAAATAGGAGCCTTTCTGGAGGGATCTGGTTGATGGATATCGCCTTTTAAGTCAGAAAGAGCTTGCACACTTTCCAAAGCCAACCAAGTATGTAAGTGTAGTATAGGAGTCTTATTTCATTGAGAAGCTTCACGGTTGTCTTGGAGGCAAAGAGAAATTAAAGGAATTTCTTTGTTTCATTGGGTTAAACAACACAATGCCGCCGTGTACTGGGTGTATAAGTTCAACTTGAGAAAATTTGGTATCGAAAATTTTTAAAATTAACCCTTTCACTCCTGTGGGGTTCCCCATTGACGAGTAAAATCGTCTGGCGTTAGACAGAGTAAAATCTATGAGTGTCACTCTTGGGAGTGAAAGGGTTAAGGAATCATGATTATGTTGATGAAGTTTGATCATCTAGGGCAGTGTAGTCGTGAGTCAAGGACTGTTCTTGTTGTCCAAGTGGGTGTCTTTCCAGTGGAAAAGCTTCTCAAGTCCATTCATTTATTTTATTTTAATTTACTTATTATTTTTTATTAATATTAATTAACAAATTCGCCCAAAGGTAGGTAGCTACATGTAAGCATACAAAAGAACACAAGGTCCCGTACTAGGTAAACCCACCTGATCATGAAAATAACATTATCCAAATGTTGATTACTAAACGGTAATCCTTCTCTCGACTACACTCATCCATATCAATCAAACTCCATCAAGAAATTTATGTATTCTAAAATATTAAGTCCAAAGAGGCTCTCGCTTAAAAAAATTGATGGCAAATTTACATTGTATAAAGCAAAGCCCAAAATGGTTCAGAAAATTGAAAAACGTAAACTTGTGCTATTATAGACAAGGTGAGGGAACTAACAACTGCAACCTTCCCTGTGGTTAGGGTCTGCAGTTAATTCACAATTACATTTGTGCATGGTTGGGAAGATACATTCAGTGTTGGCCATACAGCTTTTATGACAAAAAACACATGGTGCTTTTTTTGTAGCACTGTGCTAGCAGGGGTTTCAATAAAATTTGAAGTAGGCAGCTGGTTTAAAGTCGAGTAGCTGACTGTATTTTTTCAAGTGCATATCGAAACATTTTGGTTTGTCTAGACAAACCGCAATAATTTTGTTTGGTCAACGTGAGAAATCAGTTCTGTTGAACAATAAGAATGTCGTTTTAATGTGAACGAACGAAAAGGCTTAACCAATGAAACTAAAAGAAAAATTTACAGTTTTAGTGGAAAACAAGTCTTGATGCAACGATTACTCAATAACAACCTTTTTGCCTCAAACGTCATGATATGTTTGCGGACGTAACTAAATGTAATTGAATTACGGAAAAGAAATGCGACGGTTGGTCTAGGCAAAAAAGTGGAAAAAAGTTAGCCGTTCACTGTAGCTCAAAGATAACAGAGTGTCAAATCTGATAATTATATTGAAATTGAGGTTAAAACAAGTACATTCAAGTCCATCAAAAATGAAATTTACTTAAAGTTTCAAGGAATCCTTCAATTAATTCAATTTAGGGGTAAAGTAGCCAACTTCTCTGAGCGAAGCAGCTGATGCTTTTCGTCAGCTGTCGGTGCTTATTGAAATCCGTGTAGCACTTCAAACTGCCTGAACCCAGGCTGTTTTAAGTCTTTTCTGGGGATATTAGGCTAAACTGTTTTCTGAAACAGTTGGAAATGGAAGTGATTTTTTGTATGCTTTTGTTGTAAATGGTCATCCTGTGTTCTTTTAGTATTGTTAGTACCAGTACATTTAATGAATCATTAACTTCATGCTTTTTTGAGAGATGACAGTTTTTCAATGGTGACTTGGGGAATTAATTTGGAAAAAATGCAATTGCTCCAGGGATAGAACTTCCAAACTAGTAGTAATCAGAAGGTCGTAGGATCAACTCCTGCAAAGAAGTACTGACCCATCTCAGATTTTTTTCCAAGTATCCCCGACTCAGTATTGAAGAAATATTATTTGCTTCATTCTTTTCATCTACTAGGGGCAACAATGTCCATCTCAGTTATTCACTCTTTTTCTTTTGTGAAGGTTTGGTTATTCATTCACAGCATTATTTTTCAATGGAAAGTATTATCTGCCTTGGCTCATTGAAAGGTGACTGGCATTTCATTTTACGTTTCAATTTTTTGAGGTAAAAATGAACGACAGGTCTTTAGTACAAAGCTTCAAGATGAATTCATGGTTTTAAATGCAATATTTGTTGTTTCGAATTCCAGGTTGAAACGTCTGGGAGGCATCATTACAATGAAAACAATTGAGTCACTAGAGGAGGTTAGAGAACTAGTCTTGTAGTCTGTTTTCAAAAGTAAGTTTTATTGATAAATGCTTCCCACCACTTGACATCCTGCTTTTGTACATGTACAACTTTTAACATCCTGAGTACAGTTGTTCTAAAGTCAATTAATGCTAATCCACGCAAGTAAGTACCAATGGAAGTTTGAATTTTGCCTGTCAAAACTTTTAAAAAGTTGAAGATCAAAAAGGTGCCATTAAAGTTTGCAGTAGGGTAATCCCAGATTAGCTTAATCTGGCTTTCAACAACTGGGCCCTGGGGCCCGTTTCTCGAAAGTCCCGAAAACTTTTCGGGCCCGAAAAGCCATTTGTGAAACTGCCAACCGCTTGTTTTGGAAAGCCGATCTTTGAACATGTTTTCAAGGTTACATATAAAAGAAAAATAACTGTGAAGTTTGACGACTTAAATCCTCTCCGTTCTTGAGATACAAAGGGAACTGGGTCACCCGAAAATGGCCCGTAAAGTTTCGGGACTTTCTAGAAACGGGCCCCTGATCTTTATGGGGAAGCAAACAGACCCTTCACTGACCCCCTCTGGCTCCTCTAAAATGCTTAAATGCAGACGTAATGTTGAGGAGATCAAGTCTCACCATTTCATTTCCAACATGGAAGAAAATCATGGAAATAACACAAGATGGCCATTAATTTGTGTTCTGGAGGAAAACCTCATACATATAGGATCTTTGGAACTGCTGACTGACCATCTTCCATTATATTGGCAGTATACAGTATATACAGTTTTAAGTGTTTGTCAAATAAAGATGACTTATGCCAAGCCCTCAAGTATACTACTAACACTGAAAGACATTAATAAATACTTATGGTTTGCAAGGTCAATAATTGATTGATTTTTATATTATTAGCTTGCAGGTACTTATGATGTTGTTGTTAACTGTACTGGAATGAGAGCTCGTGAATTGGTAAATGATTGTTCTTTATACCCAGTCAGAGGTCAAATATTAAGGGTAAGTACCGGTAACACATTTTACTGTAATATTAACAGAAAGCATCTTTTTCTTGAGGCAAAGTGTGTATTATTGAATTTGTTTTAGTGATGATTCAACAAGGTTCAATGAGCCCTAAATTGCTTTTCTGGAGAAAAAATGTTAAGAATAATTACAAAAGGTAGTTTTTTTAACACTGTCTTTATTTGTTCATTTTTTTACTTTCATTCTTTCAGATTCTGTCACAAATTCATTTTGTTATCAAAATCATTCAACAAAATAATAAAGAAAACATTGTGCTGATTTTGCTAAAATTGTTTTGATTTCTTTTGTCGAGGGAAAATTCATGTTGCCAAACAAACTTTATAACATCTTCATTTGGTCTGGAAAAAGTTCTTACCTCAATTTAATGATTTGATTTACCACTGGGGGCGCTTATTTAGTTTAAATTTGGTACCTCAAGGGAGGGTGCTTATTAGAGACAGGGTGCTCATTTGGGACAGGACGCTCATTTCTTTTTTGAGAAACAACCAAATGTTTGAAACAAAAGTTTAATATTTCTTGAAAAAAGGAACCATAACAGAAACTGTAGCAGTAGGAAATAAGTGAATGTCAGTTAAGATGTGGGAATTGTAATCAAAATGTATTTGTACACTGATACATGTAGCTTTGACAGTGTCACTTGCACATCATTAGTGTAATATTATAATTTTAGAATAAGGGTGGTTATTGGAAGGGGAGGGGGGGCACTAAATCCAATCACTACGGTATCTAACAGTACTTTTGAAAAGTGTCACCAAGAATGGTAGTGTCTTGTAAAAGTGCTTTTCTGAATCAAAGTTTGTTTTACGTTGTGTTAATTACATCCTCTGTAATCATTATTGAAAAAATGTAAGGCAGCCATTTTGGATTGTAGTACCATTGCTACTGAAACCTGCGTGCATGGTCATTATGGTGACGTAAGGTGCAATCCTTGACCAATCAGAGAGAGAGGTTCCCTAGTACATTCACCTTAGTCATGACTGATACCTAAATGATTTTAATATTGTCTGTTTGAACTATAGTTTTTCTTATGCAAACATGGCAGTTCTGTGTATTTCTAACATTTACCGGGTAATTGGATATTGGGTTAGTTTCAAGAAATGTTCTTATGATTCATTTTTTTATAGGTTTATGCACCCTGGATTAAGCATGCTTATGACAGAGACACCAAGGAGCTTGTGAGCTGTGGGAAACATTGCTACATCCTCCCACAGTAAGTCAAATAATATATTGTTGACTGCAAGTGTTAAAACTATAATCTTGGACGAAAGTGTTGGGAAGGTAGCAACTCCTCTTCCCCTTATCAATGTTGGATTTTCCAGGGAAAAAAATGGTGAC
>BLFO01003539.1:719682-733418 GCA_014634245.1 Montipora cactus
CCCCCCCCCCCCCCCCTTCCTGGGTAGCTTGCGCCTTTGGCGCTCCCAAAGCGCCATGCGGCGCTAAAAACTGTCACGTCCGGTGCTTTCAGAAATATGTCCGCTACTTTACAAAACTGTTGAAAACCCTGTATACCCCAATTGATATTCCAAAGGTACTGAAAAATACTTTTCCTTTTTTATTCAGGGCAAATGGGGAGGTTGTTCTTGGTGGAACTGCATATCACAATAATTTTGATACAAGAGTTGATGCTGATGATACCAGACATATTTTAGAGGCAACCAGTCAGCTTGTGCCAAGTTTGAAAGTAAGTGTAATTTTTCATGTGTGCTTAGCTCAAAGAGTTCATAGTAAGGCTAATAGTGTTTGTTTATTGTTTTCTTTGAAACATTTTAGCGAGCTAAAGTGATAGATGCTTGGGTTGAACTCCGGCCTTTTCGAAGCAGTGTTAGGCTTGAAAAAGAAGAGAAGAGATTTGAGGACAAGATTGGACAAGAAAGATGCCTTAAAGTACGAACGTGGAATGATATGTACATGTAATTAAAGTACTGTTCTTTGGACCACAATTGTAGGACCGCACCCCCAACCCAAATAAAGCTGCCTAAAATAGAAGTGACGACATGTATAATGTACTATTTGCAAAAAAGAAGAAAAAAAAAAACCAGCGCTGTCTGCTGTTCACCTCGCGGGCAAACGAGATGAAAACGCCATGTGACCAGAGCCTCAGCGTTTGACAGACTCAATGAAGGCCTAAAATGATTTCTTCAGTAACATTATTTCTATCAAGTGAAGCTATAATCCTCGCATTTATGAACGCAATTTTCGCAATTGCGTAGAGAAGCCTGAAAAAGTCAGGACTTCAACGGGGTTTGAACCGTGACCTCGCGATACCGGTGCGTCGCTCAAACCAACGTCAGTGGCTTCATAGCTCAGTTGGTTAGAGTGTCGCACCGGTATCGCGAGGATGCGAGTTCAAGCCCCGTTGAAGTCCTGAATTTTTCAGGCTTCTCTACGCAATTGCAAAAATTGCGTTCATAACTACGAGGATCACAGCTTCATTTGATTTCATATCCACAGTTCAATATATGATCCATTTCATGAACATTATTTTTGTTGCCAATGAAAGGGACAAAAGTTCGTTTGACCTTTTTTCATAACTTGCCTAATCTGGACGTGACCTTCGGCAACATTATTCAACAGTTTTTTGTTTGAATTTTGGCTGCAATTTGACAAATTGACGAAGTTAGGAAAGGAGTCATTTAAAACAGTTATGTAATCAGGTCTTACCACCATCCGTTGTTTTGTATTTCTGTTCACAGATTGTTCACAATTATGGCCATGGTGGTTCTGGTTTGACCATGCACTGGGGCTGTGCTATGGACACCACAGACCTGGTGTTTGAATTTCTGGCTGCTCCCAAACAGCTGCATGCCAAGTTGTAGTGCTGCATACACCAAATAAACATAGTATTTTGAATAGCTGGAAAATGATGGTATTAATAGTTTTTATTCAAGACAAAATTATTGCTTCGAGAAAAGCACTAAATTAATGTGTTGTATTGTATGCCCAATAATTTAGCTAGGACTACGAGTAATTTGTATAAGAAATTGCAATACTGTGCGACAGTATAATCGCGCTATAAAATAAATTGAAAACTCCACATTCGTCTTAATCTTGTCATGATACCTTTTGTAGTTTAAAGGTGTACGCCTAACATCAAGTTAAGTTAATTTTAAAAAACTGAAGTGTAACACTTATGTCAAATTTACCGTATTGCTTAATTTAGGTGCAAAATGAGGGAGACTAGTATCTTCTTGTTTACATTCTCCAGGGCCAAAGCCAAAACTAAATCTGATAGAACAAAGATTATTGAAATATTTAGATTCAGTGGAGTGTCATTTTTATAGAGCCCAAATTTGAAAATAAATAAATGTTACTATACAGTAGAAAACCGAATTGATCGTGATTTCCATTACTCTGGGAAATTCGTTTGGGTTTCTCACCATATGAATCAGCGATGTTTCTTATTTACAAGCAGTGACGTGAAATTTCTTTTGATATTCAAATTTGCCAACCACTGAACAAAAGAATTCATTGTTTCAACAGCCAATTAGGTTCTTCTTCTTGTTCTTCTTCTTGTTCTTCTTCTTCTTCTTGTTCTTCTTCTTCTTCTTCTTCTTCTTCTTCTTCTTCATGGGCGACGTCACGAGAAAAATCACTATATAATTATTTCCCAATTTAAAATTACCTTTTGCTTTCTTTTGTCTAAACGATGATTTAGTACATGTTAGCAATTGGCTGATAGCAAAAAAACTCATACACGCTCAATATGACAAAAACTGAATTTATGCTTATTGGGTCAAGACAGAGACTGTGCACTCAAACAGTTTCTCATAGGCCTTTAATCAATTAATGGCGTTCCCATTGAGCACGTTACTACTGCTAAATCACTAGGAGTGCTTATCAATGATAAACTTACTTGTGGAAGCCAAATTGATAAGTTAACCAAGAAAATTGCTTCTGGTATTGGGGCCATATAACGAATCAGGCACCTTGTCCCTCTATTGGACCTTACATTCTATTTATCAGGCCCTAGTGTAACCGCATTTCAACTAACTTTGTAGGAAAAACTGCAAAAACTACACAACAGATCAGTCCGTGTCTTGACCTACCTTAACTATGACGCTGATGTCCATAATTTAATTGAACAAATGCCCGGTCAAAAAATGTACTTATTGACTGAGTGGGAGGGCCGAACGCGAAAATGTTTGGCCCGAGGTCATGGCGTACGGACCGAGCGCCAAATATTTTCCTGTCCGGCCCGACCTAAACTCAGTCAATGAGCATTTTATCATATGGGCCCTTTACACTGTTCATGAGCACTCAAAATTTGAACTTTGGACAAAATAAGTAACACATTTACACAGACAATTTATCTAATATGCTGTTCAATTGCATTTGCTCTTCTGGCTGTAAATAACTTGGATGTTTAAATGCGACGAAATCCTCTAAAATCGCATCGCACGGAACAGTACGTGTTCCTAGTAGGGCCGTACGGCCTTTTCCGGCCCTGCTCGGCGCTCATCTGGGATTTTTCCAATACTTTCACAATGAAAGCGCGCGCGGGTCCGTACGGGTCACACGATAAGACGAATTATGAAGCGGAAACAACATCTTCAGCCCTTCCTCAGTGTGTGCAATAAACGTTTGCTTGGTGCAACTGTAAGACATGCATGACATGCAGGAAAACGTCCCTCAGAGCAATTTGCAGTTAATTTTTTGCAGACTATTTATTTAAAGAAGAAACGAGTGAATTCTACTCAAGAGCTTTTTTTTTTGGTATTTTTTAACTGAATTTATTACCATAGCTTAAAAACTAAAAGACCTCAAAATGGGATAGGACATTACAAAATAATTAAACGTGTGAGCCAAAGAGCCTCTGCTGGTACGATGTCTGGGTGACCCCTCAAATGGTCTTAATGACCCCCCACTTGAAAACATTAACTGGAAGGCTGCAGTTTAATTCTTGGATTTCACATGACGTCACGGCCGCCATGTTGGTGTCTCCAAACAATGAAATGATGGCCATGTTGGTGTCCCGATCCAATCATCCGGGAATTGAAAGCTATTCTTATGCTAACGCCTTCTTTTGTTTTCGTTGAAAAACATGGCTGCTGATCACGTGAATGAAACCCAAAAATACCACCTAATTCAGTGCCTTCTGTTTTTGTGTAACACAGGCAAACCAGTGTACGATTCATGGAGAGTCTTGTTGTTTGAGATATAAGGTAAATGTTTCGCAACCGCGCGCAAACTACTACAAAAACAGCTTTAGCTATAGTGGCGCAGTTTTGTGGAACAGTTTGCCTTTAGAACTAAGGAAAGCAGAGTCCCTCAATCAATTCAAACGACTGATTAAAGAGGTTATCTAAGGCATTTAAACACGGCATTTGTGGAGCGCAGCTTTTTTTACTGGGTTGCCTTATAAGGCAAACCCAGTCGAGGTCTTCGTTTAGTTTGTTTGTTTTCTTTTTTTTAGTTTTTTTTTTTTTTCCGTGTCGGTAAAAGTCTTGCCTGTCACTCCCCTGGTAAGTGGTGTCTTTGTGTATAGAGCCTTCTGGGCGTATTTTCTTAGGATCGAGAGGGTAGTGGAACTGCGTAGATTTCTCTGGTGGGCACAGTAGAATCATTAACTTAGCCTGCAATGGCGTCGAAAGTCATGCAACGCGAATGGCGTTTTAGTGGATCCTTAAACAAAATATACCCTTATGGAGCTCAATAATGGAAAGTCAGTTGGATAAACTAGGCATGAATCTCAAAAGCGACGAGTACTGGACTTCGACAACAATCTATCGCCCGTCGAGACGAAATCAAAGTGAGCAGTATTTACCTGAAGTACATGGTAATTTGACACAATTGAGTTTCTTGTCTTCACGCACGCAATGAAATAGGAAGAGGTTTTCGCCTCTAAGAGCAAATATGTTGTTTGTTTCAATAAAATTTTCGCTGGAAAAGGATTCTGTGGTATTTTCTGCCTTTGTGAATTATAATATCATGTTGTGTATTGAATTTTCGAGCTTAAGGTTGAAATGTGATATGGGAGAAGTTTTTTAGTATTGCTCTGTAAGCAGGAAGGGTTCACAGGCCTGTTGGAAGCGTGCTTGAGTTTCAACAAAATGAGCCCCAAAATCAGTGAAAACTTGTGACGCAGATGAATAATAAAGTAGCTGCTATTTCCAAAATGATGGAATTACCTGGTGATAAATAACGTCGTACGCGTCTTGGAGAGTAAATTTTGACTTTGCATAAACAAGAGTTGGGCGATTGTGATCTTTGTTTTGACTTCGCTCATTTCATTGTCAAACTTTATAACACTTGACAGAAAAAGAAACTTACAAAAACCCGGTATCTTGCCATCATTTGACACAGATGCTTCACTGTTTGGCGAGTAAACATGCCGCGGTAACTTAATCACGGCGCCCGCTGAATTCCGGCCATGTCACTTTCGATTTTGCAATTTACTTGAACGTAGCAAAAATCTCCCAAAATGTTTGTCGCTGATCGTAACTTTTTATATTCTATATTCACGGTTCAAAATTAATGTTGTTTTCATGTCGTAAATATTTTATTCTCGATCGACCGTCCGGGAAACTTCCTTCTGCTCTTTCTGAAAACTGTGTATCAATAGTTATTTGCTTTTTCATCAATATTTGTTTTGCATAAAGCAAGCTAACAAGATCTGTACCTTGCTGAGTTCGCATTTGTTAGAGTTAATAGTATTTTCGGTCCGATGCTTCTGTTTGAGAGGGGTAACATTATTTTGGTCTCCCATCCAAACACTAACCCCGCCCGGCAGGGCTTAACTTCAGTGAACTTTATTATTAGAAAGCCATCAGATGCTCAGAGGGCACACTTGTGGTAAAACGAAGTTGTGAGGGAACTTGAAAATTATCAACATGTCAGCCCAGAAGCCAATGTTTCTCGCTTCTCTTTTATTTGTTATTCTTCAGAGACTGGAATGCTGTATTTCAATACCACACAATTCAGTGCCTTCTGAGTTTCTGTAGCACGTACCACAGGCAACCCAGTGTATGCTTCACAGAAGCATCTCGTTTTATATTGGGTAGGATAGTTTAAATTAAGTAGTTTACGTAGTTTTATCTATACTTGGTTTATGATTTTTTAATTGCACATATGGTTTTTTCTATTGCTGATGAATTGTACCGTGGTCAAATAAAGATTATTATCATTTTGATTTTGTTAGGTGCTCCCATCGATGCAAAGCTTTTGTGTCGCAAATTATCACATTTAACATAACCGTCTTTTGATAGTCACTATTTGACTCTTACGGCGTTTTACCTAATGGACGAGCAGTGAAATACAATCACTTTGAACTAAGGAACATAGATTTTGATGCAAAGAAATCCCCCATGCTGTGTTAGAGTTACTTAGTGTTTTATTTTTCCATTTGATGAAATTCCTCGAATAAGTGCCGCATTGGGACCGCGGTGCTTATTTGCTTCCTTGTCCCAAAAGGCAGCAGTTATTCGAGTAAATACGGTATTTACAAGTGCAGCCAAGAACTTGAACCAAAGACTACCAGGAACAAATTCAACAAGTGGTCAGAATGGGTCTTGAACCCGGATCCCAAGGCAAATGTCCAAACCACTGCGCCACACTGCCTCCTCAGCACAATCTCTACAAAAGAATGGAAGCTCCATGTTCCTCTGGGAATCCCAACTCATGCTCTTCTGACTCGGAGGAAATAGCCTGTTCCAGGCTCCCAGATGGTAGGAAAAGAGAAAAAAAATGAGTGGGGGATTGGTCGCCTCGACGCAAGCCCCCACTCGCTTTTCCCACGTAGTTGTTTTTCGATTTCCCGACTATCTGGGAGCCTAGAACAGGCTACGGAGGAAGTAAACAACTTGCCATGGGATGTTGAATTATTTGTCTGAGGAGACCTCATCTACTTGATAAATCAAAAATTGCAAAACGCTTTCTTTGCCAAAGAAATGGGTCCACCACACAGATAAAAACAGAATTTACTACCGAATGGTAGGTAATTTGTAGTGCTAGAAATCCTATAAAGTCAATCAAAGCATTTTGGTCTAGCTATTGAACTGGGCCCATGCAAAGAAAGGAAAAATCTCTGAGCAGGGTAAAAATGGAAAGTTAGTCCTAATACCTAAATTACATGTATACTTCCATTGGGCTCAGTTGTTTATTTTTATTATTTTTTATTTAAAGATTCACCCTAAGGTGGGTGTTAAATACAATAGGACACTAAGTCCCCTACAAGGTATTTACACCCAGAAACCCGACCCCTCAAAACTAGAACACCCAACCTAGCCCAAGATGAAAAAATATATATGAAAAAAGGTATTACAATATCAACAAGAGCAAACAGAGAAAATATTAACTTTGCGACATTTAGGACAGATTAATTTAAAAGTACGAACATTATCTCCATCAAAAATCTGGTATAACCTAACAAAATAGAAAGACTTAAGCTTAGCTTATTATTTATTTTCTAATCCCATTTCCCAGATTTCCCACATTTTTCTTCATTTTCACGGCCGACAATTCGCAAAGGCGTATTTTGCCACAACAAAACCTCTGGTACCCAGGGCAAAACTCGGATAGATTTCCTGCACATCAAATTTAAAATAACCCTTTGATGGTTAATTTCCAATTTAAATAATACGAGTTGACTTTTTGTTGTTCTCTGCCCCGAGATCTTTTATTATCATAATGTTTTTTTTCCCAGTTCTTCGACCCGGTTTTATCAATAATTCTGAATTCCAATCGATCGCTTTTAATACAATTCTTTTATTCCATTTTTTAAGTTGGTGTATTGTTTTAAAAAACAATACAGTATCACGAGGCCCAAGGAAATATAAAAACAATACACCATCTTGAGACCCAAGGAGATAAAATGAGGATTTGTGATGTCTTTTGTCTAGGAGTGAACTTTGATATGTATGTGTTATTTGCCAGCTGGGAGGTCTTGGAAATGCTGCCCGAGGTCGCAGGCCGAGGGCAGCTTTTTCTATTTCCAAGCCTCTTGTCTAATACAAAACAGTTACTTCTGCAAGTAAACGGATTGGGAATCAAAAATGGAAATTTAAGGTCATTACACAAGCTCACGCAACCTGGGCTAGGATTCCACCCGGGTTGGTGGGCAAGATAGAAAAATTCTGCCCGTACCCAGAGCCAATCAGATTGCAGGATTCACAGAATTCCGCTCGCTCGCTCACGCATTGCAAAAAAAGAATTATGGAAATTGGGTTATTTAAAAAGGCAAGCAATGTAACCACACTTAACGTTTAGTAAAAAAGATAGCTTTGGGTCATCCTCCCTTCTAGCGATTATTTGTCCATAATTTCGTCTTTTTTCACCCGTGAATCAGCGAAAAAAATCATATAGCCACACAAATGACAAGACTATATGCTGGCTTTTGAAGTCTTCTGCATATTTTTAAAACTCATATCGTGATTCATTCCACTTGACCACAAGTGGTTCAAAGTCCCAAACGTCAGGATGGCCAAGGGGTCTGTCCGAGCCTGATGTACTCCACTTGAAGACGGGCTGCTGGTCATGTGTCGGGCCACTCACTGCCAGACATTCGAAGCTTTTAATCATCTCCGAATTGGTTATCTGTGAAAAAAAGTGACATGAAGACAGCTATAATTGTAACCACACAGCATGCACCAAATGCAGAACTATTTGTAGGCAGTCTGCAGTCTGCAAATGTCAGACACCGCTCCCACTGATCCTGACGGAGCGACCGTCAAACAAGTCTTAGACAAGTCCATGGACTACTTCACGTTGACTCCAAATTTCTGTTCAATGGAAACGTGCCTTTATCATTTATGTAGCCTCGAAATTAAGGAGCAAGCAATGAAGGTCAGAAAATAGCACTTCTGTTACTTTCAGGAGGTACGGAATTAGAAGAGATTTACTACACTTTCGTACCTGAGGATAACGAAACTGCGATTGTTTAGCAGCTCTAAATAACAATTTTACGCCGAAAGTCAACGTCCCATTTGAGCGACACGTATTCCGCCAGATGCAACAGATAGAGGGAGAAGCCATCGATCGATCAGGGCCGGGTTGTTCAAAAGCCGATTAACTCTAATACCAGATTAAAATTAACCAAGGAGTTTATTTCTCTACTCTCAAATGCTGTTCAACGCTGATATTCGGCAAAAATTAACATTAGAAGAAGTCAATCTTGTAAAACAAAACAAGCAAAAGAAACTTTCACCAAAAAGCTGAAAACATGAAACAAAAGTTTACATGCACTAACCCTGTATTAAGTTAATAGGCTTTCGAACAACCAGGCCCAGTTTGTTTGCCGTTTACGTCAGAAAGCTATATGTTGTGATTTTGCTAACGTGGATAAAGTCATCCCAGATCAAATCATTAAAAAATGAAAAGATTCAAAACTTTGTCGAAAATTTCTCAAGAAAGCGAGTGATGCAACCTTGACTGTACCACAGGAAACTGTACGCGTCTATAAGGCGGTCAACACTCAAATGCCGCAGTCCATGGGAGGCCCTGAGCAGATAAACAGAATCAGTCAGAACTGAACTGGTTCTGAAGGAGACAGGAGTTGGCCAGCACTCGAAAAAGCCTGTAACAAGTGTGGTCTCCTTAGCCATTTTGCAGCCCGTTGCCGATCTTAAGTGGAAAAGAAACGTCCAGGGGTAAAACAGCGTTCAGATGGTGCTAACCAAATTTCATTTTGTTGTGAAATGTGCCAATGGCTTGAGTAGAGTTGCTGATTCGTGCATTGGAGGTGTGCAGGTTACGAATGTCCTTATTTACTCAATGGCAACATGCAGTATGGTGGATCGTGATACGTGGGAGAGTTTAAAACAGGAAGGAGCATAAGAAATGCATATCCCGAAGGTACGAAAGGAAGCTGTTTGCTTACGGCCAAACTAAACCCATTGATGTACACTGTAGTTGGGACACTTGAGAGAGGTGTGTAAACAATAAGATTGATTTGCATTTGAAAGGTTTGTTTCTCTCCGGGGACAGAGCAACCATTGTTTTATCCTCCAGATTGGGAATTACTGAAATGGGTCTATAGCCGGGTTTACCGTTGTGGAAGGTCATCGCATCTGTATCGATATGAGAGAAGTTAATGAAGCAATTGAAAGGGAGAGGCATCCTATTTCTATCATCGAGGAAGTCTTGCATGATTTAAACGGGTTTACTGTTTTCAGTAAATTGGACCTGAAGTGGGGCTTCCATCAAGTAGAACTTTATGCGGCAGAATTACGTCATATTACTTCCTTCATTACACACATCGTTACCAGAGGTTGACGTTTGGAATGACCTCAGCCCCAAAGAAATATCAGAAGATTGTCAAACATGCCCTGATTGGCTGCAATGAATGAGAAGATGTGTCAGTTCAGACTTTCAAAATTAACATTCTTTGGACATGAGCAAACAAGGAATTTCACCAAGTGAAGAGAAGGTGTCTGCAATTCAAAATGCCAAGCCACCACAGAATAATGCAGAAGTCAGATCATGCCAGATTACGCCCAGTTTGCCGACCCGCTCAGAATCCTTAGAAGAAGGAATCAACATTTCATGTGGGGAGACGCCCAAGAGAAATTCTTCCAGAAGTTGAAAGATCTGCCAACCCAAGCACATACTTTTTCTACTTCAAGAATGAATGCAGAACGCGAATTGCAGCCGACGCGGGTCCAACAGGCTTAGGAGCTATTCTCACTCAGCTACAAGATGCATGTGGAGAGTAATCTCCCATGCATCACGAAATCTTACTAACGTGGAAATGCTGGCCGACTCCCAAACGGAAAAGGAAGAGCTTGCATTGGTATGGGCTTACGAGAGATTTAAGCTGTATGTATATGGTCGAGGATTCGAACTAGAGACCGATCACAAACCTCTGAAACACATTTATAACACGTCCTCTAAACCGTCTGCACATATAGAACAATGGTTGCTTAGCTTGCAGGGCTACAATTGCAGAGTAATTTACTGTCCTGGTAAGACCTACATTACTGAAGCCCTTTCAAGGCAAACTTCCATGGATCTGAAAGATCCCAGTGGCGAGGAAGCTGACTCTGTCAGAGCTTTTGTACAAGAAAGTACGCCAATGGCTATTACAGCAATAAAAGTCGAAAGAGAACCAGAAAAAGATCCTGAACTGTGTAGTGTTAGATACTGCATACAAAGTGGTGACAGGTCTCAATGAAACTTGCTTCATTCCCTGAGCGTGAAGAATGGACTTTGCACAGTAGGAAAGTTAGTCAAGCGCGGAAGAAGGATCGTTATCCCTCAGAGCCTTAGAACTGCTTTTAGCACATGAGGTCCATCAAGGTATTATGAAGAGGAAAACACAGTTGAGAACGAAAGTGGCCCAAAATGGACTTTGATGTGGAGCCGCCCTGGATGCCAAGTAGTGGGAGAATTTTGTCCACCTGAGCCAATGCAGCGTGTAAAACCACCGTCCGGAAAGTGGCGAGATGTAGCCCTCGATGTCTTAGGTCAATTTCTTTCTGGAGAAAACCTATCTCTAGTGGATTACTACAGCCGTTTCTTTGAAGTAGTTGACATGCACACAACCACCTCTCATGCAGAAGATGATTGATGCGCTAATGCCCATATTTACACGGTATGGCTACCCATTCAATCTTATGTCGGACAATGTTCCTCAATTTGTGTTCGAAGAATGTGAAGCTTTTCTAACTGAACATGGGATCGAACATCGAAAACCCACTCCCCACTGGCCCCAAGCGAATGGGGAAGTAGAGCGCCAGAACCGAACGTTGTTGAAGTCACTCAAAATAGCTGAAGTTGAACGCAAAACGTGGAAAGAAGAACTGGACAAATTCCATTTAGCAGACAGAACAACCCCTCACAGCAGTATAGGAACAACCCCAGCATTTCTAATGTTTGGAAGAGAACTTAAGTCCTAGTTACCGGAACTACTTACCAATGAGAGTGTTCTGGATGAAGTAATTAGAGATCGTGACTGGAATCAGAAGCTTGCGACACGCTCTTTATAACCCTATCACTCCGAGAGAGAAAGCTGTTGTCAAGAACAGCAAGTCATCCGGAGAGTTAACTCCCACCTTTGAGACTGAGCCTTCCACTGTTCAGACAAAGCCGGGAGGGACAAAAACTCATATTGAAATCAGCCGAAGGTGTAGTACACCGGAGTAAATAACCAACTGGTTTGCCTCCGGCCAGTTGGGATTCTTAACGGTTGTTGTTGTTGTGTTTTGTCGTTTCGTTCATTGTGTTTCATTGGCCCTCAAAAGCCGCTATGGGGAGAGGGGTCAATTAAGTATGTATTGTATTGTGCTACATGATGCAAAGAAGTCGAGAAGCATGGCGTGTTTGTGACTTTAAGTGTGTTAAACTAAAGTGTGACGAATCTGTTTATATCGCGGCCATCACTGCATTCTGCCTTTGCAAAATAAATCTGAGAATTCCTATGAAGTTCTAGTCCTTTATAAGCCCTTAAACGTTCAATTCAGGTGTCTACACGAGACAATTGCTCAAATTGTGCAGATACACTGTAAGTGCGTGGATCAATGTTCTTCCGACAAATTCCCAAGCGTTCTAACTCACCCTATCTGCCTAATTGGCATACTTTGGATTCCTAACAAAACTGTGTATTCACAAGCCCAGACAACTGAAAACATTCTTCCATTTCTCTCGGACATGAAGCCAATTTGGCACCCTCAAAGTTCTTTAATAGTATGTCAGAGTTGCAAGATGATACATTGGGAAAGTTCAGTGGTCCACAGCACTCAGGGTCTGAAATAATTTGACTTTTATGTCTGTAGCAAAAACGGAAACCTCTTTTGGGAGAAGTACATGAGTTTGGGAAAAAAGGTGAATTTGAACTAACGAGTAAATATTTGAGTACAAAATATACTAACTAAGATACAAGTTTGATGCCACGGTACAGGATATTACACAACAATGTCAAAATAGATTACCTTTGCATCAGTTCCTCCACTTAACCTGTGTCCTAAGGCTCTAAATGGATATTTTCCACTTGCTGGGTTTAAGTCTGATCGAGAGGAGATTGCATTCTCGCCACTGTATGGTGGGGTGCAGTTACAACGAGCCAGTGGGTCATGTTGGTAGTCATTGTATCTGAACAGCACATGATTGGAGGTTAGACAAAATAGAGCGGTTTTCAATTGAGTGTCGAAAGTAATCAGGGAATTGCTTTGGTTTTGCATTACTTCACTCAGTGATTGGTTCAAAGTTCTCGCGCCACTTTTTCTACCAATCAGAAGTGAAACCAATGGCTACGTCTAATTACTTCGAGTTTTAATTGGTTTCCTGAATTTTCTCCGCCCTTTTTGATTAGCCAAAAGGCCTGCAATAAAGGCATCTATTAAATTTGGGAGACAGGGTCTACTTTGTAGTTGGAATAATTTGACATACTGTCATGTTCAATTTGACTGCAAAATTATCATTTTTTGCATAGCCCTCCTATAAAATTTAATTTTTCTTTAACCTTCGATCCTTTTCTTAAAACTACACTAAAAAAATAGCAAAAATAAATTTGTAAAGCCCAGAGCCCCCAAGGAAATGCTGCTTAACGTAAATTATGTTGGATTGGATGATTTTCAGTCCCCTTACAGAAGAATGAAACATCATATTAAAACAAACCTCATCAATTTCATCATGGAATTCATATCAACCACCTTGTGGTGATCCCTTTTGAAGATCTGAGCTCGAGGTGATCCCTTATAACTGAACCACGAACCAAACTTTTTCACATTTTCTGTTCCACCACTCATGTTGAAAATATACGGAAAAAACCTACAAGTAGAAAGAGCAGATGGAAACACCTGATGAAAAAACAAGTTAAATTTAAGACTGGAGTTCCATGCTCCATTCTCATATAACTTGCGATCAACAGCAGCCCCTCTTGTGTACATTCCAAGCTAGGGCATCAGATACTTTTAAATCAATAGCTCCCATAGGTTAACTCTGTCCCAGAAAGTGTTGGACAACTATCCGATTACTTTTCATTTGCGAAGGAATCAAGAAAGTTTTTATTCAGAAGTCATACACATTTGATTTCTTCGGACGCTTTCAATTTGACAGAACTCACCAGCCAGACCGGTATTTAGAAGGACAAACTATACAACGCCTTCAAGTTAACACACTTTGAGGATGACATGATGTATTTACTTCTCCTTCATATTGTTGCATATTCTTTGCAAAC
>BLFO01003539.1:749591-751649 GCA_014634245.1 Montipora cactus
TTCAGTGAAGTTTAGTATCACAAAGCTGTCAGATGCTCAGAGGGCACACTTGTGGTGAAAAGAAGTTGTGAGGGAACTTGAAAATTATCAACATGTCAGCCCAGAAGCCAATTTTTCTCGCTTCTCTTTTATTTGTTATTCTTCAGAGACTGGAATGCTGTATTTCACTACCACACAATTCAGTGCCTTCTGATTTTCTGTAACACGTACCAAAGGCAACCCAGTGTATGCTTCACGGAAGCATCTCGTTATTATTATTATTAGCACCTAATCAATTCATTAGGAATAAGCAAAAAAAGCGAAACTTACCGTTTCCCATTTAGCCGAGTTACGAAAATTAGGTTTCATCAAACGCCAGTTGACAAAGGTCAACGTAAGAAAGTTTTCCGAGCTACAGTCAACTCCCGCCTTGCGGACACTTCGCTATTACGGACAGCAGCTAAATCCCCGGCGAAAGTTATAGACGTTTGACTGAAATAAACTCCCGCTATTACGGACTCTCGCTATTACGGACTTACGGACACTTTATTCGGTCCCAACGTCACAATATTATTGTTTTCTCTCTCGTTATAGCGGACACCGAAATATTTGCACACATTATCAAGTCTATTTTTCTCTGCTTTTTTGATTCATGGAAGGGAGTTTAAGGTTGCAAATGAATTAAGTGGGGGAGAAGTACACAGAGCCGATTGGAGCGATCTCTTAAGGCAATGTGATAGCTGATGCAATCAATAGCTGATGTTCAGGTTTTTCCTTGAAAATAATTTTTTTTAGAAATGTAGATTACTGTACTTCAGTACAGTAGGAAACCAAAACAATGTATGTGTGGATATTGCTGCAACATACGATGATTGTTCTTTGCGTACTTAGTACTGTACACAAAGGGTACGTAACTCCTGTTCTGTTAAGTTCTGTTCTGTTTGTAAATAAAGTTCTGACGCCCTCTACGTGCGACAACGGGTCTCAAAAAGGTACTGGAGTTTACGAGAATGAACATACACGTGACCCCCTTCTGTAAATATGGTTTAAAATTAAAATATTCTCGCACCCCGCTATTCCGGACTCTCGCTATTACGGACACCAATTCGAGGTGCCGAGGGTGTCCGCTATAACGGGAGTTGACTGTACAACGACAACATGAAAGCTGTAACAGGTATTAATGACTTAAATTGAAATTAACACTTAACCTTTTGCGAAATCAGGCGATCGACAGAAGAAATTCTTTCGTGGACCTCCGATTTCGGGAAACAAACGAAGAGATCTCAAAAAGTGGCATGTTATATTTTCTAGACCAAACAGACCTAACAGAAACTAGCCAATGGTAACAAACGTTACAATTTGTGGATACGAGGAAAAACAAACGGTCCCTATTTTATAACGTGATCTGTTTTGCAGGGGGCATCCCACGTAAAAATTATGGATGGTTGCCACAAGCGTCCCATATTATCTGGGTTAATAACATACAGCGTATTGACTGGCTGAAAGGAAAGGAAAGAAAGGAAAGGAAAGGAACGCTGAAGCACTAATTGGAGACACTGTAAAATGAAATTAATAATTAACACAAATTAAGTCAAATGTTGGTTTTTGAGGAGAGGGGAAACAGGATTACCCAGAGAAAACCTCTCGGTGCAGAGTAGAGAACCAACAAACTCAATCCACATTTGACGCCAAGTCTGGGAATCGAACCCCGGTCACATTCGTGGGAGACGAGTGCTGTCACCACTGCACCATCCCTACACCCCATTTAATCCCAAACAGAGTGCAGGAAAGTGAAATTAGTGCAGTAAAGGTCAAATTTTTGCATGAATGTCATTAATAAGTAATCACATGATTTTTCTCTTTTGCTCGTCTATACAAATTGGAGAGATGTGAAAGAGTGTGATGGGACCACGATTACAACTCAACCGTCAACTGAAAACACTCAAATTTCAGCGTTATACTATGAGTATGTCTGCCATGTGTAACCATACCTTTGAGGTTTAATTTGAAAAGAGAGTGAGATGACCTTACCATTGTTTGTCTTGGAAGCGATGTAATCCACTGTGGCTTTGATATGAG
>BLFO01003542.1:0-2500 GCA_014634245.1 Montipora cactus
CGTTTTACTACAATCATCCAACATGAAATGTTCGACTGATTATTTCTCAGTACAACAATCTTTAATTTCCTTTTTCTTTTATTTCCAAGAAAGTCTTTACCAAATCACTTATATTTATACTTATGTACTTATATATATACTTATATATAATTATATACTTATAATTATTTTGACCTTACTATTTTTGTGGAAAAAATATCTTTGTGGTCAAATATCATCATGGACGTAACGTTGAGTTTAGACAATGCTAATTAAATCAAGACTTAAAAATTCAAGCAACAACTTGGTGCAAAGAAAATCAGTTCTGTAGTTAGCAGGCTACAACTAAGATGCACTTACACAAAATATTTCAAAGAGCAGATCAACATGCAGTTTAAAATCTACTTATATCATAGCAAACTTTGATCCTTCCTCTCAAGCTAATGGTATCAGTTTTTTCACCTTCCCCCCAGCCTTATCATTTACAAGGGGTTTCAAGAGACATTTTTTTAAAAAGCTGAAAATAAATCATGTTCTAATAAACTGTTTTTCTTCCTGGTGTTCGGATTTTGATCAAAATTAAAAGTTGATGTGAATTTTTTACTCTTTGCCAATGGTTGAATGCTAAAAACTCCGCGGCCACTCCATAATTATAAGTTTTTGCAGGCCAATCAATTTCAAATGTATACCAAGACAAACTTATGATATTTCGTACTTTTTATTCCCGATTTTCTTTCCTTCAAATAATATTGATACGGCGATTTCACCCAAGAACGTTAGAATATCTCCTATAGATTATAGTTATGCAGGTTTGACAGTCAGATATCAAGCACATTTGCAGTTATTATTTTTCTAAAATCACATCTTCTGGCAAGCCGTTAATTTTCTGCAAATTACTGTCTTAGCCATCATTGATTCATTCCTCACGGGACCATTAGAACCCGCAAATGACCAGCTCCCAACGTCAGTGGCTTCATAGCTCAGTTGGTTAGAGCGTCGCACCGCAATCGCGAGGTCACGGGTTCAAACCCCGTTGAAGTCCTGACTTTTTCAGGCTTCTCTACGCAATTGCAAAATTGCGCTCATAACTGCGAAGATCATAGTTTCACTTGATTTTAGATCCGCAGTTCATATGATTCATTTCATATACCATTACATCAGTGATATTATAATTCACAAAGGCAGAAAATATCACAGAATCCAGCGAAACATTTTATTGAAACAAACAACATAAGATGTACTAAAACGCCAGTCGCGTTGCAATGACTTTCGACGCCATTGCTGGTTAACGAGAACAACAAACTCACTAGGCAGAATGTATATTTATATTTAATTAAGTTAGCACAACAGAAAGACGCTAACCTCATTTTCACACGAAAATGCTTTACTATTGACATAAAAACTATCCAGTTAAGCTCGCATATTATAAAACATAATGAATTTATAAAGGCCACCTTTTCCAGCGAACAATTTTTTGAAACAAACAGCATATCTGCTATTAGAGGCAAAACCCCCTTCCTATTTCATTACGTGCGTGAGGAGAAAAAACTCAATCGTGTCAAATATGCGCAATATTACAACAAACTAAACTTTCAAGATCAAACCGTCCATGAAGAACCTTTTCCTCGAATAATGAAGCACAAAATAGAGGACAAACTTTCTTTCAAATAATTCTTGTCTGTCACATTTTCAATTTTTTTTTTACCTGAAGACTGTGCAGAGTTAATTACAGATCCACTTAAGGTGTTCGATTCGTTCTCCGTCTTTGTTGAACCCATAAGTTACCAGAGAATTTTTCATTTGGTTTCAGTGTTCTACATAACAGCACACTTGGTAAAATATTAGAAATACAGCTCACTTTGATTTCGGCTCGACATGCGACAGATTGTTGTCGAAGTCCATTGCTCGTCGCTTTTAAGATTGCACCGCCTGTCTTGCTTAGTATCCAAATGACTTGCCATTATTGAGCTTCATAAGGGTATATTTTGTTCAAAGATCCACTAAAACACCATTCGCGTTACATGACATTCGACGCCATTGCCGGTTAAGCTAATCGTTCTACTGTGTCCACCAGAGAAATCTACGCATTTCCCACTACCCTCTCGATCCTAAGAAAATACGCGCAGAAGGCTCTATACATAAAGACACCACTTAGTAGGGGAGTAACAGGCAAGACTTTTACCGAAACGAAAAAAAATAAAATAAATAAAACAAACAAATGAAACGCAGATCCCGACTGGGTTTGCCATACTGGCAACCCAGTAAAAAGGAAACAAATTAAAACGCATTTTCTAACTGGATTGCCTATGGCAGCCCAGTAAAAAAAGGAAAGAAAAAAAGAAGGAAAAAAAAAAAAAAAAGAAAGGAAAGAAAACGATCAAATTCCACCGATTTTTCGACTAGGATTACGATACAGGCAACCCAGTAATAAAATATGAAATCAAGTATAGCTATGATCTTCGCAGTTATGAGCGCAATTTTTGCAATTGCGTAGAGAAGCCTGAAAAATTGGAGACTTCAA
>BLFO01003542.1:10000-16181 GCA_014634245.1 Montipora cactus
GCTGCCCTGAATGGCATGGACAATATCTGGAAGTCCAATCTACCTGATCAGCTTAAAAGAAACTTCTTCAGAGCAACAGTCGAATCTGTTCTTGTTTATGGCTCGATCTCCTGGACACTGACATCGGCTCTCGAGAAAAAGATTGATAGTTCATATACGAGAATGTTAAGAGCAGCTCTGAACAAATCCTGGACCGACCATCTCTCCAATGCAGAACTGTATGGAAATATCCCTCGTGTCACGGCAACGATTCGCCAATAAAGACTACGTATTGCTGGATATTGCTGGTGTAGCAAAAATGAACTGTCCTCAGAAGTGTTACTTTGGGAACCGTCTCATGGTAAAAGCAGCCGTGGAAGACCAAGAAAAACATACGTTGACCAACGGATTGCTGATACAGCGTGCACCTATGAAGATCTCGCAAACTTAATGGACGACAGAGATAGATGAAAAGAACTTATCAATGAGAGCCGAGCTACAACAAGTTGCAAAAGAAGTGGAGACACTTCACCTTCTTGGGGCGTTATTAATTTCCCTATTATCTCTCACACCGCAGCCCCCCTTCCCCCCTTATCAGTGTTGCTAGCGAGACAAAAAATGTTGGGATCTTAAGCAGTCAACATTGAAAGGGTGAAAGGGGAGAGGAAGTGGGAAAGGTTTAAATTCTAGATACGCCGAGTATTGAAAGTTAGAAAAGGTGTTTTTTAATGAAAGTGTCTCAACAATTTTGCAACTTGTTGTCTCAGTTGGTTGTCACTGTATTGGCGTACGGTCACTTTGTTTATTGGAACGGGAAGGCGTCTATCGTTTGCGTTTAATATGGTGTTTCCAAAAAAAAGGGTTTAATTCTCTGATCTGCCGTGAATGGAAAATGGCCAACGATAAACTGGATTTTGGCGGGGTTTCGGTGTGACGTAATTTGAAGGCATCTCAGTGCTTTCTGTGAGTCAAGTCGAACATACACATAATTTGGTACACGAAAAGGTGTGATTTCCATTCTTTCGCTTTTTAAAGTACGCTAGAAATATCCTGGAACCGATTTCCAAATAATTTGCCTTAAACACCTATATTTCGGTCGACACATGACATCTAAAGCACGCGTAACATGTACGAAATTAGCTGTTGTTTACGAATGAGAAACAGACATAACCTTTCCTTTAACTGCGATCGCATGCCATTTAAAGGGAACATCCACTTTCCGAAAAATCAATTCTTAGCAAACATTGTTATACAAAGATACATTTTCATAGAAGTCAACTCGTAACATTACTTATTGCTTTGGGGCTAGCCTGCTGCCAGAGAAGGGATCGGTAACGCTTACTAGCAAGTCTTCTAACTGACGTGTCGGGTACAGGCTAATTCCATGTTCTTTGGAATGACTGACTGAGCACAATGATCAAAAGAAAGCACCCGATTGTGTTAAATCCTTTGCGAGATTTGTTTTACAATGAGATACAAAAGTGAACAAATTTGTACCGGCTACACATTATGACATTTATATGAAACGGTCTACACGGTCTACCACAACTTTTCACTGAGAAAATAATATGATATCATATTTCTTGCTGTTGCGATGATAGACCGTGCTTGGATGGTAGACCGTTGGTAAATGGAATAGACGATATCTACAGGATTTCTAACTGTGTGAGCTTTATTACGAATCACCTGGTAATGTATTGGATTGATTAGGAAAGAAAGTACTAGTTGAATTGTGCTGTTTCCTCGAAAATACGATTTTCAACTGTAACGCCACCATCCCGGTTGACGTCACCAAGAAACACAATAAATGGTATTGTGTTACATAATACGAGCCATGTGTAACTTTCGGAGCATCAGATCTGCAGTGCAAAATACTTTCCTCGCTTTAGTATTTGGTACGGAGTCTTCTGTTAGCGATGATAAGTCCAAACACTCGAAAATCGATGCTACCGTATGTCAATAATTAATATCCTTTCGTGTTTGGTACAATGTGGTTTGCACTTCGCGTGCAAACGTCTGAAATGTTTCAGAGCTTATACGATATTTAATGATTGTTTCTTTAGTCTCTGCTTTTCTACGTTGCAACGTTTCCCTATAGGATTCAAATCCGGACTGGCAAAATTATTGCAATCAATCAGACAACACGTTGCAAAAATAGTGGAGACACTTCACCTTCTTGGGGCGTTATTAATTTCCCTATTATCTCTCACACTGCAGCCCCCCTTCCCCCTTTATCAGTGTTGCTAGCGAGACAAAAAAATGTTGGGAACTTAAGCAGTCAACATTGAAAGGGGGAGAGGGGAGAGGAAGTGGGAAAGGTTTAAATTCTAGATACGCCGAGTATTGAAAGTTAGAAAAGGTGTTTTTTAATGAAAGTGTCTCAACAATTTTGCAACTTAATGTAGCTCGACCTGATTGATTGATTGTATCTTTGGTACCGGACAATTGATGCTCATTCAGTTTTCGCTTTTTTTTTTTTTGGTAGTTCACTGCACTACACACACTATGTCACCGGTTTGTACTCGAGTGTCCGTGGTGCCAATAGGCTCGTAGTGCGTCCATCAATCACAAAAATAAACAGGTCTGTTGGAAGTGTGATAGAGTTCAAACAAAATGAGTCCCAAAATAGGCAAGAATTTTTGTCACTAATGAATAATAAAGCAGCTTTCCAAAATGATGGAATTACCTGGTCATATATAACTTCGTCTAGGAGAAATAAATTTTCGACGTTGCAGAAACAATGGTCAACCTCAAGAGTTAGGCGATTTTTATCTTTGTGTTGAATTCGCACATTTCTTTCCAAACTTTGTAACACTTGAAAGAAGAAAAAAGAAGCTAACAAAAACAAAACCCGGTTTCTTGCCATCAAGGTAACTTGATCACGGCTCACTCTGAATTCCATGTCACTTTCTACTTTGCGATTTACTTGTGCAGCCAAAACTACAATAGAAAAATTGAACGTAGTAAACTTCTCCCAAAATGATTTTCGCTGATTGTAACTTATTATATTCGCGGTTCAAATTTTTTAAATTGTTTTCATGTCGCAAAACTTGTTGTTAATGGCAAAATATTTTATTCCGGATCAACACTTCCTAAAAACTCCCCTCTGCTCTTCCTAAAACCTCAATATTTATTTACTCTTGCATCAATATTTGCTTTGCATAAAAAAGGCTAACAAAATCTGTACCTTGTTTAGTTCGCATTTTTTAGCCATGCAGATACTAACCCTACCGGACAGGGTATAACTTCAGTGAAATTTTGCCTTGAGCGCAGAGTGCACGCTTAACCTTGTGGTGAAAAAAAAGTTGTAAGGGAACTTGAGAATGATCAACATGTCAGCCTCGAAGCCAATGTTTCTCGATTCCTTTCTATTTTCTTCAATCTTTCTGGGTTTAGTATTTGCACTTGTCTTCTCGGGGACTATTTACCTTAGACATCTACCATGGCACTATAATGATTTACGATACTAAAACAATATCGTGTACTATTAGGGCTACATATTACGCAAGGACAACTTGAATCTCGTTGAAGACAAAACGCAGCTCACTTGGCAATACTGAATAAAGCGCTGTGCTACTGCACTACCACACGTACGCAATGCGTTCCTAGTTTTTAACATATATATACTGATTTGGTTTAAAATTCTGTCATATTTTTGCTCTACAACTACCTTTTAAAAGCGTGCTCTTAAAATAAAACCGTCCGCCAAGTCGTTCACGCAGTTCAGTGAAACTGATACTGTGTGCGTTAAAAAAAAGAAAAAGGAAAAAAGAAACACCATTGTAAAAATTAAATTAGAAAAATAATTCTCGATACCTTTCGCATGGGAGTGGAGTACATTTCTTGTACCAATTATATTAACTTACCGTGTAAATCACGCTGTCTTTTGGTCGAAATCGTGATAGAAAAGTCACTTGCATAAACCAGTATTAATTTAAATTTGCTTTGTACTCAAATACGATTTTCAGTATCTTTTAATACTTCTAAAGGCTTACTTCGTATTTTTTAAAGTCTGCCAAGCTACAAGCCGAAAATTAGTCAGTTCAACAATTTTATATGAACAATTAGCATTAGCTTGCGTTCAAATTTTGCGTGATTTAGCTCGCTCAGGTTACAAACATTTTTGCTATTTTAGGAGGGAAGAGTTCCGAGTTCGAGCACAAAGCTTTACGCTGGAAACGAATAATAGCAATATTTGAAGAATATAAAGTATAAAAGTCTAAGAATTAGGTACCAGGTACATTTTTATCGCGTTAAGTATCACTGAATTTCCGCCGGCATGTTATGCGTCCTTTGAAGATGTTCTTTAAGGAGCTTAGAAAATCACAATTTTAACATGTCCGTAAAAAGTTACGAGATAGGAATGAAAGACAATGGTTGTTCTTATTTTGTGTTAAGTTTGGTGCCAATTGAATTCATTTTAAGTCTTCACCGTTGCTTGGTCTCGGAGAAAATTTTGGACAATTCGTGAAACAGAAAACTGCACTTTTAACCGCGTTTTCAAATTTTCGCAAATAAGAAAAAAAAAATATCTCGCTGGAACTTGTAAATATGATTTTTGAATCACATAATGCTGGGTCACATGATGAATGTGATAATTGTTTGTGTCGACATATTTTCCCTACATTACTTTTACTATCTATTGGAGTGTAACTGAGACAACCCTGTAACATAACAGTAGAAGATCTGATCTCCTGTCCATTACAACATGCAAAGGCGCCTTTTTTCATAAAATGTCTTGTGGCATATTTTGCACCGCTTACTTTATACAGCTAAGTCCATTCTGCCAAATGCAGTGTTTTCACAACTCCTTGGCAAGGATAAAAAGTATCCTGTGAATCTCCCTCGTCTTCCTCCTCCACACCTTCATCATCATCTTCGTAGATTATGATCATCATCAACATTATCAACATCAGATAACTCATGATGATTGTCATCAGCATCATTATCAGAGTTTCCATCATCTTCAGCAATATTGTAGCTCCGGAGATCGGTACATTTAAGTCCTGCTTCACGACGTTGACATCGACTACTGGAACCCTGCTTCTTAATTAGATGGAGGATTGCATTGGTCTTTAACATTGGAAATAAGTGTCTTAGGCTGGTACAGCAAGCAGACTAATTTCTCAATTCCGGCAGCGGTCTTTCATCAGCTTCTGGGAATGCTTTCCAACACAATAGCTCCTGAAAGAGACAAATGATCCTCGCGATTATCTGGAAAATTGAAGTAATTGTCTCATGTTGACAATTCAGGTGGCTCCAGCTGCATTCGAGCCCATGACCTGGGCGATGCTAATTTAATGCTCTACCTCTTCGCCAGTATATCGATTTTGATGTTGGCTGAGCCGAGAGTAATTAGCGCCGGTGTTGCGTGTTGCACGTTCTTAGGTGTGCAGTTAGTCCAGCCTTGGATCTACGAAAGCAGTGTGAAAGTGCACTTTACGGAAAGCAGTTGTTGTAGTAGACCATCATCGCAATGTTTTATGACTTCAGCTGGTATGCCATCCAGACCAGGCGCTTTACCATTGTTAGCAGCTTTTACAGCTTTCCTTAGTTCTTCCATGGTAGTTGGATCATTCAAATGCACAATTGTCTCTCGAGCAGTGAGGTGGTCAGTTGCATCATTGTCTACGTTGCCTTCTTGATTCAGCAGTTGATAAAATGATCTTTCCATCTGTCTGATATTTTTCTTTCATGTCTGTAAATAGCTGAGTCCAATCTGCATTCTTAACCGGGGCAACAGTGTTCGTTTTGGGGCAGTACACAGTTTTAAGGTAATTCCCTTGAAAATGACGTCCTATCCAGATTTTTGTCAAACTTGGCAAACTTGATATTTATGCACAGGATATTCTAAAAATGCAGTAAATAGATGGGGTCACCGTGCTTGTTTTCGCGGTGCATGCCCTTTATTTTAAGTGTTGTTTTTATTTTTTTCGGAATTACGCGAGAGGCGTTTGAAACTTGATCAACCGGAAAAAATTGTTGTTAAATAGCAAAATTTACCGAATATTACTGAAAACTTGAGTCTACTTGTTTGTCTGGGACAAACTCTTTCAGTGAAGTGATTTCAAATTGCTCGAGCTTGCAAAAAAAATGTAAGCAAATTGGGCCGCAATATCATCACCTCACACTTAGTGTCTGGCTCCACATGCAGTTTTCACTTCATTTATATATAAATACTACAACTTCTACTGTCCAACTT
>BLFO01003542.1:23337-33337 GCA_014634245.1 Montipora cactus
GAACTTACTGTAGGTATTTTTCTGTTTATTTAAGTAAATTACATTATGTTCATCCATCTATCTTCAGTCTTGTTGATATGGTTATTGTTTCAGTGTTGATGGTGAAATGGATATTACTGGGAGTGTAATTACTACAGTAGGAGATTCAAGCTTTGTTGTGGAGAATGGAGAGGTGTCCATTTTGGAAAGTGATCATGATTCTGACCATGACAGTGACAGTGACAGTGCCAGTGATCATAGTTCTGATGCATCAGTGTAAGGTTTTTGCCAACAATTTGTTTTTTTTTTTTACAAATTCTTAATAATTATGAAAGTTCAGTTTTTGTCTGTGTCTTGTAAAAGGCTTCGGACCATGGTATAACTGCAATTTCGAATGCATTCGTCCACAAAGAACATAATTCTTTTTTTTATCATATTTTACTTCTTTTTTTGTAATTTTCTTCAGTACATTAAATCATCTCAGTGGGCTGAGAGATCTAGATGAGGATCAGGATATTAGTGAAAGTTCAACTGACAGTGGAGATGACATGTATTACAGGTCTGAGAAGTGAAGCCCTTTAGAAAACTACTGCTGACACATCTTAACATATTCTACATTTAATGCATCTTATCAATGTTGATACATTTATATTCATCTGTATTCATTTCTTTAGGGACGAGGAGTCTGGGGATGAGATGATTGAGTTGGGCTCCTCGGTTGAAACACAGAGTAAGCAGGGTGAACCAACTGCTTCAGTATCTACTCAGACGGACGCATCTGCAGACTTGTTCTCATCCTCAGAGATAACCAATATTGAACATGTGGCACCTCTTCAACCAGTTCCTTATGTAAAAAATGCATTGCGTTCAAGTAAATTCAATCGTCTGGAAGAGCAGGCCCAACTCAAAAAGGAAATTACTCTTGTGGTGGGAACAAAGGTGATGTGCTCCCTTGATCTCCTTTTGCAACTATTTGCAGAGAAGTGTCGTCATCCACAATGTCTGTTAGGAAGCACAGTTTCCCATACTATATGTGGCACCAGTGTGCTGATAAAGTGGAAATGTCAAGCAGGTCATGAGGGCAAATTTTGAAGTTCACACAAGGTGAATGGTGTCCTTGCCAATAATCTGCAGGCATGTGCTGCTATTCTCCTTTCTGGAAATAACTTCACAGGTGGAAAGGTTGGCTAAGTTTCTGGGTTTGTCGTTTGTGTCGAGGTCAACATTATGTCGTGCTCAAAGGCTTTACTGTATTCCTGCAATTAATGAATGGTGGACTTGGCAACAAACAATAATCAACCAGGAATTGCAAGGCCAAAATGTGGTGGTCATGGGTGATGGTCAGTGTGATTCTCCAGGGTTTACAGCCAAGAATCTTTGTTATTTTCTGATGGAAATGACTACTGGCTACATAATTGATTTAGAGGTACTTGACAAGAGGTCGAGCTGAAGTCAGTCATCGTGGAGAAAAAAGCCCTTGAAAACATGTTGCAGAGGATCAACCATGTTTTGAAAGTGGTTGAAGTTGTGACAGATGCTTCAGCCAGTATAAAGAAGATGATGGGTGAGTTTGTAAAACAAATTTATATTTGATCCAGTTATAGTCACATGCCGCACAATGGAGCTACAAAATGTGCAACATTGTTGTGAACTGGGTTTCAGAGATGCAAGCACGTATTACATTGTGTAGTACAACAATACGTTGCATGGCCTTGGTTAATACAGTAAAAGATATCTCACTTTGCATCTTTTTTTGAGGCATGCAAACAAGAAATAAGATTATTTCATTACAATACTGTATGCAGTGCTAGCATTTTTTTCTTGCTGCATCCCTCTGACCAATTGTGTGCATGCTTAATTTCGTTTTTTCACCTTTATCATTTTTTGCCACTCAGGAAGCCTGTTTCAAGATATTTTTCATTCTCTGGATGTATGGCATAAGGCCAAGAGCATTAGAAAGTGCATTAACAAGGTAAAATAACATGGTACTGAAGCATAAGAACTATTAAAGTAAGTTATACCCTACAAACAAATGTCCGGGTACATGAACAGAATGTAACCGGTACTTTTTAGCAAATTTTTCCCAATGGCTTGTGTTAAAATTGATTTTTGTAATATATTGTATTCTGAGAATATTGTAGAAGTTATGAAGCATTGCAAGTGGCGAAAAAAAAGAAAATTTGTAAACGAGAAGAGGAAGAAAATTGGATGTTCTACATGTATATGGACCCAAACCAGTGAAGGAGCTACATGTAGCTGTCCTCAAAGACTTTACATGAAACAGTGACATCACTATATAGACTCCTGGTCAAACGTTATACAAAACTGACAAAACTCATAGTCAGGAGACAAGTAAATGGTTCAAGTATATAACCATAAAAATACATTAGTGCAGTAAAGACTGTATTTTGCTTTACTGAGTGGACAAAAACTAGGAAGTTTTCTGTGGATTGCATAATAGGAAGGACCCAGGAAATTTAGGAGCTTGTCACACTTTATCTGCAATGTATGAGCAGTACCTTGAGCAGTACATGTACAGTCTTAGAGTTGTTGTGCCGAACCATGGCAAGCAGCAGTGCTAATTTGAATCGCTAACCAACAATCGGAATAAGCAATAGTTTCTTCCACCATAAGACACCTGCCTTCCATTATCTTAATCATAAACATGTTTAAGTGGCTGCTGGGTACTATGCCTTTGCCTTTGTGTGGAACTGTTTATTTGACATGTTTGCTGGCAGCTACATGTACTGTAACAAAAGCTCTTGCGTCCATTTCCTTTCCAAAACCTGGGGAGCCAGTGGACGAGAATGATAATCTCTACACCACAAATAAAATGAATTTGAAATAATTATCCCAAAATAAAATTCTACCTGCAGCATAATGTAATAATTATTACTGAAATTATTATTACATGAGTGGTACAATGTTTTATTTTATTAGACTGGCAGTTCAAAGGATCTGCAGAAAATAAGTCAGTGGTCAGATCACATTATCAACCACTTATGGTACTGCTGCGAAACCGCTGCAAAAGAGACCAACAGTGACGATGAGGCTCTGAGTAATATGAAGGTACATGTATTTTTGAATGAAGTGTAGTAATCCAAATTAGACGTTCATCCTCTCTGTCGTTTGAGAATGTAGGCATGATACGTCCTTATTTAGTGTTAACGCGACTTGGTTAGGGTTGGGGATGATTATGCTTCAAGCAACCAATCCCAGGTATAGAAACACTACAAGCTCGCAGGCATCACAAGTACCTCGCAACACTTGACTTGCTGTTATAGTAGCAACTACTTGTGTACATATATCAACCAGTGTCTTTTTTATACTGTACAGGACAAATGGATTGGCTTACTGCACCACGTATGCAATGATCATGACTGGCCTGGAGGAAGTTGTGATCATGGAGATTTGCCAGAAGACCATTCTCTTACCATTTGGATATTTGGGTGGGGTCTAAGTGTTTACAGGGAATTCATGTGGCATTCTGTTGTCACCTGCTTTTCTGAAGATTCAGCGGTGGATAGTATCTGCTATGAGGTGAATGCTTGACCTGCATTATAACTTTATCTGAAGTCAGACTGTATGAACACTGGTTATGTCCATCCGAAACTTTTTCTACAAAAGTACAATGTACAATCTTCATGTTCTTCAACTATTGAAGGAAGTATTGTGTTATTAATTGTACATTTTACAGTTGTACATCTAGCTAAGTTACCTGGCCTAAGAATGGAAGAGGGGCTGCTGGTGACCCTGCTTTGATACAAACCTTTGTGCTTTTATAATGCTAACGTACATGTAGACTAATAAGAATTACAATACAATTAACATGATAAAAGCAGTGAGGTTTGTATCAATACAAGGTAACTTTCAGCCTCGTAGCCAGTCAAAAATCTGTTAAATGGTCTGTTGTTCTGGTATTGTCAACTGCAAGCTATATGTAATTTAATATAAGTACCCTGTCTACTGGGATCTCAGCCCATCCAAGAGGGATAAATGCGTTGACTAAATAATAACCACTGTTAGAGGTACAACTTCCTCCTGAAAAATAATTATTTGTTTCTTTTTATCCCTGAAGCATACTGGTCCTTTAGAGTGTGCCAACGGCATGGCCCTGATGTACACGTCCAAAAAGTTTCCTTCACGTGAGTAATTGTTTTGATGACACTTCTTGGCATGCCATCATGAACATTTTGACAGGTGAGGGTCATTACCCCTTAGGACCCCAAGTGGTATTTGTTTCCTTCCGACTGGAATGGTTTTTTCTGGGTATTCCAGACTATTGTGCTTTTGACCTGATTTTGACATGTCATACCCTCCATAATCCTGTCCCCCTAGGAAGAACAGTGAACACGCAGTATTTCCATTATGCATTACGAAAATTTTCTGTGCGTAAAGTTGCAGTAAAACTTGTAAGCAATGATATGTTGGTTTCCAGCCATTGTGGCCTCGAAAAGTTGCTAAATAAAGGAATAATTATTTATAATTATAACAAAGTAATTTATATGAATAATTATTTATGAGAGTCAAAAAGGCAGCCATGGGCTTGCAAGGGAGAACCTTCTTGTTAACCTCTGTAGTCAATCACAGTTCAAGATTTCACCTCTCCTTGACTTGGTTTGGTACTTTGATTGTACTTTTAGAATTGTGCAGTGCTCTATTCATGCTAAATATCAGTCTTGAATGGGTCATGACCTTTTTGTAGGAAAACAGATTACAGAGCAAGAAGGAAGTTAACTGCCATCGATTGGAATTACCATAACGATCTTCCCTTCGCAACAAGTGAGGATGCAGAGACCATCATCACCAGGAAATACAATCAGGGGATGTGAGAAAACTGAAGGTGGCAAAAGATTATGGATACATGTGGATTCTGGTGGCCAAGATCTTTAAACTGCGAAGTGATGATGATGATGATGATGATGATGCAGTGACACGGGAAGTTCCTATGGAGCCAGATGATCCCAGACTTATTGCACCCACAATTGCAGAGTGTGAGCCCCTTCCACCTCATGAGTTCCTTGCAAGACGAAAGAGCCGGTTTTCTCAGACAAGCAGCTTATAGATGTGACCTGATTGTGCTGTGTTCAACCATGCCACAGTTTTGTCAACCATCTTTTAAAGCAATATGTCATTGAATAGTTATTTATCTGGCCCCAGTTATTCAAAGGCCAGATAACTTTATCCATTGGATACATGTATTTCACTACGAAAAGTATAAAATATGCCGGTAATATTCACATTAAACATTGGCCAAGATTTTTACACAACTTTTTACTGGATATTCTTAAAGTGTGCAGTTATGAAGACAAAAAATACTGAAATGTTTGCAGATATTGAAATTGATGGATAGCGACGTCTCCACCAGAGACAGTTATCCGGCCTTTGAACAACTTGAACCTGGGAGATAAAGCTATTCACCTTTCGAACGAGAAGTTTATTAAAAAACTTAGTTTATCTACACAAATGAAAGGAATTTTCTGTTTTGTCCCTTTCATTGCCTGCTACTTCTAACTATCACTTGACTGTTCTATTATTCATGTAACCTTGTGGGTATATGCAGTTACTTCCATTTTCTCATTTCCAAATTGACACCACCTACTTTACAATGCTCTCAAGCACTAAATGGAAATTCATATCAGATGGTTTCTCAATTTTACAGTTACTATGAATTTTTATGTGCAAATTGGCTTGTATCCATTTCACTTGGAGTACAGGCAATGCACGAACTGAAAAAACAGATAATTCAAAGCAAGTCAAGGGTGCATTTCCACAACTTCAAGTTTTTAAATACTGGAGATAGCCCTTGTTCCCCTGCAACTGGAGCTTGTGAGTGAATTTTAACGTTTTATTTCATGTCATTTCTCTCTATAAGAGAAAAATTGATGATCTCATTTCCATGATCATTGTCTTTGCCGACAATGCGGTCACTTTGGTAAATTTTTCGCTTATCTATTTATAAAATTACTGATAAATATTGTAAAGTATTACAGCAATAAATAACTCAACAATGATATTTAAATAATTCCCCATGGGAAATCCTAGATTCGTTAAACTATTGCTGAGGCTTTAACCAAAACTGAGGAAAATAACTCTAATTTTGGCAGGAAATGTTGGAACACCCGCCTGTGCGGTGAAAATCATGCGAATTTGGAAATTTCCATGGGAAATGTAAATAAATTTGACATGATATTGAGCTTGTCTGTGTTTTTTTCTTGGTTCCTCTTCTTTGCAATAAGGACTTTAAGCCATTTTCACGATTATTAGTAGTACTTTTGGACACTAAAGGGAAAACACACCAATGCCACATGAATGTGGAAATCTTGTGAGTACCGAGATAACAAATTAAGAATTCAAATGTTGTTTGGAACTTGGTAGCAAAAGAACACCATGACTCCATAATATTGTTGGTGTTTCACAGCAAAGATTAGAGGCAAGTTATGTGAAGTATGTCCCTCGTCGTCAATACAATATTAAGGTTATATACATAGACTTTACCAATAGTTATAGAGGGGACGTGTTTGGAAGCTTGGCAACTATCAAAGGAGCAAACAGAGATGCCAAGATTTAAGTTGAAAGTGTCATATACTATGCATGAATTACGTAACCAACACGTTTCTATTGGTTAGTTCCTCAGTACAGAGTAAAACAACTATTGTGTTTTGTGCACGGTCAAGGCCAAAAAAGAGAACAAAAACCAACAGCAAAGAAATTTGTCTGGTTCCATAACCATTCCCCTCTATAACTATGCTTTACCCCAACAAACAGGCACTGATATTGATTGATTCCTGGTCACACATTCCACATCAAACTCAACATGACTGTTTCCGTGCCTGAGTGACCAAAAAACAATTTGAGTAGTTGTTACCCCCTCATAGATCTGACTTCACTGCTTGTTATGCCATGCTAGTTGAAGTGAAAGCCTAAATATATGACAAAGCATGTCATGTATGATCCCTCAAGAAACTATTACCCACGATTCCTGATATATCCCTCAAAAACATTGGGACTTTTGAGGAAACAAAACTAGTACCATTTCACTTGGGAGTAATGATTTCATGTAGGTCGATATTTCTCCCCGGTAGATAAACAGTGAAAGCTGTGCACTTTGCTAGTGATCTCACTAGTTTGCTAAGACGTCGAAATCCGGAAAAAAAGACAATCAGCTATAAACATTTTTGGCGTTATTTGGCCACTAATGTGGCTATTTATTATATCACCAACGAAATCTATAAAAGTAAAGCAAAGCAAAGTAAAGTAGGTGTTTATTAATATCACATTGCAGCCCATAGGCTGATTTACGCAATTGTTTACACACTCAAATTTATAAAATTTACGATAATAATCAAAGTATAATGTAGATGCTAACTGTTCTAAAAGAGAAGTAGTAAACAATAACCATTATAACAAAACCTTAATTACATTTCTTGCAACTATGATATATAATTTGGAAAATAACCTACAATGATTGTTAAAAGTTCCACCACTAAAAATTTACGTATAAAATTCGATTTGCTGGGCGGGCAAGTATAAAACAGTTCTTTGATTCGGCTTCTTGGTGCGTATATGAGGAATACTGTAACGACTATGGTTTCTTAAATTGTACCTTGAATTCTTATATAATGGTGAAAGTAAGCTGTCCAGCCTATGATCTTTATCGGATTGCGATGCTATGGAAAAGCTTATCACATAACGAATCGAAATTATCCACCATTGGTGTTACACCAAGAATCTCGCATGTGTTATTGTAGCTCTTGCCGGGAATAATGATTGAGAACCCCCGTTTTTTCAATGCGAACGCGCTCGTTTATGAGATATTGCAGCATGGCGTTATAAAATACCTGAACGCCATAATCAATTACGGACCTGACGCACGTATTTTAGAAAAGAATCAGATCTGTTGGCTGTGATTTCGCGCATTTGAGCTGTACTAGGAAATATAGTCGCTTACTACCTTTCTTAACTACTTCTTCAATGTTCACATTCCAAGTTAGGTTGGCACTTATGGTAAGTCCCAATAACTTGGCGTTACTTACTACTTGCACTTCTTTTCTATCGATAACAACCGCATCCAGTTCAACTGGGTTCCGGGCAAAGGAAATTCGGAGCTCCTTACATTTATCAGGGTTGAGTTGCACTCTGTTCACATGGGACCACTCAATAACCTGATTAACTATACTCTATGCCTTACTGGTATTCCCTTTCGGAACGACTTCGGATACTGTTGTGTCATCAACAAATTTCCATAAATGGGGTGTTTCTTACATCTACATCGTTTATTATCAATTCAAAAAACCATGGCCCAGTTTGGTACCCTGCGGTACCCCTGGAGAGGATTGGGCTCCACTTGGAATAAGAACCTTGTTCTAGTTTGGTTCTTTGTAATGGATTAGACAGAAAATCAATGATCCAGTTAATTATACTACGTGGTACGGCCAAATTACGTAACTTGTTGACTAATATAGAATGATCTATTACATTGAACGCCTTCCGATAATCAAAAAGTAGAGTTGTTACAGTCGCCCCGTTTCTGTCAGTCTCCAGGCACCATGTATGCAATATTCTTATCAAAGTCAAAGTACTTGACGATTTCGGGACTGCCCCATACTGGCTACTATCAATAACGTTTAATACAGCAGGCTTGAGAAAGTCGTCTACAACGAAGTCTTCTGCCACTTAAGAGATACAAGGCGTTTGAGAAATGGTTCTTAAATCTTTCTTCAGATCCAGAATTGGTTTCGTTTTCGGCACGGATGAGACATCGGTATTTTCCTAACAGATGGGAGGTGCTGTTGGCTATAGGAAGCATTTAGAATCGCCGTAATCGGAAAGGCCAGGATATCGCCGTACTCCTTGATTAGCCAGTTAGGGATCGTGTCCGGTCCGGCAGCTTTAGTGTGGTTGACTTTTAGTAGCGTCCTTTAAACAGTTTCTTCAGAAACACATAGGATCTGTGGTATATTCTCTATAGAGAGACTTTCAAGCAGAAGTGGCAACTCATATTCCACTAGCGGTTCGAGGAAGGCTCGACTGATGAAGTTAGCCTGCTCCACTTGGGAAAGGTCTGAAAAGTGATCCGCATTAATTTGACTACACAAATCGCCATTCTTGGTCTTCAAGTTCCTCCACTCAGACGCTTCATTTCGTCCCACCATCTTTTAGGATGTTCATCCTTTAGATATTGTATGCTGGACTCATAATACCTCTCTCCACAAGTTTTCCTCTCACGGTTTACTGAAATTTTGTAATGCTTGAACACAGTAGAATTCGTACCGTAGGTATTGAAGGCATTTTTGAAAGTTTCCGGATCAAGTTCTTATGTCTCGGGGTCATCCATGGCGCGTCGGTTGAGAACACGCGCACTTTCTTTGCAGGCATTAAATATTAATTCTGTTGAGGATAGCTTGCTGAAATACGACCCACGTATCCTCCCAACTCCCAAGCGAAGCGAACAACAATGGGCAATCAATACTGTTTAGATATCTCTCCATCGCTACCTTACAAATTGGCTGTTGATGTTAACTTTCTGAGACGTCGGAGAAGCTACCACCATGCTGTGGTCTGAGAGACGAAACGGTGGGATGGCCAGTGGTGAAGTGTGAAATTCATGCATGTTCGTTAGCACAAGGTCTAACCTAGCATCTTTACGATTTGTTTTACGTGAAAATGTGTCAACAATCTGTTAATTTCCAATCGGTTCACATCGCCAGATATTAAAAAACCACAGTTTGGATATTAAGACTCAACCAGGGCAAGCGATTTAAACAGATGATCGAGAATTGATATATCGTCTGCCTTTGGTGGATGCATGGGGTAACCATGCAGGGAGCAACCATGCAGGACAAGCCTCGAGGGGGACGGTTTGGACTTAAATAAAGCCACAAACTTTCATGATCATCGCAACAGGTCAATTCGCTCAGTTGTTGGTACTTGCACTTGCCCTCCTTGATGAAGGCGTAGACACCGCCGTGAGCATCTCGCTTTCGGTCTTCACGGACCAGAGACTAGGGAGTTAGAATTT
>BLFO01003542.1:35041-42541 GCA_014634245.1 Montipora cactus
ATTTAATCATCGTTCCCCTCCCTTCAATTATCTTTCTGACCCTAAGCCTCACAGGCGATTCGGAGAGAATTACTTGGTAGATGTGTCAAGGTTTTTCTTAAAATTACTGGCATCGATATATTGTTTAAGCCCCACAGCCAGTAATGCCTCAGTTTCGGTAGATGAAATAAAGAAAACATCAGGTTGTGGTCTCCAGAATCCACTTTTCCATTATTTATTACAAACTGAACCTGTACTTTAGCGGCCAAAATTTGCGGCTAGTGTGCAATTGACAACTGTAAATTTAGTAAAGTGTAATGTGGCTCAAAACAAAATAAAAGTGTGGTTAGAGTTTGGCAAGTTTGTTTGGTTTTTCTTATCTTATTGCACGTGGCTTGCTTCGAAAGCTTATGGGATCTCCAGGCATGGTAACGAGATCCCTTTTTGGTCTCTTATTCTTAGGTGTTCAAGGCTTCTTACCTTACACAATAACGCAATTACGTGAAATTGGCTTGAAATCGTGTAATTTGCTTATTCCTGCGTAATCCCACTTTTGCACTTTATTTGAAAACTGTCAGCGGTATTCTTTTTCCTAAGAAAACTCTTTGAAAACCATTCAAAACACGCCATTTGTATCGAGGTCGATTTATCAAAGCTGAAACTATTATTGAACATGCTGTTGACAATAACATTGGTTTCTGCGTTCTAACGGAAACATGGCTGGCCAACCCGGTTTCGGTTTCTATCACAAGTCTTTCTTCTCGTGATTCAAGAGCTTTCCGCGGCAATCAGATCGACCTGGCGGTGGCAACGGCATTTTGTTTCCTGAATTTTTTGTTGCTTTGTTTGTGGGTGGAAAAGAACATGATTCTTTTGAATCTCTGACTGGATTCTCAAAGCCTCTAATCGCAGAATCCGAATTATAGCGCTCTATCCCCCTCCCCTCACCTCTATACTTCGGTATTTTTGGATGAGTTTTCCACATACCTTGAAAATGTTATTACGTGTCCTGAACCGCTGATTATAGCAGGGGACTTCAATTTCCATTTGGACTTGGTGCATAGTAATAACTCAAGAAGATTCTAAGAGTTACTGCAGACTTTTGGACTCTCTCAATATGTAACGATGTAAACGCGATCGTGAACCACTACTCAAGAAATCAGGCCTTGAGTTAACTTATAAAAAATTCCGTCCGGTTAGCAATCTGCCTTCATCTCTAAGGTTGTTGAAAAGGCAGTTCTTGCTCAACTGCTTTCACATTGCGAACGCAATGCTCCTTTACGTAAATTCCAGTCAGGCTTCCGAAAATTCCACGCAACTATGGACAATCAAGAAATCACGCTTTTAGTGCTACTCGATTTAAGGACGTTCTCTCCAAAGTCTACCTTCATCTCTCTTCGAGAGTTAGATTATATCATAGATCTCGTCTAGAGCTAGATCATATCTCGTTTAGAGAGGTTACAATAATTAATCCATCGGAAGTCAGTAAGCAAATTGAAAGAGCCAAAGCTCTACCCAGGGAAGACTTACTTGGCTGAAACCGAAAAAACCGTCTTTCCTCTTGTGGTCGACTATAACCCTCATTAACCTATCTTATATACTGAATCGCCGTTGCGTTCCAAGATTTTTCAATTATTCCCTCTTACAGAAGACCCAAAAACATAAAATAGATATTAGCAGGGCCTAATAGATCCATTTACAACAATAATAATAACACTCCCGCGGGATGTTTTAAATGCAGGAACAAATGCGATCTATGTAAGAATTATCTGGTAGAGAATAAGATCTTTACAGTGCATGCTCAGATCGTTTTTACTCTATTAGACAAGAATTGACATGTGGATATGAGAATGTCATCTATTTGGTCACCTGTAAAAGATGCAAAGTTCAATACGTAGGCTCAACATGGAACAAATTCAAGGTCAGATTTCGGATACTTAAATCGGCCATGTTGACCAACAAGGCCACGTGTGAATTGGCCGTCCATTTTAACAAAAAAAGAACAACATATGTATGACTTTGAACTCATTGTCATTGAGAAATTTGTTGACGATACCGTTAATAATATGGATAAGGTTTTACTCACAAGAGAGGCTTTTTGGTGCTCGCAGCTATGCACCCTCCAACCTAACGGCTTGAACAAAAGATCCGAATTTAATTCAAAATATAGAATAAGGTTTAATTAACGGTTGGCATTTTACATATTCATCGGAGTAATAGACCATTTTACAGTTGTGGCTAAGTTATCAGGCCTAACAATGGAAGCGAGGCTGCCGGTGACCCTGTTTTGATACAAACCTTCATGCTTTTGTAATGTTAATATGGACTAATTAGCGTTACAACAACACAATTTACATGATAAAAGCAGTGAGGTCTGTATCAATGCAAGGTCACCGGCAGCCTCGCAGCCATTCATAGGCTTGGTCGCTGAGCAAACAACTGTAAAATGGGCTATTGTGTAACCAGTTGGCCTTCTCTTCAGTGGCACTCAAAGGCCCCTGTTCATGATTCTGTTGATTTTGCAAAAGTCGGGATTCTCATAAGCCCCATACAATTATCTTTTTTTTAGAGGCCGTGGGCGGGGACTTTGTTGTTTTTCGCACCAGCATTATTCCAGAGGTTTTCTCTTGGGATTCTGTTTGTGCTCTCTGTAGGGTTACCTGATTGCATGATCTACATACGTCCTTTTGTTTATCCTTACTTCGGAATAGAGTTAGCTCTTTCTTTTCTTCTTCTTTTTTTCTTCAGTTTTTATTTCACGCATTGTTTACTTAATGAGTATTTTTGTAACTTAGATTTTTATCAAATTTTATTTGTACATATTACGTAATACGATTATGCAACGAAACTGCGTTTTCTTACCCTTTTTTTCTTACACCTTTTGTCTTATATTTTTGTAAAAATAACACAGGATTAATGTTAGTTTTTACCAGGTATTTTTTAACGCGTACTGAAGAAGCCCGAATGGCAAAACGTCTGCACAGTATTAAAACAAGACCATGTGAGAAGTTCGTTGGAGACTCATTTTTTTATTCTCTCTCTCTCTCTCTCTAAATATATATTTTATTTTTTATTTCTTTATATATATTTTTATCCTTACACACTAACGTTGTATTTTTAGCTTGCAAGTTTGAAATTAACGTTTATGGGCATTTCTAATTTACGAAACGGTTCGTCCTCGAGTTTTCCAAACTTTCAGCCACTACTCGATCAGTTACCTTTTCCAGAGCTTTTCCACCTCTCGCTCACTTCTCTTTAACGTTTCATGATGACTTGGAAATAAATGTCATTATTTTCCCGGCCTGGATTTTTTTCCCGGCGTTTTTGTTGCCATGTTATTTTAACTAATGCTTGAAAAATATTTTTGAAAGTCAAGTGGACTACTGCACGAATGATAAAACAACGCGAATATCAGTCATGCAGTAGTCAACTTGACTTTCATTAATATTTTATGTTCAATTTTGACTCATCACGGTCTTCTCTGATCCAACGCTGTGCAAGACTTATCGTCCACGGTTTTTGCAAAGGTTTCACTTATGCTTGAAGTAATGCGTCACATATTTCAGTCGCGTTACCAGCGCATTAACGTTGCGCACAAACAATTAGCGCGAACGTCCTTAAGTGCCGTTTTCATCACAATTGACCATCAGATTCTCCTTAATGTCCTTGAAAATGATTTTGGAATTACTGCTTCAGCCTTGGACTGGTTCGCATCGTATTTGTCCGATTTGGTAATCGTGGCCACACTTATTTTTTTTTTTCTTTAGATCAAGCCGTGTAAATTGTAAAATATGTATAGTTTTCATGCCTGACAAATATTTGTCTTGTTCCGAAGCAGGGCGACGGCGGCTTTAAAGTTTGGTAAGGCTTGACAACATTTGGTGGGAAACAATCACCGTGCGCACTTGTATCACGGAAATGATGACAGATTTCCTCGCAAAGTAAACAAAAATTTGCCCAGTGCGTGCGTGATCTTAGAGAGAGGTGAATAGTTCTTCCTTTTTCTGTGAAGTGTATGAGCCAACTATTGTTCGTCAATTAGAGAAGTAACAGTTGGAATATTGACCACAGACGGTACATACATGAATACAACGGACTAACCGTGCTTGACGGTGCAGTAAATAGGGAAAAACAACTTACACCACAAATAATACGTCGTGGTGAATTTAACGACAGTCCATTGTAACTCAGGAGACCAACAATTGAATTTTCAGTACAAAACCGTCTTCTACAGCGAACGAAGGCGAACGGAGGCGTGCAAGCACGCAAATCTTACATTATTTTTCTTACTCTAGAAAAGAATAGAAGTAGTAAAGGGTCGTATTAGTTAGAAATCGAAATGTCACTTCATCAGAAGACAGATGGCTAAAAGTTCATCTCGGAATAGGCCATTTCCGAGTTCATATCCGCCTCCTCTTTAAAGCGAGTCTAAATGCAAAGTTTTTGTGATGGTAATTAGTTCTGCTTTACATACGAATGAAAACTAATTTTTATAAGAAAAACTTAGTCTCTTCGCACTTAGTCTCCCTTTAAAGAGGAGGCAGACATGAATTCGGAAATGGCCTATTAAGGGTTTTTGTGCATGTACCGGAAATCACCGTGTTACTTGGGATTAGTCTTCATTTAGCTGGCGGTATTGTTGGCACGGAGAATGCGGTGGGACGCTGTGAAATACGCACAGTACCACTTTCCATTTCACATGGGTCTTAACCAAAACTAAAGTAATAACTCAGGCCAATCACAAAGCACAAAGGACACTTTTTAAAGTGGTATTAAAGGTGCCTCTGGATATTTTCTTGAGCCCCACAAATTATATGAAAGTGTGTGTGAAAGGAACACTGAACAATCACGTCTGTTTTACAAAATCATTGTTCACTGATTAATGACAAGCCTGGTGCAATACACTTACAAACACCACATTTTGTGGCAGCCAATTCGAGTTGAATGATAAAGCAGTTATTGAACTTGAAATGGTTGTTACAAATGTAGTGTTTGTTAGTGTCTTACATATCATTATAGGTGAACAATAATTGTTTTCAACCATTTGAGAACACGAACAATTGTTCAGTATTTCTCACACACTTCATTTATTATGGCATAATGACCTCAGCATGCTTTTTCTCCCATATTGGGAAGGTGAAAACAACACTGGAAACAATTTTGAGGGCGACAAAGCGCAAGAAATTTGTAACTGCGCCACAAAAAGTGTTGTCCAGGGAATGGGGGCCAATAACATCGCAAATGGTATAGTAACAGCATCACAAGCAGCCCATGGAGTCCAACAGATCAAAACCAGGTTTCATCATTTAAATAAAGTTCACCCTCAGTGCCAAGCTCATTCAACCCAAAGTTCTCATGACAATGAAAAGCTCATGTTCAAGGACTTAAAGAAGTCATGCCCCTTCCAAGTACGGGCAAATCGCAGCGATGAAGGTTTCCAAAATATTGAAATCTTGCCACTGATAGGTTTAGACATGGAAAGATTCTTCTCCTGGCTTCAGAAACTCAAGAAGCAAATTGTAATGGGGTAGACTGAGAAATATGATTTTCATTTTCTTTAAATCTTTGACCAGAACATACATTGTATACAATCTAAACTTACTCCAGAACTGTTCTTGAGGTAGCTCAAAACAGTTTCCAGCTGTTACATTTTGATGGGTTATTATAACCACTCTTTATCAGTGACTTGATGCTACAATCATGGTAGCGAAAAAACTACCTAATCATTGGTAAACACGTTGTTATCATTTGCGTGACACAATTGTTTATCATAGCAACAGTATGACCTGCTAAAAACACCCTTAATTACATCCCTAGGGGCTAACAATTCAAAAACGGCACGGTGAAGCCTTCTTATCGTATAGAATGATGACACAACTTTTGGCAAAGTTAAAAAAAAATCTGCACATATACAGTGTAGGGTTCAAACCCACGCCAAGAATGGGCATTGAAAATTCCGAGAGGGTAGGGGGTGTTAATAGCCAAATGTCTAAAAGGTAAGTATGAAGCTAAACTGGAAATTCCAGGGCGGGAGGGATACAAACCAAATAACAATCCTTCATTGGAGTATATGTATTTTTTGGAACCACACATTTTTGTCACAGAAATCATTTATTACTTGAATGAAGAGCCTTTAATGTTGTTTACATCAGTAGACAGCCTTGGAGTTGATTCCTTTTCCATCTTATTAATCATGGCCGTAGGCAGAGAAAAATTCTGACTGAGAAAATATTTTAGCACAAACTTGAGAAACTGTCTCATCACCTTTTCTATAATTACCTTGAATTTTTTCCAAAATACTCGGTTACCGGTAAGCATAATATTTTCAAATTTCCTCTTTATGTTTTGAGATGTGATTTAACACTACTTGAGTGTTTGTTTTAATTTTTAAAGGACAAAAACGTAAATTAGTGGTTGATTGACACATAATTTGCTTGTGGCAATTTGTTGCTGCATGTTGCTGGTTGATAATTTTGTTAATTGATCCCAACATATCTTAATATGTCTTTAAATTAGACTTGAATATCTGGGACGGTTTTATTTTGTCAGAAACTGAACTCTAACTTCCCCATTGAAAACAGGTTTTGATTTAACAAGTCAGCTAGTTTTCATTGTCATTTGGCAACTTGTGACTTAGACCTGGAAATAGAACAAAACATAAAACATAAAACAAAAACGCTAAATTATATGATTAGTCAATTTAAGGCATAAGATCATTAAATTAATGTGTCTGCACTCTTAATTTTTGTAACAAAACTCCAATCTTTAAGGTGCAAAATTGCTTTTTGAGGCCTAACCTTCCCTCCCCCTCTTGATTCTCAGCTCAGGTTTTTGCTAGAAATTAAACAAATGACTCTGTGAGTAGTTTCATCCCAAGGACTAACTACACACGAAATATGAAGGAAGGTTTTCTTTGACCATTTGCTCAAGCCTGAGAGACATTCGCTCTTATTGGTTTGACCTGAAAGAAAAGGTTATTGAAAATGACTTTTGTGTAAGTGCATCTTAGTTGTAGCCTGCTAACTACAGAACTGAATTTCTTTGCACCAAGTTGTTGCATGAATTTTTAAGTCTTGATTTACGATTGAGTTTTACTAATGTGGGAGCCAGCAAGCCAATGGGCGAGCCATGCGAGCCAAGAAGCGAGCCATGCGAGTCTTGGCTGCGAGCCATGCGAGACATGCGAGTCATGACTGCGAGTCATCATGCGAGTCACACAGTTATTGAAAGCTAACCGTTTTAAAATGGGTGCTTAGACTTAATAACTGTTTATCAAGGGCTATTTGAAATGGGTGCTTAGACTTAAATGCGAAATTCGCATGGCTCGCATGGCTCGCTGGCTCGCACATTAGGCAGACCCTTTAGGCAGACGATTGTCTAAACTCAATATTACGTCCGTGATGATATTTTACCCACTACTTAAGATATTTTTTCCACAAAAATAGTAAGGTCATTTTTTTTGCTTAAATATAAGTGATTTGGTAAAGACTTACTTGCAAATAAAAGAAAAAGGAAAGTAAA
>BLFO01003542.1:52541-55041 GCA_014634245.1 Montipora cactus
AGTCTTGCCATGTTTAAAAGTTCTGCCCTTGCATCTTAGATGAACTCCGTAATAACTTAAGTTGTGTGGGCCCATTTCCCTTACTAGGGTTAACGCTCGGATTGCATGACTTGGGAATTGCTCCGCAATATTTCCGTAAACGCAACTAGATTCATTTTGACAACGTTTCGACATCGTCCTATGTCATCGTCAGGCAATGAATTTTAATCGGATGAAGCATAACTTATAGTACAAGAACAATAACAATATATACAATAGTACGCTAACAATAAGTGTGAATTCTAAGTAAATAGTTTTGCCCTGACAGAGTCTGACTGCACATTAAGTGATGGTTTCAATTCTTTGCTGTAGAAAATCTCATGAATTAAGCAGTCAAATTTCGATGTGCATTTCTTTATGACACTAAAACTCGCCGCTGGGGGTGCTGTTGTTTGGCCATGATCTGCTAGGCGATGCCTCCCGATAGCTGAGTATCTGTGTTCCTCAATTCGTTGATGCAAGTGACGAGCTGTATAGCCAACATAGCTCGCATCACACGAGCCACATTGAAATTTATAGACGACTAGTTGTTGGCTGACTAATGATGGTTTTGGCTCACGGAATTTAAGGACATCCTCGAGCTTGCGGCTGACAAAAACTGGCGGTAGACCGATATCCAGTTTCTTATTTAGCTGAGTATGTTGGCGCTTCACAAATACAGCTGGTTTTTGGTCAATAAATGGCAAGACGATTCTAATGGTGTTTTTATTAATAGTAGATTGTGATTGGACATCTGATGTATTGATAAAGTTACGGATGGTTGCTTCAATCAATTCAGACGGGTATCGTAGCTTGTGAAAAATTGATCTTATGTTTTCACATTCTTTTTCAAACACCTCGGTCGTTGAGGACAGACTGTTCCCCCCGGTGAAGCATTCGAGAGTGTTAGCATTAAAAACGAGTAGGAGTACGAGAACGAGTCCATCTCGAATTCGTACTCGTTGTCGTTCTTGTAAAAAATGTGTAAGCAGGACATACGAGTACGACTTCACGAGAGCTCCTCATGTTTAAAATTTTGACACGATGTTGACAGAAAGGAAGGAGGATTAATGTGCTATTCAAAACAAAAAAAATGCCCAAAAATACCATCCTAGGCCTTCGATGAAGAGTTTAAGTGCTTATGGGATACACCTATGGCAGAGATAACCCGCTACAAAAGATAAACGTTACCTTTCAAAAACTCGTTCCTCGCACTTCGAGTTTTGGAGGAAGTCTTGTCGTGGAACGAGTTGCCAGAACGAGTTGAGCACGTGTTCTGAGCAAAACGCATGCGCATTATTGTCAATGGTAAAATCTCGTTCTCGTAGTCGTACTCGTTATCAATGCTAACACTGTCTAATATTGTCTTGAGTAGAGATTTCTTGTATTTGTTGTCCCCATGACTCTGGTAGTGCAACAAGAGGCCTTTGTTGGTGGTTTTTCTGTATACGATTGTGGTAATCTTACTTCTTTGTTTCATCAAAAGCTTGCCAAGGAAGGGTAGTGTGTTGTTTACCGCTAGCTGAATAGATGGATGACAGTTATGTAGCGTAATTAGGAACTGTTCTGCTTCAGCTACATCTTTTATGACAACCAAGGTATCTTCTGTAGAATGACGGAAGTTTGTCTTGTGGTTCTAGCATCTCCACATGACACAGGAATACATTAGCTAATAGAGGCCCTAACGGGGAACCCATAGCAACTCCGTCAGTTTGTTGGTATAGATTGTCATAAAGAAATGCGCATCGAAATTTGACTGCTTAATTCATGAGATGTTCTACATCAAGGAATTGAAACCATCACTTAATGTGCAGTCAGACTCTGTCAGGGCAAAACTATTTACTTAGAATTCACACTTATTGTTAGCGTACTATTGTACATATTGTCCTATTGTTCTTATACTATAAGTTATGCTTCATCGGATTAAAATTCATTGCCTGACGATGACATCGGACGATGTCGAAACGTTGTCAAAATGAATCTAGTTGCGTTTGTCTTTTTAATCAATTTTATCACAAGATCTCGACTTATTAATATTTCCGTAGCAATGTTAAAAGCCTACTTCGGTCATTCTTTAATAACTTACTGTAGCTCATTTTTCTTGTAACATTTCATTGAATGATGTAATTTCATGTCACTGAAAATTCGCAAAAAGCGTGAGTTTCACGTAAACAATCTTCGCACTAGCAAGTCGTAGCATTAAATTGGATTAACCAGGAAGTGAAAGAAATATTGTTGGCTTCCCAAATAAATTTCATTTTACACTACAGTGGCAAAATCATTTGTCAGAGAAATAAAATTCCTGTCTCTTTGCGTATCACATTAAAACGCAAGTATGCAAATTTGTTAACTCATTTTCACTGCGTCCCGATTGCGGCGAAATTTTTCTTCTTTCAAATATTAACAAAAATATTCTTTCTCGTCAAGCGTTGCATCTTTTATGTTCAAATAACCCCTAAAAATAAAGACTTTTTAACGATTT
>BLFO01003542.1:85592-98092 GCA_014634245.1 Montipora cactus
TTTTTTCTTCTTTTGTTTTCGAAGCACAAGAATGGGCACCAGACTAGTTTACCTTCGTTAACTATTTCGGGTGCCCTGTTTACCGACTTTCTCTGTCGTATTTATAACATCTTGTAATGCGCTTGTGTCTAATTAATGGACAAACTAATCGTCGTCGTCGTTGTTGTTGTTGTTGCTGTCCAAAATGGCAAATGTGTCCATATTTCTTATAGAGAGTAATTGCATTGTGACTAAACTTGATAGACAACAAATGCAAGGAAACGATGTTATGTGCTTGTAATATTTCGATATAAATCTACATCATCTTCGGACTAAGGCGGGATACAAGTAGCAGAATTGCGAGATTGTGCAACAGTATAATCACGTGAAAGTGAAAAACAAAGAAACGAAACTGTCAGGAGAATAGGCGGAGTTCTCTACTGGCTTTTAAGCCATTGTTCAGAAATGGTGTTAGACGCTTAATATGGTAAGCTTCTTTATATAGTAATAGATTCCAGTAAAAAGCCAGTAGAGAACTCCGCCTATTCTCCTGACTGTTTCGTTTCTTTGTTTTTCACTTTCACGTGATTATACTGTTGCACAATCTCGCAGTATTTAAATTCTGCTACTTGTATTCCGCCTTAGTCCGAAGATGATATAGATTTATATCGAAATATTACAAGCACATAACATCGTTTCCTTGCATTTGTTGTCTATCAAGTTTAGTCACAATGCAATTACTCGCTATAGCATTTATTCTTTATTTACTAAAGCTATCAGCAAGTAATGGATTTCTTATTGCCCTGCCCGAGCATAATTACACTGGACCTTACAACCCACTTGGCAGACAACAAAAAATACGATCCAGACAACGGTGAAGTCACATTAATTTACCTACAGCCCACTGGCAAAACAGATGCCTTTGCAACGAGGCATGATATCGATTACGCAGTTTGTCAAAAAAAGGAGGCGATGCTAAGGGGTGCAAAAAACAAACCAGACCGAAAACTGGTGCAACCCTTAGACGTAGTGAACTACAAAGATCGCAGTGATGGTATGCCTCGCGCTCAATGCGATATACCTCAAACAAAAGTGGGGCTTTAGATTCGGAACAAAATAAAACCCCTGTATAAGGATGATTACAGGCAGAGATACCACCTACCCGACACGGATCTCCTTAGAATGTTGAGTGCGATGAAATGGGACATCGTCCATTTCAAATTGTTGGGCGACTAAAAACTATTCAGCGGCCCGACCTCCTGCTTGTGGTCCTTTCCTCCTTCGACGACTAAGATATTGCTTTTGCGCTGCTGGCGCGCGGTGGGGTCGTGGGAAACCTGACAAAAAATCGTACCACCAGAGGCTGCGACCCAAAAAAATAATAATAAGAAGAATAAATAGTGTACCGCCGATGGCTGTGTTTCAAACTGTGGACTTTCTTAAAATAGCGGCAACATCACTCTTAGTGGTATAGTGGGGATCAGTTAAATGCAACCTCCATTTTTGCTAGGTGCTGGCAAAATAGGGCGGATGATCCCTACCATACTACTTTGAGTAATGTTGCTAAGTTGCCGTTAAAAAGGGGTATTATTAAGAAAACTTTTTAAGGATCAGGTTTGGGGAAGGTTTCTTAAACATTAACATAACTGAACTCTCCGAAAAGGGCAGGGCTCACAAGTATACAACGGCTGTAAGTACAGTGCCTCAAATATTTGTTTGAGTAAATTATAAGTGACTGACGCAGCTGTTTTAAATGAGATGTGAGAAGTATTGCATTTGGAGCTTGGCCTTCTAAGCTTACTAAAAAGGCCATTCCACTATGTCTCTTTGTTGTTGTTGTTGTTGATTTGTTTTTTTGTTTTGGTGCAACGTAACCTTTTATTTGACCTTGGCAGTTGGGGTTTGCATTTTTGTGAAGAAGAAACACTTTAAAACTACTTTTAGAAAACTAATAAAAAAGACAGTCGTTACTTTGTAAGCCCTGTCCACACATTCGAAAATTTTTGTATCCACATTTGTTTTTCTCAATAGGGCTTGCGTGCTCACCTATCTGCCGAATTCGGTAGCCGTATCCAGGAATTTTCGAATACGGTCTTCAGGGTGCAAATTTTTGAATACACTGGGAATTCGGATACGCGTGGACGGTCGTATCAGCAAATTTTCGAATTCGCCAATGTGACACTATCGGATCCTGCCTTTAAATTAACATGGCGTATCGACCTTGGACCTTGAAAGACTCTCTCGAGTCAGAAGGGGAGTGGGTCTATTCCTGACTTGACATCACAATCTACTTTGCATGCATGTTTACAAAGAGTTAATGCAATGTAAATCAGTTTGTGACGTCAAATTAGGAATAGGCCCATTCCCCTTCTGACTTGGTCGTGAACAAAAGATACTTGGTTATTCGCAAGTTTTGAAGCCTATAGAGTGGCAGGATTTGTTAGAAAAAGGAAAAAATGCCCGCAATGCGTTTCGAACAGGTGCAGGTGCAAATATTTTGGGGTTAGGGGCACTTTAAACTGTTGAAAATGATATCGAATGAATATCGAATGAATTTGTAATAAGTGGGTACCAGGAACAATTACGCAGTTGTTTCTCAAGTAGTCCTCCACTTTTACAACTCTCAAAACATTATAAAATTATATTAATTCCGAATAATACGCGAGAACACTTAGATTTTTAGTTTATGATACTTTATCAAAATGTTCTGGATCAATGCTCAGGAAAATGTATCTCCATAAACTACATTTGAATAAAATACAGACGTCGGTAAACGTTTTTAAAAAAAACTTGCATTTTATAATAGCTTGACGTTTGGTATGCTTCTCTACAAACATTTTGAAAAGTAACCGTTACATTTTTAAAGTTTTCTTATATACGAAATAAAGAGATCTGGGTATAATATTAATATGAAAAACGATCTTAAAAAAACAAGAAAGCATTGACAGTTGAAGAGAAGTGAGAAGTTGTAAGTAACAATCAACAGCTGTCCATTCTTTACTTTAGAATTGAATAAAGCCATGATTGGGAAAATATAGGAATAAGACCAAAATTAAAGCTGCTTTGGGACTCCTTGAAATGTTCTTGTTTAATTAGAATGGTGTAATTTCCTGAGTATACTTTAAAAACTAGTCTTAAGTTAAGCGAATACTAAGGTTAACCTAGCATTTCCGAAGGCTTCTTATGCATTGCTTTTCTTGCTTTCATTTCTAGGATTCTTGATAACAATAAAGTGATTCAACTCCCTGAAAAAGTTTTCTCAGGACTCCCAAAGCTACAGTGGCTGTAAGTTTATTGCTGCATGTAAGCCGTCAAAAAATATATATATATCAGCGTCTCGTCACTCCACAATGATTTGTTTGAGTTTGTTAATAAGTCATTCACATATTTGTCGTGATTAAAACCTAAGAAGGAATCAATCACTCAAATTGAAATACTGTCATGTTCTGGGTAGAGTAGTTTAGAAAATTGAAATGGGAAAATATTGGCCTACTTTCGGGATTACCTGTTTCAGTATGGTTCTCAGTTCACAGCGTGGTTTTGCGGGATTGGCATTTTCTTTCTCCTTCCCTTTTGTTATTCTTGTAGTGATGTCCCGCCTAGATTGATCTCTTGATGTTGGTGTTTTCTTGTGACGTCAATAGTTGAGGTGGCCGGCCGCGTCTTTTTAAGAAGCGGCACATGCCCGGTTTTGTCATAAAAATTGAAATAATTACTACTATAAAGGCACTAGCGCCTGACAAACTAAGAAAATGGAATAGAGATTTTTACCTGTCGTGGCGTTGTTGATGAATACAGTAGGTAACTGTAGGAATCTGTTGGTTTGTTGTGTAGTGCACACTGGTGGATGAATATTGACTGAGAGCTCTATGTCGACAAAAGCTTGTGAATTTGTCGAAATTATCAAGGTGAGATTTAGAGATGGGTGGAAACAATTTCCGTACCTGACAGTGCAATAACTTGGTTGAGTACCTTCTTGTTTGATGGTATGGTCGACACACTCTGATGCGATGAAACGTTTATAAGGATCAGGTTTTGGCACGTTGTACTGAGAGTCTAAATTTTTGCTTCGAGACTGCCTACTAAAAGGTTGGCGTAGCTGTGACCCATCTTGGTTCGAAAACATTTGAGTCTCAAAACCAGTTTGGTTAAGCGAAGTAGTGGTTCCAAGATAGGTTTTTTACCATTCCGTTGATCTAAACAATACTTAAGAACAACGAGACCTTCACTGTAAGAGTTAACAGTGTAAACTCCGTATTCACAAATGGTGGCCGGTGGAGGGCGATTGAGCAGTCAAACGCGAAAACGAGGCGTTGTAGGAAAAGAGCCAAGTGAAGGCAGTTCGAAATTCTGCGAGTTCTTATTCACGGAACAAGTTTTGTGGATTGTCATGGTCAAATGCTTATTGTCGTGGCCCTCTGTGTAACCGAAGAGGAAAAGTGGATTCTCAAGGGGACTTTTCCCGTCTTATTTCCGCTGGACGGCTGAAAACATTCGCAAGCAGTGGTTGTTCGCAAGCATGTTGGCCCAATCTTTTCATTAATGAAATATACAACGGTATGATCGTTGCATTTTGGTAAAAAAAAAACTAAAAAAAAACGGGTCTCAGTGGCAAGAAAATATAAAATTGGGAAAATGTCAGTGTATCCGGACCTTCCACCCCCAGCACATTGTTGGATAGCAGTTTATCTGCTGAGAAGGAGACCGCTCGCTTAAATGATGAGTCAGCAAGATTAATTTAAAACACGCTTGGCTACAAGAATGAAATGTCAATTCAAGGAAAACAATGACATAAAATCAAGTGTTGCCTAAAACATCTGTCAGAAAACGATTGTTGTATTCCATTTTACACTACTTTCCTAATCATATAGACGTCCCGCGCAACATTTTCATATCTTCGGGGGTGGGGTGGCACTTACAGAAAGACAATGGTTGCTAAGGAAGCTTTTTAGTCAGGAGCCCTACAAAAAGGTTGAATGGATGGTTCTTTGAAGTAACTTTTTCAATGGAAATCTGACATCACTTCAATCAGAAGGCGCAAGCGCAACTAGTATCAATCCTCTGCCGTGCGTTTCACTGAAAAAACACATGAAGGAAAAGGCGGTTATTTGTCACCGGATGGGAAACGTCCCATCATTTTTTGTAAACCGTGGAATGGAATTTGTATTTGGACAAAAAATAGAACTGATATTATGAAAAGTCATGAGGGCTCCTGGAAAAATGTATCAAGGGAGGGGCTTATGACGTCATATTTTTTTTTTGGAAATAACTTTTTGTAAATCCATGCAAGAGATTTTGTTCTAGATTGTTCTCGTACTGTTGCGTTAAAAAAAATTGTGAAAAACATGGTCCCGTGATTTATCAAATATGGTTGTGAGTCAAACCAGACAAAGCAATGTTAAATAGAACACACTTGGCAAAATCGAGAAATGATCATTTGAAGGCGTTTGGTAGTCATGAGCTACCCCTCTTAACCCAGGGAAAAACGGTGAGAATATTCGATACTGGCTTTCGGTGGCAAAAGGGCTGAATGAGAACGTTTATGAGGGGAATAATGAATGGGAAAATAGATCGTAGGTATCACGCGAAGAAAAAATAAAATCGCTTTTCATCCAATAAATAAGTCACGAAATTGAGACATTGTAGAATGGTAATAAACGACGTGTCAAAGTTTTAGGGCTGTGCGATATTCCAAATTCGAGTTATTCGGCAAAGGGTATCACTCGAAATGCTGGTGTCCCTCAGAGGGACACCAACATGGAGGCCGAAGACCAGTGGGGACATCTGGAGTTTACTTTGGCTCTCTCAAAACATTTCTTCTCTCTGCTAAACTTCAAAACATACGCGTAGACACTTTTCTTATCATATTGACCATTCAGAACTCGAAAACACAAGGCGAATCGATATTTTCCTGTATGTGACATGTTTCTCAGAAGCAATCCAGGTGTCACGCATTGTAAAAAGAATTGAAAAACAAACTGCTCTATTTTCAAAACAAAGCATGCCACCGAGCTGAAAACAGGTCAGCAGATATATCTTTAAACTGTCTTTCACCCGACAAAGGTAAAAACTCAAAAGTTTTAATCGTAGTTTTTTCAGACGTCACGTGAAAACCAAGAATATATATGCAAATTATCCGCTCCCAAAGCGTTTTGTTGCTGGCTGGAAAATTTATGTACTGACATTTCCATGCTGGCATGGGTTCTTCCAAACAGTTGCTTGATTTACGAAGAGGAAAAGTCCCGAGTGGTATGGTGTTTCCATTGTTAGCGATTGCAGTCGATTTTCACAGTGTTTCCTGGGAAATATGCCAACATTCTTCGCGCAAGGTTGCTGGGCGTGACGACAGGTTTGTTTGATGGGGCTGTATCGGAGAATGTGAAAGATGCATGGCGCGACATGTGATTGTTGCCCTACATCTTTGAACTTTGTTATTTGACATCTGCCAATTGATTTGGAAGCACAGGAAAAGTTTCTTCATTCAAAATTCAGATATTTTCTCCGCTCTAACCGTCTCTGGGGAAACCAAAGTTACGCTTTTTGTATTTGTTTTGTGGGCTCTTGTCGTGGTGCTATCGCAACGTTCGCGCGTTCCTCATTTTATTTTCTAGGAAAAGGAGAGCGTCTTTTCCTTTATTGCACATTGAAATGCTTTATTTTGGATCAACCACGGTTAATGACAGCTATGCCACCACTAACCTGCTTTTCAATACACTAGAGACGGCAAAAGTATATCATGTCTGTGGCCCTATGAATACCTTTCACTTCTATTTGCTGAAAACGTTGGATGGATTAGGTCGTCTTCAAGACCATTAACTCTCGCCAAAAGATTCAGGAGAAAGGTGTAAGGAACAAAGGAAACTTGATTGCGAAATTCGTTCCCGCGGATATTGTAAAACCGAAGCTTTTCTTCACGCTATTCAACCACACAAAGTGCAGTCGTTTGCATTATGTACGGAATTGCATCATTTATGTGGTTTCCTTGCATTTTTCGGGAACCACCACGGTCCACCATTAATGCAACCTGACTTAGTTCTTGAACAATCAATTTATTCTTCTCATTTTTAAGGGATCTCTCCTTTATTTTTCTATCAATTTATTTATTTATACATTTCTTGAATTACGAAATGCTGATTGGCTGAGACACAGGGTATTTTTAATCAAATTTTGGTTAATGCCAGGGCAAAATTACTTTTCTTATTTTCATGTATTTAGTTTTTTGTTTTTTTTTTTGATGGGCGATGGCTTTTTTGGTTTGATGGGCGATGGCTCAAGCAGGAAATATTTCAAAACCACACTTCTATGAGCTCAATGCCCTCTCTTTTATTTACACCAAGAGCTGGAAATAAACTTTCAAAAGCCAGAGTAATCAAATATTTACCATGAAGTTATCTAATTTCGTTGCGAAAGGCTACACATATTGAGGATATAATCTTTAATAACTAAATACCTTTTTTGACTAATGGAATTTTTTCCAAGCTTGAAAATGTTAATTATTTGCAAGAAAGACCTCGGAAACCTTTTTTTTTTTTTTATCACAAGCCACTATGATTTGACAATACTACAACGTTTTAGCTATTCAAGGTAACAGCATCAAGTGAACTGCTTGATTGGCTTAAAACTAATTGTATCATAAAAAGCTAAAAAGAGCAAGGCTGATATAACAGTGAAGGAATATATATTTTGAAAGGCACTGCCTTTCTTCATCAGGGTTTTACAAGTAAAGTTATAATTGTAGTACCTTTTTTTTCTCTCGAAAATGACATACTTCCCCTCCCTTGAATGAACTCGCTCGCAGAAAACAATATTCTTTACGAACGTAATGTGTATAAGCAAGTGTATCAATCTGCAATTTGTTTCTTTGTTTTAGATTACTGAATAAAAACGAACTTCAAACATTCCCCGATGGGACCTTCAGGAATTTAAAGGATCTTCGACTTGTGTACGTCAGTGACTTAAAGCAGGCTAGAAGCGACTGCCGTATATACCTCTTTCATAATGGCGGCCAAATGAAAGATTCTTTTGAAAACAACCGTGAATGTTAGACATCCAGCTGAATAAACTTGTTTTAATGCTCACAAGCCTCGCCACGACGAGCAAATTTCAAAAGTATAGTATATATATATTTTTTTTTTTAATGAGGGCGGTCTGATTGTAAATAATACAAAAGAATGTAAGTGGACCATTAAGTAAGACCATTTATGAAAGTGGTCTATCCGACCTCTTGTGCGTCAGATAATGAAACGTTAAATTTTGTGTTACCTTTCCTTTCAGATTTTTTGTCACTCGTGTGATTTTAAATCTGTGAAAAAAACTATTGTGACTTGCTTGATTATTTTTTGTTCCCCAACAGAATGCTCTCTGACAACCCAATTAACACAACCGGACAGTTGATGTTCACTATCCCAAACCAAAGCCTAAGAATGTAAGTCGTAGAAGATTACATACTGTTTCATGTGTCTGCGCACCTGAGGTTACATGTAGGGAGGGATCCACGGCCGGACCGAGTTACTCTGCTAGGAGGGTTAAGACATAGCTTGCCTTTACGTGAAACTCACCTAAGTGGGATGGCTGGTGGGCTATCTTTTGGTTGTACACCCCCTGCTCCCTCCCCTTAGTTCTGCGCCAGTAAAAACAGCGTATATTCAACATTTCTGAGATTATAATTCAAAACGTCAAGACGCGGAGTAAACCGAAACCTAAGATAACCCGGTGTTTGATTGTTTACAGCTTTGCACATCATGATCGCTTTTCTAACATCGCGTTGATGATTAAGTTTGTTCCAATTTAAAACACAAAACAGTTGATTAGTATTACTCACATAATTTGAGAAAGTTGTGATATGTGCGGCACGAATCTGCAACTTTTGTAATTTCTGTGAGAGCCCCTTTGAACAGGATCCCCACACTTTACTACAGTAATCGAAATGAGGCTGGATTAATGAATTATAAATAGTAAGGAGTATCTCACGTGAAACAAAATTTCTTATGCGTTTAATGGCGCTTATGCCAGGAGGAGTCTTTTGTGACATTTCCGAAATATGAGGTTTCGTATGGGCAACTTGTTCTACAGGAGTTTGATTTATTTTTATTGCAAGATTCTTGTTTACATTAGACAATCCTTGTCTAGAACCAATTAACAGAAATTCTGTTTTCGACGAATTTAAAGTAAGTTTATTAGCGATTAGTATAAACACGCAGGTGATTATACAAAATCGCGCGCTCTCATTGGCTCGCTATCTCGGATTATCAGCCGATAATCACCTCGACGGACAAAATGGCCGCCAGTAGTCGTTTTGCCACTGTAAGTGGAGATGATTTTGCGTTCAAAAGTTTTTTTGTTTTTCCTCTTTTTTGAAATAAACGTACCAAATCGAGAGTTATAGACGGGCGTCTATAAGTTATGATTTTATTTCCTCCCATGGAAATATTACCAGTAAAATTACCTCCTGAAATATTCATTTTAGTTTCCAATTTATCATCAATGTATTTTCTTGGCATTGCAGATGTGTTATCAATCGACCATTTAACCCCGTAAATATGGTTATCATTCATTTGAACATCTCCTTTCAACGTGCCACCTGTTTTACGTAGATAGTTACTAAGCTCATTGTTTAGTTGAGTAAAATTAATGGCTTCATGACCACTCATGGTCATAGCTATAGAGCCATCCCTTTTCAAATATGGTGAAAGATCAACTGATCCTGAATGTTGAATTTTGACTATTTCAACATCAACATAAGATATATCTGCTTCTAACACCATCGAGCTATCAATATAAAATTTGTTGCTGCATCTGTGTAATGAAGAGGCTCTCTTAACCCAGTTATTTTTTTTATTTCCCATATCAATTGGATTTTTCACATCGATTTTTATATTATCATCATCGAAATTAAAATACCATTGTTGAAAATATTCATATGGCATTGCATCTGATTTGTTATCTCCAGGATTTGCAACATTTTCAATACGACTGAAATTCATATTCAGCAAACCAGTCATTTGATCGCTTTCATCTTTTTTGAGTTAATTACTTAGCTGTGTCTTATCAGCTTTTGTGGATGCGATTGATTGTACCTGTTTTAAATTCGTTGCTTCATTGTTTTGGGTAGCATCTTTAAGACTTATGTTTTTTTTTTCAGCGTTAGTGTTTGATTGATCTCCTCTAAGGTATCTTATATCAGCGGTACGCTCGTAAAGAGCATCAGTGTTTGATCTTGGGTTTGATGTATTCATAAGTCGATATTCGGCTAAATTTAAAGGATCATTAGAAAGTGGAACGCTACCATCTTTTCTCAAATAATCAGTTAAATCAACTGACGAACTAGATGTGTATCCGCCGTTTTCTTTAATGCAATCATATATTTGCTTTTTTTTGTTAAAACATCGCTATCATTCATGCCGGGTTTGACATTAGTCAGATATTTGTTTTGTATGTTGTGTATTCCTTGTTTTTATAATAGGAAACCAATTCCAGGAGGTCCTCATATAATTTGACGACCATAAGTCTGACCAGTACTGTGTTCATTAAATATTCCCATATATTGTTAGGTTAGAGATTATCTTAGATCATTCCATAAAAGTTTCGTTTTATTATTTTTCTAGGTTTATCGACATACAAAAAGGAATATGGCTTTTCGGTCGCTTTGATGTATCGTTTTTTGCTTGCACCAAATTCTCGTGATGTCAAACTTCGTTCATTGGTGCTTGGAAAATCATATATACAAAAATGTGAGAAATTTAATCTGATGTCTTTTGTACAGCCATAATATGATTCAGTCAAAGAAAGCACAGGGCAATTTTTATGCCATCCTCTTATAAAGTAATTGATCAATGGTTTTTGATTTTTTCAGTCCCATAATCGTCAAATATTACTATTTTTTGGGAACCATCGTCCACCAGATTTTCCACAGGAGTGATGCTATCATTCTTGTAAACCAATGGATCATATCTAATATTTTTTTCCAGTACCATCAAAAGCTTTTATCATCTGTTGGTATTTGTCCTGTTCAAGACTTTTGGAATACAGATGAATTTGATCATAATAAACTAACGGACTCGTGATTATATGCGGTAAAGCAAATTGGTTTTGCCCGGCTCCTCCTGGTGGAGAAGCTAATAACATTCTAAATGTTGCTTTCGGCATATACGGATAAAGTTGCTTAAAAAAGTTTTTTTACATTATTGCGATCATAATTGGGTATTGCCATGTATATAACTAATAATAACTAATCCCAGCTGAAGTACTGAAGCACGGCGGACCAGATTTGGCTCAACGGCTTCACAATTTCATACAGAGCATTTGGACCGAGGAACAAGCTCCAGCTGACCTTAAAGATGCACTGATAGTCGCCAATCACAAGAAAGGTGACAAGGCTGACTGCGGCAACTACAGAGGCATCTCGCTGCTATCAGTCGTTGGTAAATTGTTTGCGAAGATTAAATCAAATCGGCTTGCACACATTGCCGAGGACGTCCTACCTGATACACAGTGCGGCTTTCGACCTGCAAGAGGCACTATTGACATGATCTTCGCCTTGCGGCAAGTGCAAGAAAAGTGTAGGGAACAAAGAACTTCTCTCTATACAGCCTTCTTCGACTTGACTTAGGCTTTCGACTCGGTTCACAGAGAAACTCTCTGGAAAATCTTGAGCAAATATGGGTGCCTAGATAAGTTGATTACGATGATCCGTCTACTTCATGATGATATGGCCGCCTCTGTTCTGTGTGAAGGTGAACAAGTGGAACCTTTCCCTGTGAAAGTCGGTGTTAAGCAAGGATGTGTAAGAGCTCCTACGCTGTTTGCTTTTTTCATGGGTGCTGTCCTACAGCTGACGGAGCCTCATCTGAAAAATCATGGAGTTCAAATAACTTACGTATATCTGAGGATTGAACTAATCAATAAGACATAACTTTTTCTGTGACTCTGAGTCTCACGCTTACGCGATCATCAGACAGACTTTAATTCAATCCTCAGATCAGACCACAATCAAGGTTCAAATAACTTATCGATACGATGGTAATATGTTCAACTTACGGCGGCTACAGCCCAAAACCAAGGTGTCTACAACCTCAATCGTGGAACTTGAATACGCTGATGATGCTGCGGTCTGCTCGACTTCAGAAGCTGCTCTACAGAGAATAACTGACGCCTTTTCAGAATCTTACAATAGACTTTGGCTATCACTGAACTGCCCTAAAACGGAGGTTATGTATAAATCTGCCTCTGGTACCACCTCAATTCCCACTCAGCCTGAAATTACTGCAGATGGAACCATTCTCAAGGTAATTCCACACTTTAAGTATCTTGGTAGTTAATTGTGGCAAGTGATGTTTCACTTGATCGTGAGATCAACAACAGGATCAGCGCTGCTGCATCAGCCTTTGGAAAGCTACGCAAGCGAGTCTTCGACAACCACGAACTTGAGTTGGACACCAAAATACCAGTCTATCAAGCCGTCATTATACCAACACTTCTGTATGGCTCAGAAACGTGGACTACTTATAGATATCAAGTTAAAC